>JAQHUG010000034.1:4193683-4205811 GCA_028555095.1 Dicrostonyx torquatus | reverse complement strand
TGGGGCAGGATACCCTGCCCTATGGGAAGCCCAAGGCCCTCCCCCTCCATCTCGGTCTAGGAAGATGTGCATCCATATAGAATAAGTTCCCAAAAAGCCAATACATGCAGAAGAGCTATCATGTTGTATCTTTACAATCAAGTTGATTTTCCTACCGTAATTGGGCTGGTCTGGCTGAGAAGTCTGAGCAACCAGATCTTTATTATGACGCAGGAAGAGGATCGTGTTCCTCAGAGTAAGCGCATGATCGAAGTATCTCTGTGCTTCTCCTTCACCAGTACTCTGAACCTAAGCCAAGAGAAAACAGAACTTTTGTAAAAATACCACTCTCATGCCATCTACCCTAATAATCATATAACACATATATAAAGATACTACAAAATCAAAACAAAATAAAAATCCCAAACAACAACAAAAATGTAATTAAACTTGCCCAGGAAATACTGAAACAAATCACTGTAACCAATTTTTGCCTAAGTTTCTATGGTAGTTTGAACATAACTGGCCCCCCATAATCTCACAGGGAGTGGCACTATTGGAGGTGTGACTTTTTTGGAGTGGGTATGGCCTTGTTGGAGGAAGTGTGCCACTGTGGAGGTGTGGGCTTTGAGGTTTCCTACGTCCAGTATCTCAGGCGACTGCCTGTTGCCTACAAGATGCAGGGCTCTCACCTACTTCTCCAGCACCACATCTGCCTGCATGCCGCCATGCTCCCTGCCACGATGATAAGGACTGAACCTCTGAACTGTAAATGGTCCCCTCAATTAAATGCTTTCCTTCTAAGACTTGCTGTGGTCACAGTGTCTGTGATAGAAACCTAACTAAGACAGTTCCTCACATAGTCCATCTATGAAGATGATGGGAAGGACGCCAAGGACAACAATTTTAACAATTAAATAAACTGCTAAACAGCACTTTTATAAGCTCTACATCCCCTGTATGATTCAAAGAGGGAAAAGTTCTACAGCTAGTTTGGCTTCATCCGAAACACGTACAAGAGTAATCAAGAGATCAGAACGTAAAATGTACAACAACACATCTGGAAGAATAAGAAATAAAGACTGAAAACATGAAACCAATTGTTAAGTATTATTTCATATTTCTTTACTGTAATGAATGCAAAACTCCTATAGAATAGCAAAAAACTATGACATAAAGAAATTATAAAACCACTACAAATTCTATAAATAGAACATTTAATATAGAAAATGCTTAACTAAATCATAAAAACCTACCAAAACTATTAGCCAAGGAACAGATCTGATAACACATCATGCAAAGAACAGAGGAAAGAATAAAACATTCAGTGAAAAGAAGAACCAAAAAAAACATGCGAGGCTGGGCTTACTAGCAGGGAAAAGGGGGTTAAAAGCAAATATAGCTGATGTCTTCAAGATGCTAACAGGGACAGTGACAGCAGACATAGATATGATACTCAGAGACACTGTTCCAGATTGAAAAGAATAGGAACAAAACTTAAATAAAACTGCCTCAGAGCTTACTTACCTCAGTCATACCAAATTTAAAAAAAAATGAAAGATTAGAAAAAATAATCAAAGATATTATACATATTAAGATAACAATGGTCTTGAACCTGTCACTTGTATTGTTTTAATAACGTTGATTGGCCAGTAGCCAGGCAGGAAGTATAGGTGGGGTAATGAGAACAGGAGAATTCTAGGAAGAAGACTCAGTCTACAGTCATCACCCAGACAAAGAGGAAGCAAGAAGAGCATGCGTCACTGATAAAAGGTACCAAGCCATGTGGCTAACACAGACAAGAATTATGAATTAATGTATGATGTAGGAGTTAATAAGGAGCCTGAGCTAATAGGCCAGCCAATTTATAACTAACATAGACCTCTGAGTACTTCTTTGAGACGAATGGCTGCAGGACTGGGCAGGACAGAAACTACTGCCAACAGATATCCATACCCATTTCTCAATATATAAAAACATATTAAGAGTTAGTTCGTCTCCTTACAAATCCCAGAACTCATTCACTCCTTCACTGTGTTTAAGTCTAGTGAGCACAACACTAGATAAGATGGGGTAGAGACAAGAAGAGCAGGAATATTCCGGAGACCCATGACAAGGGGCAGATGAGCAGAGCTGCCACCACATGCAGCAGGAAAGCTGCAGACATGCCACCCTGGGGCACTGACCTTCTCTAGCTCTATAAGGAAGCTGTCCAGAGACTCATCTGAGAGTTTGCCTACTTCAAACATGGTGACTGCGTGACTTTTCAAGTTCTGCAAAGAGAAGCACAATAGTAAAGCTCTGGTTTTCCTTTTGCATGCTAATAACATTTCTTATGCTTTCTACTCTTATTTCAACTGAAAGACAGACAACATGTGCAGCTGGTTGTTCCACCCACAACAGCAGTCCTCACTGAGACTCTCACTGTTCCAATGAGTGTAAGACACGGCCAGCTGCTTTCAGGAGAGCTCTGAACTATTTTATATCTCATCTCTACTTTAAACATCATTATACTGAAACAAGCACTTGACTTACTGGTGAAAGATTTCCCATCATTAAAAACGCAGTAAGAGTGGAGTCAAATAAGAATGCAATACGCTTTGTATATCCAGTGGACAGACTCAAGCTGCTTATACTGGCTGTGTCAGCTGAAAAAAAAAAAATCAGAATACAAATCAAGTCAATGAATGCTTTGTTTTGCTTATCATCTGAAATAAGTTTTTTGCTTCAAGTTTATCTGATAGCCAAATAAACTTAATTAAGTATATATTTTAGTCTTAAGATATTCAAGTTTTTATTTTTTTTTTGAGTAAATGTGGTTTATTTGGGAAACAATCCCTGACAACACAGGCAGTGTTGTCAGTAGAACAGTTTGTCAATTCTCTAACTTTCGTTAGCATATAAGGGGTCTGTCTGACAGACCACTGCACCCAGGCATCTCATAAAGTAGGTGGGTTGCCTTGGGGGTAACCTTTACCCGTTCAAAAAATTTTCTCACATTAAGCAGTGAGGACTTGGGCATCACCCCAAATCTATGTAGCACAGACTGGCCTTGAATTCCAATCCTCCTGGATCCAGCTTCCCAGTACTATGATTATGGGTATGTACTAACATCTGATGAGGGGAAATTATTTTAATTTTAAAAGTCATTTAAATTTGTGTTAATGTCCTAGTTAGTCAACTTGACAGAGCCAGGATCACTGGGGAAAGAGAAACCTCAATTGAAAAAAATGTGTCCATTAGACTGAAAAGTCTGGGGGCGTATTTTCTTAATTAATGATTGATGTGGGAGGGTTCACCCTACTATGGGTGGTACCACTCCTAGGCAGGTGGTTCAAGGAAGTCTAAGAAAGGCAGCTGAACATAAGCCTGAGGAATAAACCAGTAAGCAGCATTCCTTCATGGTCTCTGCTTGAATTCCAGTCTGCAGATTTCTGCTTGAGTTTCTGTCTTCATTTGTTGTGGAATATTAATTTAAGATGTGTTACACTTGTTTATGCTGTGGAACATTTGTTTTAATGATGCAAAGATGTGCTGTATTCTTTTATGTTGAATCTATTTAACTCTGTGAAGCTGTGTTTACTGTGCCTGTCTAAAACACCTGATTGATCTAAAAAAATGCTGAACAGCCAATAACACGACAGGAGAAAGGATAGGTGGAGCTGGCAGGCAGAGAGAATAAATAAAGGAGAAATCTGGGAAGAAAGGAGGAGCAAGACAAAGAGGAGGACATCAGGGGGTTAGCTACCCAACTACACAGCAAGCCACAGAGTAAGAAGTAAAGAAAGATATGCAGAAAAAGAGAAAGGTAAGAGTCCAGAGGCAAAAGATAGAAAAATTTAAGTTAATAAAAGCTTGCTAGAAACAAGCTAAGGCCAGGCATTTACAAGAAAGAATAAGCCTCTGTGTGTATTTATTTGGGAGGTGGGTGGCAGGTCTCCCAAAGAGTAAAGAGTAATAAAACAATCAACTACATTGGATTCCCTTCTTGATGGATTGTAAGTTGTAAGTGGAAATAAACCCTTTACCTCCTCAAATTGCTTTTAATCATGGTATTTTAAAAAACAACAGAAGAGCAAACTAGCACAGCTAACTTCCTTGAAAACCAGGAATTAAAATTCTTGAGGATAGCCAAATCAATAAGTGTGTGTCTTGGGGAACAAGCAAATCAGGAGAAAAGCCACCCCAGGTTCCCTTTACCCTCAACTTTAGAGCCTGTGTCTCCCTTTGGGCTTAGCCTGCACTTTCCCTTGCACTGAAATGGCCTTCCCTAACTGGCCAGTGAACTTGCAGTCACTCTAATCCATGGCCTCTTACTGAAAAGGAATTTTGGGGTTTTGTGGGGGTTTTATTTGTTTTTTGGGTTTTTTTCCTGTTTTTTATTTTTTGTTTTTTCTTTGCAGCCCCAAACACCACAAATGCTTGTTTTGGGAGCTGTGCTCACCTCCTCCCCCCTCAACTTAATTTCTAGAAGGCAAGTGCCATATTCTTATTATCTTATCCCTTCTAGACTTACATAGCTTTCCCAATATTGGTAAGGACTCAGAAGACTACACACTAAATAAGAAATCTAACACAGAGCTATAAAGGAGATGGAGGGCTGTGTCTGGAAAGATGGCAGACCTACAGGTAAGCTCTAAGTTAAACTGAGTTGCTGCTAACCTGGGTCTTCTTGACTATTTGTGTCAGTGTCAGTAGCCGAAGAAGCTTCTTGCACAGGACTCCTACTCTCCCCGCCATCCCATGATAAAAGCATCTTTTGTGGGTCTAAAGTGCTCCTATTAATGAAGAATACATTCACTTTTTAAAAATCACACAAATGATCTCACATGAACATAGCTACTGAAGTTGGTATTTATAACTATGAACAATCCACCAGAACAGAGGCCAATACACAAGTGTGACGCTGAGATGAGCTCTCAAATTGCTTAGAGGAAGCATTATAATTAGAGCATAGGCTTTGGGAATCTAAGCTCTCCTAACTTACACATTTTATAAAATATCATATGTACTATTTTCCTAAACAAAGTGTTCTTGATTGTCATCAGATTATACAGAAGGTCCATCACACCGAGATGACTGAGAATCACCTCAATGGCACAGAGAATAAATAAACTTCCTGCATGCAAAAATTCTTTTCAAAAGGAAAACTGTATCATACTGAATAAATGAATTACTTTAATCTGTTCACAGATGGAACATTCTTCCATGATGAATGAAGTTGATCCAGATTTATTACTTGTCCTTTCTTATGGGCAAAACCCAATCGACAATACATTGAAACTGCATTCTGAAAGGAATATAAGGAAAATTAGCATTAAAACAGACATCAGAATATCTGTAGAGAAAAAAATACACTGTAAGAGACTAAGCCTGTGGTGACATACAAGCATTTCCGTATCTTACCTGCAGAGCAGTCTGGCCAGGACCGCCATCCCTAAAACCCTCTTCTATTGAGGACAGAGGTGCAGTGTGGCCACTAACCGGGCCGCCTCCTGCTGACCACATTAATGTGAGTGTTCTATTCTATGTGGTGCAAAACAGACTTGGGGCTTCTCATTACCCCCTTTCTTTCTGCAACCATCTTTACCATGCAGATTTCCTCATGCAGCCAAAAAGGATCAGTAATGTACCACGATTTAAAAAAAAAAAAAAAAAATCAACTAGCAAAATCCACCCAGTATCACACTACAAATAAAAGGTAGAATAACATACCTTCACCAGTGATAAGTCTATCTCAAGGACATTTGCAAGCTAGGAAACAAAAGTGAAAATTACTGTTCCATTCTCAGAATTATCAGCATATCCTTTCAAAAATGTTTTTGCCACACTTACCTCTGCAACATTAGTGTGCTCATCTATTGACACAAATATCTTATAGAGTAGAGTTTCAAAATAATCACCTTGTACCCGATTCATTACAAAACCTTCCAGAGGAGGAACTGAAATAAACGAAACAGACTTTTCTCAGGCACTAGTTTTCATAAAACGACAAAGTGTAACTCAAATGCCTATGCAAAGAGAAATCATTCAGACAGAACCAGGATTATTTTCTGCACTCCTTCCACTCCATAGCAACCTTTCCAAAGTTCCCAGGCAAGGCCACACACACCATCTGCACAGATGGAACTCTTGGAGTTACCGAGGAAGGAAATACTAGACAGTACAAGCCTGGTGAACACATGGAGCAGAAATAGCCTACAAAAGGTTTGTGATGTATGTGCTTTTGATGCCTCACAGGCCAACAAAGTGAGCAACAGAAGACTATTCGAAAGTTTACACTCCTTGGAAACAGTGGAGTCTCCAGAAGTCACTAACATCTGCTGCTTCTTGGTGGCCAGAAGTCAATTCTTTCTTCAGCACACCAAGCGGCCAACCATGGTGGAATGTTCACCCACTCAAGCTATCTCTCTCTCATCTGACTTACCAGCAAGCTCTGCCTAGGTAACAAGTCAAGGAGCATGCTTTCATTTGTTCACATCCTTCCATGTGTACACTTTCCCTCTAAAATACCATGGCAAATAGCTCACTGGGTGAAGGCACTTGGTGCCAAACCCAACAATCCCTAAGTTTAATCACCCCCATGGCAGAAGAAAATAAGACTCCTGAAGGCTGCACTGTGACTTCCACATGACACCACAGCATGTACCTGCGGCACATGGACTCACGGCCATAAAATAAAATGTAAAAAAACAAAACCTCATGGAAAAGTGTAGTGCATAGGGCACTAAATTATTCCCAATAATAAATACTAAAGGGTTCTTCTTAGAAATATTTTAGCAATGCAAAGTAGATTACGTACACCATTTTGTCTTCTAGCCCTACAAGTTGTACAGTTTTATAATTATCTCTTCCTTGGAGATACCAAGGTGCCAAGAAGTTAGAAATTTCAAGATATAATTTATATCTAGGATAACAGGATAAGCCAACTCTTTATAGCGATACAATCAGTTTGTAACATGTATTACATTAACATAAAAAGTATGAACTAAAGCCCAACTTCTTAAACTATGGATCAGAATACAGGGTTGTGTAATCTTTTGTTTTTGTTTAAGATACCGGTCATCCAAAGAGAACAGAAGCATTATTTCACATCAAGTATGAAAATATGTTCCAGACAGACTACAGATATGACAAATAACTATGAATTTTTAGTGTGCATATATAATTTTTCGATATTATTTAAGAACTTTGTTAAAGAATTACAGAAAAATACAACACTGAAGCATAAAATACACACGTAGAAAAAGGATTTTAAGAGCCAAAGAACCAGGAATCTGCTGTGAAACAGTATCTTCTTTAAAAAAGAAAGACAGATGGACAAGAAGTGGGGGAGAGGGAATTTTGTTTGTTTGTTTTTGCTTTTTGGTATTACGAGATAAGGTTTCTTTGTAGCTTTGAGCCTGTCCTGGAACTAGCTCTTGTACCAGGCTGGTCTCGAACTCACAGAGATCCACCTGCCTCTGCCTCCTAAATACTGGGATTAAAGTCGTGTGCCAACACCGCCAGCTGTAAAACAGGTGTTTCTTTAAAACAGAATAAATTTGAGGACACTGGGGCCTTCCACAATAACCCCTCTAAGAGTGTTCATTCCTCCATACTTGACTGTCCACCACCCACAGTGCCAGATCTTTGTGGACCATCTGGGAATACCTCTTCTGAAATAGCTTGCGAATGTTTCATGCTGAATTTGATGGCCTCCATGCTGCCAACTTTACCTTTGTGGGTTATTCCATAAAAAGGACCAGACTAGAGAGGTGACATGCAAGCTGAGTCAAGCACTCTAAAGGCAAGCATCTGCCTGCACCACTGAGTGAAGCACAGCAGAATACGCCACTGCAGTGAAGAAGCCATCCAGTCAACCCTCCTCCGCTCTCTCCAGGAGGCAGAGGCAGGAGCCAGCCTCAGCTACATACAAGTTCGAGGCTATGGCTATGTTAGAACCTCAAAACAAAAAGGTGCTAATGGAAGTCAGTGTTAAAACTGTAAAGTCAACATTAAATCGTCAGCAGTTAAAACAGACTGAACGAACAAATCCACTAATACAACTTTTGAGTGAATCTCAAGTCAAATCAACTTATCGGGTAAGAATAAGGACTAGAATAAATCTGGCCCATTTCCAACAGTGAGAAAAGTACTACCACCACTTCTGTCCCCAAGGACTCTTTTCCTTGTTAACAGTCTTCAAGTGTAAACCTTATTCCGCTTGTCACATCATCAACTTCAAACCTAGATTAACTAAGCTAATGTTCCACTTCTTTTTAACTGTCTCTCCAAGCTTCAACAGAATTCAATGCATTACTGGGTTGAGGATGAATCTCCTAACATGCTACATTACTGGGAGGGGGGATGAATCTCCTAACATGCTAACTCAAATAAAGATCAAGATGTGCCTCAGTCTGAAAAACAAGAGGAAATATTTCTGGGTTCAGTCCAATTACCATCTGTTTCTCCACATCGAGTCACTCTCTGGAGTCTGACTCTTCACATTCTTTCTCACTAATATTAATCATAAACAGTGACAATAGCTGAATGACACTAGAAAACATACTTATTACAAACATCTAACTATAAGTTAGTACTTATACAAAATTTAAAATTTAAAAAATAGTAATTTTATTTGGAATTATAGAAAATTTATCTTGAAGTTCTACTATTTTAATATAATATATATATCAAAATAATGTGAGAAATAAGAACTTATAATAAAACTACTATAGGTTAAATGTAAAAACAGAAATCTTCTTTAAAAAGTCTAAATATCTAAAATTACAGAATGATTTGTGCTAAATTTATTAGGTGATACATACCACTTGACTTCAGTCATTCAAAACAGAGTACAAAATGGCAGCCCAGACTTACCAGCTATACAACTGTCATCTGATATGGGCACATCCAGATAAATAAAGCCTTTGTTATACAAACCTACAAAAACAAAAGCACCTTATTTTAGGTGGAACACTATACAATAGTGTTTTGTTCTACAAGCCTGACTGCTAGCTTTCTATGTCTTAACCTGAACACTACATCATAAAGAAAAAGAAAATATTATAAGAGAAAACTAACTAGATTTTCTAAATCTTGATTTCTTACACGGTTTCTGAACTATAAATCTCTTATCATTCATTTGTGTAGGTCTGTAATTATAGTCACACCAGAAAATAAAGGACTAAGATTCAAGTAACATGACTTAGGTAACAGACTCAATTTGGGCTAGTGCAGCAATTGGTATTAATTATCAACTGTTTTTTTTTTAAATAAAGACTTGCACTTTTTTTTTTCCTTATTTATTTCATGTACATTGGTGTTTTGCCTGCATATAGTTGTCAGATCCCCTGAAACAGGAGTTACAGATAGTTATGAGCTGCCATGTGGGTGCTGGGATTGAACCCGGGTCCTCTGAAAGAGCAGTCAGTGCTCTTAAACACAAAGCCATCTCCTCAGCCCAAGTATCAACTGTTTAAAACAAGTTTTTGCATTGACAAAGACCATGTCTACTACGCACTTACTGTGCACTACGTTGTAATCTAGTGACCCAGCGAGCTGAGGGCCTGAGTCGATGATCTTATCAATAGCGCCTTTCTCAGGAAAAGTGCATATCTAAGAAAAAAAATAATTTCAATTAACTTCTGTCCTAATTAACTAATTTATAAGTCTCCTAAAATGTAAACACATTGGAACCCATGACTGACTTACACATATGGAATGAACGTTATCATTGCCATTTATTGCCTTAGAATTTAAACAATAAAACTATACACATAACCATCACTTAAATTGCCAAACTAAGGTGCCAACAGTTTAGATAACAAAATCACCATAAATACCAACATCTGCTAGTTAGTAGTAAATGCTCACTAATAAACCAATATTTTTTCTTTTTCTTTAAAATGGAATCAGATACATGAATGCAAATCCTTATCAAAAGTTAACTGAGAAAAACTCTACCTGAACAACAATGGTGCAGTTAGGACAGATTATAACAGGCTGACAGCTCCATTAGAAAGGGCTTCCAGCGAAGCAAAATATCTAAAGGTTCCCACTTTAAAATGCCCTCCAGAAGCACACAAATAAATAAATATAAAAATAAATAAAAGTGAAAAGGCCACATACATCCTTCAACCACACACAGATATTCCATGGTCTCTACCCTTTCTTCAATTAGCTTGGCTGAACTGGGGATTATCACTGCTCTTGATCTTGATACTATTACCCCATCAAAGCACCTACCCTATTTCTGCGTAATTCAACAGGGACTGGACTACCTGAGTATCTATCAACTTGGACCCTTTCTGTCATTATAACTGGAGTCATTTAGTAACAGTTTTGTGTTCACTTTCCTCATCTGCAAACTGGGGTACAAACAATACTTTCTCTTGGGGTTGTCATGAGCCTTAAAGGAAAAAAGAACATAGTTACATTAGTGTATAGCACATGCGCACAAAGTCAGTGCTCAGTTACCCATATTATTGTGGCTGCTAGGTATGATATCATGTTCCTTTACATGAGACCACTAGTTAAAGAGACCATTAAGAACCCAAATTACTGTACATGAACCAAATAATGTCTCCTCATCATTAAAGAGGATTTTGCAAACTCCATCTAACCTACTAAGATCATTTTGAATATTTCTACAGGAAAATCAAATGTTACCTTTTAAAACATCATGTAATTAAAAATTACAATATAAATTAGAAAATAAATATTCTCGTTTTAATCTTTTCTTTTTCCTCTGCTTTTAGTCTATAAGGAAGGATCTCTACCTTGATGTCATCTTCTGTGATATATCCAGCCTGCACCACCCACCATGCCTCGATGGCAATCTCCACTGGCTTTATTGGTAGGAGATCGCGGGCAGTTTTCCTTCTGAAGAATTTCTGCAATAGTACAATATTTAAGTCTTTACAACCAATCCAAATTACCACTTTCTTCTACCATCATAAGACATTACAACAGGCTAAACCTTTTCAAATTTTCATGTTTAAAATGCTAACTCATCTAGATACTGCAGACTCACTCTTAATTTATTTTAAAATAAGTTACTTAAACCTAGACTTCAATCCAAAAACAAATGAAATGAAGCCCCAGAAGCTAAAACTGCATTTGAAAATGTAAACTTATTTTATCCACTAAATGAATTCTGGAGCTAAAATGGACAAATAAAAACACAAGCAAAGAGACATTAACTTCTAAAAATAAATGTTATGTGTTGTAGCTACAACCTGGTGAACACTGAAAATCTATTCACGGCTCCTATGAGATGCACGTTAACTGGTTCAAGTTAGAGTCTGTTATTTCTACCACTCTAAACCAAACTCTGGGTATCTAGTTCTGACAAGGAGGCTGTAAGAACAGAAGGGATGATTTACCTTTGAAGATCTACACTGGTTCATCAGGTCAATATACTGGTTTCTTCCTATGCCAAGAAGCCGCAGACCTGAAAGTAAGTCTTTCCTTTAACACATCTTGAACTGTGAGTATACACTCAATGACATTAGGAAAATTTCCCAGTTTATAGTCTTTTAACAGCTGACTGGCATGGTCCATCAATATCAAAAAGAATTCATCACACAATACAGATGAAACCTCAACTTTGGGAGAGATGAATTAAGTTTCCACATAGGACAATGCTAACGAGGACATGTTGAAAAGCAGAAGTCCTCCCAGGTTTAAGAAGTAAAATTATGCTTTTCAGCAGAAGTTTCTTGCGTACAGAATTACATCACGTGTTAAATAAAAACTTCACTAAGATAAGCACAGTGAAGCACAGCAGAGCGTGTTTGTGGACTCTACACGCGACTGTAAGATAAGATTCCTGTGAGCAGGCTGTCCTCCTTCCATAGCAGACAAACAGCCTATGTAATAGCAAGAATTTCATTCTCTACAATAAAGGTTAGTGTGGAGTCTAGTCTATCTTGACTAATAGAGTTGGAACTCACTTCTGTTCCTTCAAGGCTATTGTCTGTTTCTACCTCAAACAAAGGTCCCACCCTGATGTGGACCAGAAAGTTCCGTTCTCTCAAGGTTATTGTCAACAGGTGTGGCTAATATCCAGACCTTGTATTTCAGGTATTAAGAAGTAGATCTGTTTATACCTCAAACAAAAGTCTAAGGATCCAACTAAGTCCTTACTCTCTTAGGGAGATAAC
>JAQHUG010000034.1:4182321-4192598 GCA_028555095.1 Dicrostonyx torquatus | reverse complement strand
CCCGGCTTCCTGTAGTCTCTATTAGAGCTCAGGGTTCTAGTTTTTCCACATTTCATATCCGATCCTACATTCCTACCTTGAGAGAAAGCTAATAGTGTGTCAACTCTATCAACATGTACCCAAAATACACATTTCCAACCAAAATTCTGAATTACCTCCAAGTCTTTGCTCCTATCTTAATTAGTATCAAGTTAAACTTAGTATCTGGCTTTTCCAACTCCAATCTTCCCCAACAACACCCAACTATTTATTGTTGGATAAGACCCATTTTCAACCCAGACTTGGCAATCATTTAAGAACAAAGCCCAGAGAACAGTCAGCAGGTGAATGTAATTGAATTGAAAAGCTGGTAAATGAACAGGATTCTATCTGTTCTACCCCCAAACCTGGTGGAAAGCAGAAAAAGAATCAAAGAGACAGGGGAAGGAACTCATCAGTTACTATTTCATTACACTACCATGCTACGGGGACCATCAGAACGCCAATGGAGCACCTGAGAAACACAAGACTGTACACGTGCCACAGAAGAGCGGCTGATAGAGCACCGGGCACATCACACAAGGGCACTAGCCTCCTCGCTACTGCAGGTGCTAGCGTCTCTGAGTTATGCTTTTCTCTGCTCTTCCAGTGTCCAGAGAGCCCGAAAGCAGCACTCAAATATAAACAGTCAATAAATACTGCAGATATATGTTCGTCTTTATAGAAATTTCACTTTAAAAAAAAGTGTTATTCAACAAGAACCAAGTACAAACCAGATAAAAGTTAATAATAATAGAGACTAACAGCCAGGACAATGGAAACAACTCTCATTCCTGACATGTATTATATCTATAATGTTGGGTCTGCACTGTCACTTTTTTATACAAGGTAAACAGTTAAATACTATTTCCCAGATCTTACTGGCCAAGTCTGCAACCTATATTTTCAATCTTATAGATTACAAGCAATAAGTGTACCAACTACTGGTATAAATAGCTAATTAGTAACATAACTGCACGAAGGATAAACAACACCTTCAAAAACAGAATACAAGCAGGCTCCCTTCCAACATAAAAAGCATCAATAATGGCAACCCTGTGTACATGTGTGCCTCAGCTACCTGTGACTGGTCATCCTTGATACACGCTAACCGGACAGACAACATCCATGACAGCTGAGAACGGGGAAGCTGGTGTCCCCGACTTGGAGTCCCACCCCACTGTTAACTGTCACTCACACTAGAAACCAACCTCCATGATCCCAGTGTAGTATGCAAACGGTGTTATCCTCAGGCCCTTCACCATAATGTCAGATAAGTGGTAGGGGTACAGCAGGAGGTGGTCGCGACTGTACTTCAGCAGCTCTTCATAGTATTTGCGTTCATCTTTCTTGACATGTTTAACTGTAAGAAAAGGAAGATGTCCCGTTTTCTCAGGTTTCTGCTTCACTAAAAATATAGTGTGAAACACAACTTTTTAACTTTTGAAACCGTATACAAACTAGACAAGAATAAACTGCTCTAACAAAACAATTTTATCACACACAAAAATTAGTCTTCATAGTACATGTAAGTAAAATGTAAAACCATCTAAGTAGAGAAAAGAATTCTTACCAAATCAAGAAACAAGCACAGAATCAATAAATAAACATAAGCTGTTAGTCTCATACCGTTGAGCACATCACTTTATGGGATAGTGAGCCCACACACTAGTTTTCAATGAAGTCCATTTTTAAAAAGCATTTGTTTTGTTTTGTGTTGTGTTAGGGATTGAAACCAGGGCATATATCCACCACTATGGAGCTGTAACAAACTAGCTTTGAATTCACTCTGAAGGCAAGGTAACCATGACCTTGTAATTCTCCCATGCCAGCCTCTAAAGGAGCTGAAATTACAGGCCCACGCTAACATGTTCTCTTATTTATCTGTACATGCATACATGTAAGGTTGTGTGTATGTGTAGGCCAGAGCTCAGCCCCATGTATTATTCCTCAGCAGTATTAACCGTGTTCATCTTTAAAATGTATTTATGTGTGCGCACACAAATGCAGTCAGAGCATAACTCGAGGGAGCGACTTCTCCTACTGGTGTGGGACAATGGTCTGTACTCTGTTAACTGTACTTTAAATAAACACTGATTGGTCAGTAGCCAGACAGGAAGTATAGGCAGGGTGACCAGGCAGGAAGTAGAGGTGGGGCAACAAGAATTCTGGGAAGAAGGAAGTCCTAGTCTGCAGTTGTGACCCAGCCACAGAAGAAGTAAGCCTTGCCGAATAAGGTACCTAGCCATGTGGCTAACATAGACATGAATAATGGGCTAATATAAGTTATAAGAGTTAATAAGAAGTCTGAGCTACTAGGCCAATCAGTTTATAACTCATGTAGACCTCTGTGTGATTTCTTTGGTACTTAATGACTGCGGGAACGGGGCAGGACAGAAAACTCAAGACAACAGAAATATGGGAACCGGACAGGACGAAAAACCTCAGCCAACATCCTAGGGAATTGAATCCTGACGGTGAGGCTTGGCAACAACTGTCTTTCCTACGGAGCAATCAATCTATCCTGTAGGCCCTCTCCTGGCAGGATTTCTTACTGGGACCTTAGGCTAGGCAAGCTGTTCAGGGAGTCACCAGGATCTGTCTGTCTCTGCCTCCTCAGGGCAAAAAGTAGAAGCATGCTACCACCTCTACACGGAACTCAGGTACCCACGTGGTTAAGCCCTTTACCAAACTAAACTATCTCCCTTGTCCCTGTGTTGTTTTTCGAATGTAGAAAGCCTTCTGACTTCAACAGAATAAGTCTATATAGTAATTCTCTGAGTATTATGCTTAAAATAGAATACATACTATCATGACAGAAAATAACCAAACTAATTTGACAAAAAATAAATGAGCTCACTGGGCAGTGGTGGCACACGCTTTTAATCCCAGCATCAGGAGGCAGGGGCAGATAGATCTCTGTGAGTTTGAGGCCAACTTGATCTACAAGAGCTAGTTCCAAGGACAGGCACCAAAGCCACACTGAGAAACCCAAAACCCTGTCTAGAAAAACTAAATCAATCAATCCAATAAGCTCTTTAAAAGGAGAAAGACAAACAAACAAAAACCCTACAGCACTAACTATACTTAAGCTTTGCTCCACTCACAGAGTTTTCATTAAAGTTACAGAACTCAGGAAAGTTCTGGTGACAAAACAAAACTTGAGTCTGAAAGTGGTCAAGAACCAGTGTCTTTTTTCTTTGGCACATTCTCTCACTCAGATAGACACTGAATTAAGACTAAAATATTATAGGGAAAACAGACCTATAAACAACAATCTAAAAAGGAATTTTCATCACAATTAGAAAACTCCACAATATGAATTGTTGTTATGTGGAATGAATCAGCAAATATTTGTAAAGCCGTACAGTACACACGGAAAACCTAAATGAAAAAGCAGCAGCAGTCATCTCCACCCGGGTGCAAGAACATCTCCACTTACCTAGGTTATTTCTGTAGCGCAACTGGTTGCGGATACTGTATAAGACAACCTGCTTTTCATATTCTCGCTGTGAGTTTCCAAGACTCTAAAAGAAATTACACATGGCTATTAAACAGTTTCCAGATGAACACCAGTACTCTGTCTACTATAAAATTACACATAAATAATAGACATGACCCCTATTTTACCCTGGCATTTCTAATGGCTGGAACTGAATAAGGAATACTTTAAGTTTTATTTGATATTGAAACAAAATTCTGCATGTTCTTTGTAGTGTGCCTTTCTAGAATGATTTACTCAAATTACTCAAATAGTTACATAAAATAAAAAAGAAGTGTAAGAATACAACTACACTGATTAGCAGGCTGTTAACAAAGGTCTCCTTCCAGAATATCCCAGACTGAAGTGGGATGGAAAGATGGATAGATGGGCCGATGAGTGGATGGTAGGGGGCTTCTCACACCTACACCTATGTGAATTTAAGAATACAACTAAGGAAGGACAGATTGACATCCCAGTCATTTTTCAGTGAACCATGACTACTGGAGATAAAGATTTCTACAGAATGTCCATTTCGGATGTGCTAAAACTGCTTCTGTAAAATGCCATTCCCTTACTCCTGCGGTAGAAAACATCTGGACCACCCTGTCATTCTCGCATACAGCTTTTCACTGGCATTGAAGCACCTCACAGCTTTGATGCTACAACCCTAAGAATACCAAAACCCAGACATGATCAAATCCTTACATCAAACATCGTCTGCACACACCACATTTTCCTGCATAGTTTTAATCGTTTTGAGATTACTTCTAACATCTATTAACAAGTTGACAGACTCTATTATCTATAGAGTAATAGTAAGAAATAAGTCTGTACACATTTGAGATAAACCATCTCTTGAAATATTTTCAGTCAGTGGTAATTGAATCAGCAATACATATCCTACAGACATAAATACAGAACTGCACATAATAAACAAAATGCTTTCTAGCTGTGCCCACAGTGCTCTAAGTTCAAAGTTGAAACTATGAAAGCAAAGAATAAACATGCTTAATCATAGTTAACATTACATTCATGTGTGACCATAAAGTTAATTTAGTATCTGAATGCTCTCTCACTTCTAATTACTAGGTACAGTTTTTTTTCCTAGCACACTATAAACCTAAACTAGACTTCTTTAATGATAAAATGATTAGAGGATTCAGCTTGTTATTTTTTTTACAGGTTCTTAAAAGCCAAAGTAAATGTCCATACACCTACATTTTGCAATAAGATAAATAAAACATCTAACTTTAATAAACTGTTCCATAATTGGTGAGGCTGCAATTGCACTAGATTAGTCTATCACAGCTGGAGGGACTCCAGCTATTTCCACCTGTAACACCCAAGTGTTGAAGGAGAGTGCACTGTGGAGAGACTACCCCATCACCCTCTACACAGCAACAAGGCTGTCGTACTGAAGCTCACTTAGGGGTTCAGAAGGATCTGCCAAGGTTCCTGCAGCTCTGATGCCAAGCCAAAACCTCTTCAGGAGACACCACACACGTTCGTTGCACACAAGTGTGCCATCCCGCTACAATCACAGCAAGTTTCAAACTGGAAGCTTTGGTCTTCTGGTTTTAAGTTGCCATTACATTTACCAGGAAGTGTCACTGAAGACTGCGAACCCCATCACCATGTGAGCTCTAGACTAGGTATGGAGCACGATTAGCCCCATCAATCAATATATGCTATGCACACAAACCCCTAACTACAGTGAGCATAAGAGTGCATAAACATCTGCTCACCAACTCTTTGACTGTACCCTTCTCCAAATCTCCCACCACTGTAAAAGACTGTTGCCACTACAGACCTAGGTGACAGAACAGGGACAACAGCCATTTCACTACGACAGTTTGGTTGCACATGAGAAGGCCTAGCAGACAAAGCCAGGCTTCATAAAAGAGGAACTACAGCAAATGAAGCAGTGATGTGAGAACAAGCATTAGCTACAGAGCACGCCCCATGCAGCAGATAACCCTGACAGCAGGCTTTCCACAACCAGGGCTCCTACACAGCTCAATGTGTCCATCCTAACGGGTACTCTACTCCTCTAACGGAGGGATGGACGGATAGATGAATCGATAGACGGGTGGATGGACAGATGGATAGATGGATGGACAGATGGGTAGATAGATGGATAGATGGATGAATGGGTGGTAGGTAGATAGACAAAGATAAAAATAACCACATTTTAAAATTGATCTATCATAGGATTTCACTTTAAATAAAAGAACTACTCATTGTGTCAAACAATGAATGTCTGCTATTAGCTAACTTCAGAAAAGTCCTAAAAACAATGGCCTGACTTGCATTTTTTTCCCTGGGCTAGGGATGGAACCCAAGGCTCTCTGTACATGCTCAGCCCTCATCTACAACTTTTTAATGTTTCTAAAGTTCAGTGTGACCAATAGAATAAAACAAGTTTTTTCCTCATCTCTTCCATGTTGGAAAACAAAGAACAACAACAACCAAAACAAAAAACAAACAAACAAAAAAAAAAACTGGCTTGTAAGATTTTTTTTTTTTAAATCTGAGTCTCCTTCCTCCAGCTTTCAGAAGTGGGAAATGAGTCATTTCCAAATAAAGCCCACCAAAACTTACTGGAAATCACCACATGAACATACTTAGTATTTAAAATACCAAAATACACATTCTTTCCACACAGACTAAAAAAAAAAAATCTCCATTTTTAGTACATTTGAGATTTTTATAGCCATTTAGGAAGTCTTTCAAACTGATGCCCCACTCCATCTAACAGCTACTAACAACCAACTATGCACACAGATACTTAGGGCACAAAGCCTCACAAAGACTCTAACTAGAAAATGCACATGGCAGGGTGACCACTATGACAACATGGCTGAGGGCAACTATTTTGGAATTAGGGGCTAGGAAACGCCTGAGTGGCAGTCAAAAGAAGCTGTGACAGAAAGCGGAAGTGCAGTGAGAGGACCCAGTGCAGTGTAGTTAGGAGGGGATGGGAAGGTCCTGCAAGAGACCACACAGAAAGCTGATGTGATCTGACTCCGGGAAACCATGGTAAGGCTGGGGAAGGTCTGCAGAAACAAACGTACAAAAGGAGGCCACGCTTAGTCTAAGTGGAAAACAACGGGTGCTTTCAGTGATTTCACACAAAAACAAATCCGTTTATATTTGGACTTAAGTTTTAGCACTGTCCTATAATTACATTTAATAATCACATTTAAGTTGGAGGAGGCTTTTGTCAACACTAATTAGAATCAATTGTTTAAGTTCGGTATAATCTAACGACTTAAAATGGAAATAGAGGACTATTTACTCTAGTTGTCTGCAGGTATGTCTCAGACATATTTACCTAAAGAACAAAACTGTCTGCCAAACCCTCATTCAAACTTAAGAGGAACTTGTTCCTAAAGGTTTAGACTTGTCTTTTCAAGTTTCAGAAACTGATTCTTTGACATCCTAGAGATCTTTGTCCCTGAAACACACCTTGACGTTCTCTGTCATGTGATACTAACCAGAACTCCTTAACTCATTCCCTAGAACTAGGACTCAAAATAAACCACAATAATCCTAAAACCATTACCACCACTATTCCATACTTTTCAAAACCACATCTGCTGCCCATCACCAAGAGGAAACAGAAATCAATGGAACTGAGAGAAACGGCGGCCAGCGACAGTGCCTCCCTTGCATGTGGCACACATACCTTCTGAAGGCTTCCAGCCACCTGTCGGGTCTGTACTCATCCATCAGCCCGTCTACTGGCTGGCCTGGCTAAAACTAATACACTCTGTGGGGGGGCAGGCTCCTTGGCTGCTGCAAACTCTCTGTACCCCAAACCAGGCATAACATCAATAAATACCTGTTAAACAAACAACTGAGCAAAACTGCCAGTCAATGTAAGCGTTAGACTTCTCAGGTCATGCTCCTGTCGACACATTCCTTATAAAGTCGGTCTGTCTAAAGGACAAAGTCCACCAACACAAAGCACACGTACCCTTCCAAATCAGGTCCTGACTGCCGGCAGCCTTACCCGCTACCACCTTCACACATTCAACAAACGCCTCCCGATGCACCAAAACACACACACACAACACACACACACACACACACACACACACACACACACACACACCCCTCTCCAAACTTTGATGACTCGCTACTCGGTGGAGACCTGTTTTTCCCCCTCTATCTTGTACGGTCCAATTTAAACGCTTCCGGTTACGCATCCAACTATAGATCGGCACCCTTAGTCCCACCCACACTACACAGGAGTTTGAACTGTCACCCTGCGTTGAACGTACTGTTCACATCTTTCTCCCAGTACCCTTACAATTTTGGAACCCAGGGGCTTTATTTGTGATCTCAGGAGCGCAGGTCCCTCCCTGGCTTATAAAGTCTGCGAACCGAGGTAACCGGGCGAGTCCGGGAGGGACATCATTCCAGCCTTCCTGGCGACCGAGCACTCCGAACCCCAGTCGGTCCCCAGGGCAGGCGACAGCAGGGCGGGGCGGGGAGGGGCCAAGCTGTACCTGTCTCACGTTAGCTGGCAACTTGCTCCAGGGATAGTTATGTCGGATGTGGAACTCAACGTCGATGTTCATGATGCCGGAGCCCAGGCCAGCCGTGGCCGCGGCTCTCACGCCGCCTGCCGTCCGCACGCACCCGGCCCGTCTGCGGAGACCGTACGCCTAGACCGTGCGAGCCCGGCGCCGCCCCATGGCCAGGCCTCCACAGCTCTGCGCGGCGCCGGCCACGGGGCACGGTGGCGGCGACTACGACCCGCACCTCAGAGCCTCCAAGTTTCTTCCTAGTTTCGGCCTGCCGGAAATGGCTCTGCGCGACGTCACTTCCGCTCGCAGGCGCGTGGCCGGGGGGGCGGAGCTCCGGGGGGGCCTGTCCCGCCCCCTGCACGTGGTTGAGCCGGGCGAGGAAGGCGGGGTCCAGGGAATACCGGCCGGCTGCTCCTGTTCAAGTCTCGGAACGAGCAGAGGCGCGACGATCGCTGAGCTTCTGTGACTCGGTTTCCCAAATGTGCGTTCCTGGTGGCTCTGGATAGGCGGCTGAAGTTACTGCGGTCGGTTGTCCGAGCAGAAGCGCAGCTGGGGGAAGACTACTCTCGCCACCGCGCAGAGCAGGACAGGGTCACGGAGAGCACCTAGTGTGACAAGGTGCCTACCCATTGGGCGAGCGTCGCTAGCGGCGTCATCCCTTCCAAGCATTGGCTGTATCCTGGGGGATGGAGAACGTTGGACTCCTTCCAAGATCCAAATTCTTAAGATGTGGGGATATGGAGAGCAGAAATTTTAGCTAGCTTCGGTTGCTTTTTAAGGGAATGAGCGTATGGTACTTCCTAAGCAAGCGCTTTGATGGTACTGCCAACAAGAAGCCCCAAGTTCAGTGTTTTTATTTTAAAGCAATGTTTTTAGGTCACGTTTTGTTATACACTATAGCTACGAACTGAGAACATTTAAGACACCTAATCCATACCTCAGCTGCTGGTAAGCGGTACACACTGCTCTTACGTAGGCGCATTGGTCTCTGGTTCTACGATTGTAGTAGCTTCATCACCTGTTGAGACCCTCCTCGGCATAACTAACTGAAATTTACTGATCTCTAACAACGGGCCAGTATACAAAGTACAGCCTGCCTGCTGGGTATCAATTCCTTAACCCAGCAATAGTCGGCCATCTCTCAGGATGCCGTGAAAGATTGCCGCAGCTACTAGCCCTATTAGAGGAATAAAGCGCGGCCTGGCAGGGTTACGTGCCTAGTTCACAAGATTGCTCAGTATAACAGAGCCCGGGGGGGGGTTAATATTATTTTATATAAAAGAGTGTTTTGTCTGCATGTATGTACGTGCACCACCTGTGTGCCTTTACCTTCAGAAGCCAGAAGAGGATATTAGATATCTGTTCCCCTAGAACTGGGTTGCAGTCAGGGGTGAGCCTCCATCTGGGTGCTGTGGAGCTAAACCGAAGCCCTTCACAAAAGTAGCAAGTGATCTTAGCCGCTGAGCCCTCTCTCCAGGCCCAGTCCAAGGCTGTTTAGTAAAACCACCCTTGAATTTCCCAGGGACAGCCAGAAATATTCTGCCTCCTACTCTAGCTTAGGAAGTTCACTTAAAATCAGTGACATAAATTCTCTATATTTTTTAGGATTCTACATGTGGCCTAAACAATAGTCTTCAAAATCTATGTATCTAGTACAGTGTAAGTAACAAGAACATTAAAGATCTCCTCCTCTTCAAATCCCTACAAATCTTTATTTCAGCTGCTGATGCCAATTAAGCTGGCGTGAACTTATGAAGTTCATTTTTGTTTGTCAAATTATGTTAAATCTAGCTGGGACTCAGCAGAAGCTGGTTATGGTGGTCGGGTGCCTGCTAAATCAGTAAGGTTCAGACCCACGAAAAGCATGTATGCCAAGGAAGAAATAACAGTAGGTCAAATGTGTGTGGACAGGAAGGAGACTAACAGCAATTCCGTCAGAGTCAGAACCAGCAACAGCACAGTTGATGAACACAAGATGCTCGTGGAAGGACTGGACTGCCTCCGTTTCCCTCAAGGGGACTAGGAAACTAAACAATTCTGGTCGTTCTTAAACTAACCCACCAGCTCCAGTGACTGCGGTGTGGGAACTCCAGGAACAAGACAGCTCCCTAGGCATCAGGAAGGAAGGAAGAAAAAAAAAAAAAAAAGACCCCAGCTCCTAATTGGGTTCCATGAAAAGCCCTGGTGACTTCATTGGTCCTTTTTGGAAAACAAAAATGTTGTCCATTCTTTTAAGTTTT
>JAQHUG010000034.1:4122962-4165018 GCA_028555095.1 Dicrostonyx torquatus | reverse complement strand
CCTAACTGGCCTTGCCCTGTAGTCAGATTGATGAGTATCTTAAATGCACCATAGAACCTACATCCAGCAACTGATGGAAACAGAGGCAGAGACCCACGGCGGAGCACTGGGTTGAGCTCCCAAAGTCCAGTTGAAGAGTGGGACTAGTGAGAATATGAGCAAAGGGGTCAAGACCATGATGGGGACATCCATTTCTTCTTGAGGTTTGTCCCAGTGAGGGAGAGAAAGATGCACAAAGGAAAATAGTATATTTGGTACTTTTACCATTGCCCTGACCAAAATCCCTGACAAAGCACCTTCAAAGGTGGATGGATTGTTTTGGTCCCGGTTCAGAGGACTCATTCTGTCACACCAGGGAGGGCATGGAGGAGCAGAGTGGCTCACATTGTGACTGACGTGAAGCAGAGAGGAGAGAATACAGGAAGGAGCGGAGTAGGGTACAGTCGCTCGGACATGCCCCCAGTGACCCATCTCCTACCTTTAGCCCCTCTAGGCAGTACCATCGCATCACAGCTCCCATAGGGGACTAACCCACTGAGGAGGCCAAAGCCTCCTTATCTAATCAGATCTGGAAATGCCCTCATAAACACACCTGAAGTTAGCTGCACTAATCCCCTAAGTGTCTCCCAGTCTGCTTAACTTGATAATAAAAATTAACTCTCATCAATCCACTGAGGCTGTTGTGTTCTCTCTCAGATGTATAAAAGGGGTAGAGGTGTGGGGGGGTAACTCATGATCTGAATGAGCTACGATGGATGCAAAGTGGGGAGGAAGGAGAGTTTACAAAGAGTAATAGGAATGAATAAAATCAAAATACTGTATGTAGAGCCGGGCGGTGGTGGCACATGCCTTTAATCCCAGCACTACGGAGGCAGAGGCAGGCAGATCTCTGTGAGTTCGAAGCTAGCCTGGTCTTACAAGAGCTAGTTCTAGGTCAGGCTCCAAGGAAACCAAAACCCTGCCTTGAATCACCCCTCAAAAAAAAAAAAAAACAAAACTGTATGTATCTGTTATAATAAACTCCCTTGTTTTAAATAATATATGCTGAAAAACAAGGGGCTTGTGAGTGTTATGTAAATGGCACTGTATTCCATATCCATTACCATTTTTTAAAATAAATTAAAATACTGTATACTGATCTAATGATAGGTAAGCGGGGAGGGGGGGACGGGAGACGAAATCCACAAAGGAGTAGGAGCTTCAGAAGGGGCGACAACACAGAAGCAGAGAGGGTTGCAGATTTTAAAAGATGGTCAGTAAAGTCTATTCTGAGGTAATATGTCGCCAGAGGCCTAGAGGAGGGGAAGCACACACCATAGAGACGGGCAACTGCAGGAAGAGCTCACCAGTCAGAAGGGATGGTGCGCAAAAGTGCTGAGGCAGCTAGGCCCAGAACGCAGCATAAAGGGGAAGGGGATGGGAACCGGAGAGGATGTAAGAGAGGAAACAGAGCGTCCCAGGCGCTGATGGGCAGGTGATTGTAAAGATTGGCTTTCCCCGGCTCTCAGGAAAGCTACCGGAAAGTAATAGCCAGGAGAGCAATATAACCTAGGTTGTTACCGGCTCATTTGTACGGGAGACATGTTAGGGCAGCAGTCCTGGAGGACTGTGGAAGTAGAAAGGTGGCCAGACCCCCACTCTACCAGTCACCATGACAACCTAGATATTCCCACATATTGCCAACAACCCCCTTGGGGTGCGTACCTCCACTTTATGAACCCTCAAAATCCAAGACAAAAACCAAACACATCCTTTCTTTTGTGCAACACCTATTACAGTTTATAATAATTAATTATTTATGATGATGCAGAGAAACCATCATCACCCGGCTGGTGACCTTTACCCCGGCAGATTATGCTCCCTCATTCTTAGCTAGCTCCCTCTCCCGCTGGAACCCAGCAATCTCAGAAATGCCTTCAGTCCCCAAGGCTGCAGTTGCTGGGTGTATCCCAGCTACCTCCATCCGTCTCGGGAAGGAGAAGACACCTAGGAGAGTTTAATTCCAGCCAGATGGAAATCTAACCCCGGGAACAGGCAGAAAATCAGGATTGCTCTTGGTGGTGGTGATCTTGAAATTAAAAGGCTGTGTCGACTTGACTATTTCTTTTTCTATCTTTCGCCTCCCCAGGGCCATAAATTCATAACTGGGTATTCACGTGCTCGGTAACTAGGCACCCTTGAACACAAGTTATCTCCACAGCAAGATGGGTATCTAATCGCTATGCTCATTCTCCTGACCTTTGAGTTTCTAGCGTCAAACTTGGGAGAGGGGGGAACCAGGAACCAACACGGATTCCCTGGAAGTTTCTAGGAGGGGTGAGTAATGCATAGAGCATGACTCCCAAGCGGTGCAGAGGTGGGGCAGGGAGGACTTGGCCCTGGGAAGCCTGGAGCTGCCGAAAGAGGCATAGACTATAAGGCGGAAATTAGGCACAACAATTAGAATAGCAAGGAGCCACTGTGTGGGTCACTTTTGTCTTCTCTTCTTCCCGCAGTGAGTTCTTGGAGCCAAGAGACTTTTGTATACTGACCACACATCCCACAACCTGACACTCTGCCTGGAACCCAGTTAGTCTTTGAGCTTTGACTTCCTCCAATTTGCAAAACTCTTGCCTATTTCAAACCTCAACACAGGCTACTACCATCCAGTCTAGAATATTTTCAAATGAGAACGCCTTGTCCTTTAATTCATAGCTTAAACGTTAGCTATCTATCTGGGTAATCCCAGCAATGGAAGGTAGAAGCTGGAGGATTTCAGCTCGAGGTACAGAAAAATGTGCCTCTCACCTCAGAGGTAATAAGAGACGATACCAGATTCTGGAGCCAAATGAACATCACCATGGTCTGGGAACACCAATTTAGGGTCTCCTAAATACTCTATAAATACCCTATATGGTAAAGAGTTTTGGGCAGTGTTTGTAGCTACATAAGATAAGAAATTTATCAATAAAGGTGCTTTTGAAATACCATGGTGGGAACATCAGGTAAGTAGGTTACAGCAAAAAGGAGACAACGTCCGTTCTAGCCTTTGGGTTGGTGGACCAGTGGAGATATCTCTGTTATGGGCCTCAGATGTCATTTGATGATGCATGTCCTAGCCTTTGGGTTGGTGGACCAATTACAAAGATATTAGGTCAAATGCAGAGATGGGCAGTGGGTAGCCATTAAGGAGCCTAAAGGTAGCCAAGATGATTTGGCTCCAGATCTGAACATTCCAAATCTCCATAATTATGAAGTTCTAGCCAGGTAGTCAGTCCTGTAGAATCTTCAGCACAGGTAAGACACTTTTAAAAAAAAAATCTAGAAACTTCAGTTCACAAGGTTATCCTGGGCTCCATGGAAAGACTATCTCAAATAAATATGTTAAATAAATGTTGGCACTCTAAAATCCTGTTCCCTTTAAAAGGAAATATGACACACACATGGTAATGTCTAATATGACATCCTTTCTTTATCTAGAACCTTCTTTCTGATACTGGCAGATGTCTGGGTTTATTGGATACCTATCAAGATTCCTGTGACTCAGAACAAGGGGTCGGTCAGTGACACATGGACAGTAGCAAGCAAAGCGAGAGGATTTATGAAGAAAGAACACTTCAAAGAAAGGAAGCAGACCTGAGCAGAGAGGAGGAGCCTGGAAACCCAGCAGCGCAGTGCACAAAGGAACCTAGATTTTCTGTTCCATGATGCATGATTCCCTGATCATTTGCACATGGACTTTCACAGGCACACTCCATTACATGTTGGTCTTGGTGGGAGGGTTGTTTCCAGCCTTCCTCTTTGATAATAGTCTTTGCTCATATGCTAAGCCTGTAACCCTCTGAAGCTCACTTTCTGCCCTACCTCCAGCCTCATGTGTACCCCATATAACTACTTGTTTCTTACATTGTCGCGAGAAAAATAAAGCCTTATCCATCTTTCTCAGTGCTATTGTCCCAGCAACTAGCACGTCTATGGCCACAATCTATAAAAGTTAAAATAACAACAACAAAAATGAACATATTTAGAAGCGGGATTTTAAAAAATTGCATGGAATTTTAGTTTTAAGTTGTAAGAGAATTTAGCATAAAATAAAGGTGGCATTTTGTACCAACAGAGAAAAAAATGAGTTATTAACAAGTTATCTAGTTTCAACCACCTAACCAAAAACTAACCCTGGCTATAGTCATGGTGTTTCCTGGCTGGCTAGGGCTGGGACAGAGTGGGGAGCAAGAGTTGGGGTAAGGCTGTACATATTCCTAGCCCCAGAATGGGGGTCTTATCATCTGACACAAATGATTGTGTGTGTGTGTGTGTGTGTGTGTGTGTTTATGTGAGGAAGGGTGTCATGTAGCCAGGATGTTCTCAAATTCACTATGTAGTCAAGTACTGGCCTTGAACTCTGTATTGTCCTGCTTCTACCTCCCAAAGACAAACCACCTGAGGGAGAGGGAAAGATGCTCCACCCCCCTTACCCTTTGCCACCTGTGGTAGACAGAGAGCTGCTGACCCTGCCCCTCACCAGATGTAGAACTTGGGAGAACAAGCCCTGTACCTCTCCTGGGTAACACAGTAGAGGTGATCGCATTGATGGATCTGGGTGAGCTGGCTCTGAGAAAGTCAACGTGAAAGATGGAGCTCCGTCCCTTATCTACCATATGGTGGTGTGGGCAAGGGAGGGAAGCCCCTTCCCCGTGTCCCTCTAGGCCTGTGGTAAGTGGAAGAGCTGTCCCTGAGGTCACTAGAACTACAGAGCTGGCCCTACCTCTCAGCAGGTGTAACACTAGGCAGAGTGACCCCTACACCACAACTAGGCAACATAGCTGGTGTTGTAGGTTCGGGCGATTCAACTCCAGGACGTGAGAGAGGGAGAACTGGCCCTGCCCCTTGCTGCTTACTACATAGGATGAGCTATCTACGGCAGTACTGGAGAGCTCACCCTCATGCTGAGGATGAAGGAGAGCTGAAGGGATGACCAACCCAGCAACCACCCAGACCCTGAACCAGAGCGATGAGTTGGTTCATCCCAACATCTGTCCCATCTATGATCTGTTGAAGCATGTTAAGGCAGGCCCTGCAGATCCAAAGTGACAGGATCCCCATGACACAGGACAATGACGGAATATCCAAGAGGACTCCCAGTGAAGGCCCAGTACTGGTGATGTAGCAAAAACCAGAGACCTCAAACCAGGCCAACCACTCAATGCCATGAACACTTGCAAGTAACAATACACAGACTGAAGGGCTGCGCGACTCACTGTGTCTACAGTTTCTACAATGAGATTTTTCTTTTCTTTTTCTCTTTTCTTCTAAATTTGATTTTGTTTTATCCTGGAGGCGTGGTTGCAAGGTTGGAGGGCAGATGAAAAGGGACAGGGAGATGAGTGGGATCGAGATGCATGATGTGAAATCCACAAAGAATCAATAAAAAGGAAAATTTGAAAAAAAAAAAAAACAGCATGAAACACCATGCCCAAGACAGTGACCTGCACTCAGGGCACTTGGGGAGGGGACATAGGTCATGTCACAGTGTCCTTTCCCACAGTTAGTGCTAGAGCAAAGCTTGCGTACCCCTTTTCAAGAATTCCTTCCACAAAGGCCATTAGCATCTGATGTGTGCTACACCGCCTGGACCCTGAGTGTAGCAGCGACCAAACCCACAAGGACCCACCTTTGCTGGAGCTGTAGAAAGAGGTAAACATAAATAAACACCAATGGTTGGGACTGGAGAGATGCCTCAGAAGTCAAGAGCACTTGTCGCTCTTCCGGAGGACCTGGGTTCAGTTCCCAGCACCCACATCAGGTGACTCACAACCACCTGTAATCCAGTTTTAGGAAGTCAGAGGTCTTCTTCTGGTCTCCACAGGCACCAAGCATACATGTGGTACACATGTACATGCAGATTAAATGTCATACACATAAAAATTTAAAAGTATAGGTTTAAAAATACTTTAAAAATAAAAAGCCTAAACACCTGTGGGATTTTTTTAAATTAAGCAATTTAAAGAAGTTTAAGGTGGAGCTGGTGGAACAGATCTGTAATTGCTGTTACTCTAGAGGCTTGAGGCTGCATGGTCTACAGGGTGAGTTCAAGGCCAGTTTAGGGAAAACAAGTGGTTCAGCTCAGCTGTTGGGGGCTGACCTAGCACCCAAGGCCCCCAATTTAGTTCCAGATACTGAAACAAAGGAAACAAAATAAAACAACAACAACAAAATCCTTGGGAAAACACAAAACTTCAGCATCTCAATGCAGAAAAAAAGTTTCTAAGCAAGAGAAGGTAAAGACTGACATATTCAAACACACTAAAACTCCACAATTTCCACTCATGTAAACACTGACATATTCAAACACATTGACGCTCCACAATTTTCACTCATAGATATTTACATGCTCAAAGCAAAAACAGACCAAAGGCAAAATAAAATATTTTTAAAAACCTGATGAAAAACAGTTGTTCCACTTGGCAATGGCCTCAGTTTTACTATAAAGTGTTTTATGAATAGAAATGCAAAGACCAGTAACTCAAATAGAAAACAGGACATGCAGTCAGGTGGGGGTGGTGCACGCCTTTAATCCCAGCACTCAGGAGGAGGCAGAAGCAGGTGGAGCTCCATGAGTTCGAGGCCAGTCTGGTCTATAAGAGCTAGTTGCAGGACAACTAGGTCTATTACACAGAGAAACCCTGTCTTGAAAATCAGGAGGAAAGAAAAGAGAGAGAGAAAGGAAGGAAGGAAGGAAGGAAGGAAGGAAGGAAGGAAGGAAGGAAGGAAGAAAGGAAGGAAGGAAAAATGTACAAGAAAACAGAAGGAAAGTCCACAAAATAGTTTTAAAGGAACTTAATATATTATTTCAAAGATATTAAATGAGGAACTGTATATCACATCACTAGTCTTCCTCTTTGAAATTGGCAGGAATAAAAAGTTGGGCCGTGGGAATGCTGGCAGCAAGTGGGAAGGAACACGGTGCCATTCTAGAGTGTCTGCTCTGTCTTTTCAACACAAGGCCCGTGGGTCAGCTGACCCTCAACAGTGGTCCAGCATTCTAATGCCTACGTAGAAGACAGCAACTACTAGAATTTTAGGTACCTGTGCTCTTCATAAGCAATCTCATTTCAAGAGTCAAACAATAGACAAATAAAATCAAAGGTGTGAGGCATTAATGCAGAAGACCCCAAACAATGGTGGACTGGCTAAATAATGCCAAGTCTGTGCTTATAACAGATTAGCATCTCTTTAGTATAGGAAACACACAAGGCAAGGAGCAAAATGAATCATGAAACCCTTTTTTTTTTTGTAGATACATATACCAGACCATAAGATAGATAGACAGACAGACAGACAGATAGACAGATAGACAGATGGATGGTGGATGGGTGGATAGATGGATGGTAATAGGGAAACTGATGTGGGTGCATATGCATAGACCATTTTAGGAAAGATTCATAGAAGCAAGCTTCTAGAAGAAGGAACTGAGAGATCAGTAGGTTTACTTCTAATGATTATCTTTCTAGTAAAAAAAAAAACTTACCCAGATCTGCAGCTATAATTTTTTAAATTTAAAAACTATTCAGATTATAAAAATTGTAACCCCATACAACTCAATGTACCCATCAAAAATTATTTGTAATAAAATATCAATAGTGAAATGAATAAAATGGGAACTTCAGTATACTTGGTTAATGCCATGATCATGATGGTGATGATGATGATGATGGGTTTTGAGACAGGGTTTCATTACGTAGCACTGGCTGTCCTGGAACTCAGTGTACAGACCACACTGGCTCTGAACTCACAGAGCTCTGCTTGCCTCTACCTCCCAAGTGCTGGGATTAAAGGTGTATGCTTTCAAACCCAGCAATACTTTTGAGATATATCTATATCTAAACATAAATAGATATAGATATATTTTTATGGATAGATATAGATATAAAACCCACAAATCCAAGACTAACTTGGGACTGTTGAGATGGATCTACAGGTAAAAGTGTCAAGGCTGATCACCTGAGTTTGATTGCTCTTCCTCGCCCCTCTAGATATACATATCAGGGGAAAATCAACTTGCAAGTTGTCCTCTGACCTGCTTATGCTCTCTATGGCATGCACATGTTCATACACACAATACATACAACATACATACATACACACATATGTACATAAGTACATATATACAGAATTTAATTAAGAAAAAAAAACTCATTTCAGGAGTGGGAGTACATGATTATAAGACCAGCACTCTGGAGTTGAAGAAAGATTGCTTCCAGTTCAAGACTAGTGCAGGCTATATAGCGAGAACCTATCTCCAACAAGAAGGGGAGAGAAAGAATAATTCTTTCAACTATTAGAAGTGAGGCGAGCTTAGCCTTTTAGCTGTGATCATGTAATTCTACTTAAAAGTCTACACTTCATTTCTCTGGGCGTATTTTCTCTCGGATGGCCTGCCCGTACAGCCTGGGTAGCTAAAACCCATTCAGAACTATGGCCACTCCCTATCCATCCCCAACAATGTATTCAAATCCAATGCCAAAGTTACTTATTAAACACAAGAGATATTATGCCCTGGGAAACCCATTAAAAACTTTATCTGTGGGAGGCCTGGTCTCTTCCTGAAACCCAGGACAGCCATCTCAGAGAAGAGGAGATGGGGAACCGTCACGTAAGTATTCCCTGGCTTTGGGGATCAGTTTTCTGTTTGGTTAGCCTGTGAAAGAATTCATCTGTGAACTCATGATTGATATCCTCATGCTTCATCGCTTTGGTGCCCCCTCTTGCTGGCTTAAACAAGAGTGTGCCATGCTTTTTAAATGTATTTGGAATATATGTCTCTCCTGATGGGTAAAAGTCTTGTAAGAGGGGCTTTTGAAAGGTGTCTATGAAGTTTGCAGAGGGCAAACGGCTTGCATGGATCTCTAGGATGTATAAATAAAACTTTTAGTTTGTGGCAAAGTTGCACAAAAACTCCTAGATTATTCCTATTCAGAGTTTGTGTGATAGACAGATTCCTGTTGAAAATATCACTACAGCAGGGTAAAGATACTCCTGTGTGGCCATATAATTTAGACTGCAAGGTGAAAATCTTCTAGTGTTATTTCAAGCAGCTTCAAAACACCCAATATTTGCAATTATTCATGGCACAGACTAAATGTTTCATTTTTCCTTCTGAAATGTCTAGGCTTATGAATAGCATGTCTGAAATGACTAAAAACTGACCAAAACATTTACTGTTTGGAATCTTTGGTACATGAGGCGGATAAGAATTGAATTGAATTTTTAAGCTCAGATATGAATATCTTAAGCTAGTCTAGTAAGAATTTGAATAAGGTTGTGTGCAGCCACCATACATAGCTTCTCATGTCAAGATTTTATATATGCATTATATTTAATACAGATATTTATAGAGTATGCCACTAGGGTAAAGTGTCACAGGTAAAATAAACTCCAATTTTTCCTCCAAACTAGCTTTGCATATAAGGGTTTGCCTTTTTTGGTATGAAAGGGACACTAAGTGGTCACAAACCCACAAGTGCTGTTTTCAGAGGGTCATTAATTTTAAAATAATATGTAAATAACCTTTTCTGTTTAGCAAGATTATGAGTAATCTATTCATTATCTCTCCCAGAAGTCAAAAATTACTTCTATTATAAACTCTTCAAATGCGCACAAGGGATTTGGTTTCAGGAGTCCACTGCCCCAACACCTGCACTTCGGAGGACAGTTTTGTCCCTTGAAAAATTACCCTTCACTAGGGAAGCTGATTTTTGAGACTGGAGCAGAATTTTTATAGATTTCATTTTTGAATCCCAGGGCCCCTTCTTACTCCTCTGAGAAGGCAATTAACAGTTGTCCAAAGAGGACATCTCAACTTTGATATCTTTGCACCCACTCAAGTACAGTCCATAGGCACTTAATTTTCCTTTCAAATTATAAATTTCTCACGGGTGCAATATCACCCAGCTACAGTCTTTTGTTTCAGGCTGAAAGCCTCATTATAGGGCATCATTGCAAATAAGGATCACACACACACACACACACACACACACAGAGAGAGAGAGAGAGAGAGAGAGAGAGAGAGAGAGAGAGAGAGAGAGACTAGTTACAATATTTGCAGCTAATGGGAAAATGTAGCTTTCTATGACTCCCAGCAGTATCCCATTAACAAACCCCTAGGATGCTTTGCCCCAAGTTAAGTTACAATGTAGCAAGGAAATTTAACAAGCGCAGGAGTGAGTACATCCTAAAAGAGCGGAAAAACGAACTTCAAAAACAAAATGTTATCCCAGAAATGGCTCAAATTGATGGCCCGAGCAAATTTCTTGAATAGCTACAGGCCAAAACCCTAATGCCAAAATCAAGTCACAGAATACTAGTAAAGTACTAGTTCCTGCAGAATACTAGGAAAACACTAGTTTCTGTAACCCTAAATACTAGGTGGTGTCCTGCTTACTCCAATAAATCTATCAAGAAATTTTAGTCGTGGTACTTCCTGCAATGCCATTGGAACCTTCTCTTAACTTTAATATTTGATCTCCACATCAGCGCATACACACACTCTCTCTGATCTTTGTTCCTTCACTCCCATGATTATGAAATGAAATTTGACCTATTTAAAATTTAAAATACATACATAAAGGCAGGCACTGGACTCGTGTACCAGTCCTTGCTCATCTTTACGATCCAGGGTACTGTGTTCTAAGTTTTAGGCCATCCAATACCTAGGAAAGTCATACATTCCTAAGAACACTTCCACAGACCAATATCTACATAGAACTATTTGTATAACATTATTGTACAATCAAGAGAATAATGGCCAGAAGATGCATCTTCCAAGTACTGGCACCTGAGATCTTAGCCAGGCCAGAAACAGAAGAATACTTACACTTTTGCTTTGTGCTTTTCTTTTGCCTCCCCATTAGCGATTTTATTGCTTTTAGTTTTATATATATATATATATATATATATATATATATGGTTTTTTGAGACAGGGTTTCTCTGTGGCTTTGGAGCCTGTCCTGGAACTAGTTCTTGTAGACCAGGCTGGCCTCGAACTCACAGAGATCCACCTGCCTCTGCCTCCCGAGTGCTGGGATTTAAGGTGTGCACCACCACCACTACCGGCTTAGCTTTATTTATTATTCTGGTATATGTGCATGTGTGAGTATGCATGTCATGAAGCATGTATAGAGGTCTGAGGACAACTCTGTGGAGTCAGTTCTCTCCTTCCCCTTCACAGGCCTTCCTAGGATCGAACTTAGGTCTCCAGGCTTTCACCGCAAGCGCCTTTACCCACTGAGCCATCTCACCTGTCCCGAGTTTCTTTTTCTTTTCTTTTTTTTTTAAATTTATTTATTATGTATATAGTGTTCTGGGCACCGGATCTCAGATCTCATTATAATGGGTGTGAGCCATCATGTGGTTGCTGGGAATTGAACTCAGGACCTCCAGAACAGCAGTCAGTTCTCTTAACCTCTGAGCCATCTCTCCAGCCCCCGATTTTCTTTTTTCTTTAGTTACTTTTCTTTATCCTTCCTTCCTCTCTTTCTTCCTTCCTCCTTCCTCCTTCTTTCCTTTCTTTCCTTCTTCATTCCTTCCTTCTTTTCTTTCTCTCTCTCTTTCTTTCAGCACTAAAAACATAATTTTTTGTGCCTAGCCTGTCTGGAACAGCAGTAACCGAGACACAAGGTTGGTATCCTCACACCATAGTCGAAGAGTCTGTACAGCATAAGCTGTTCCCGTGCTGCTGATCATCAAACAGAAGGAGAAAATCCACTGGAAACTGTACTTAGGTTTAGCTAGGCGGCTTATCACTTCTGCTATGTGGTGTGGGTTGTCTCCAAAAGAACTGGCATCGAGAGGAAAGTAGAAAATTGAGCTGACCACTGAAATGTGACAAAATAATAGAGAGAGAGAAAACAAGACTTAGGAGGGGCACTAAAAAATGTGGAAGTGCTCACAAGCCAAACAGAGGAGTGGTTTCTGGGAAATTATTTGCAGCGTTGATAAAGAGAGTCTAGGAAGACCCACAGCTTTGCTATTCAGCGCTGGGCCCTTGGCATTACCAGGACACGTATTGTAAACGCGAAACTGGGACTACAGAGACGGCTCGGTTGATAATCTGCTTGCTCAACCAGCATGAGGACCTGAGTTCAAAGTCCCAGCACCCCGGTAAAAAGTCAGGCATGGCATGGCAGCACATACCTATAATCCCAGGGCTGCACAGAGACAAGGGGACCCCCGGAGATTTCTGGCCAGCTAGTTTAGATGAATCTTGGCATTCCAGGTTCAGTGAGAGACTCTGCCTCAAAAATAAGGTGCCAGGCTAGCAATGGTATCATCATACCCCTTTAATCCCAACAGTCAGGAGACAGAGGCAGGTGGATCTCTGTGAGTTCAGGGCCAATCTAGTGTACACAATGAATTCCAGGCCAGTCAAGGGCACATAGTGAGACCGTGTCTCAATAAAAGAAACAAAAGTAGAGAAATGATTAAGAAAGACACTAAGTGTCAACCTCTGACCTCCACAGAGGCACAAAAATACAGGAATGTACACACACACACACACACACACACACAAGAAACACAGAATCTTAATACACCCAGAGCTACTGAACTTATGCTCCTTCGGGGAGTCTCATACATAGGAAAGGCTTACAGTTTTAGGTTCCGGTTTTCAAGATTGGATGGACGTTGGACTCTAAAATCTACTGGTGTCCAGGTCCCACCCTAGAGATTTGAAATCAATTGCTGTAGCTGTCGTCCTAGACATCAGGATCAGCAAGTGTTCCCTCAAGTGACTCAAGTCCCATGCATCGGCCTAACCTTTGGGAGAGCTCGGCACACTGCCAATGAAAGCAGGAGTCTCCGGGAGTATCTTTGAAAAAGAACCGACTGGTAAACGGTAGCTCTGTCCAGCGCCCTGCTGCATTTCCCATGAACATGCCAAGGGGAAGACTTGCTTGGGCTAATATTTAGCCAACATAAACATTATCTAATGGGGAGAACAGTTGGCGACCAGCGGCAGATGAACACAAAGGAAGCTCAGGTGGAAGTGGACCAAGCGATACCTTACTCAGGAGGTGCCCAACAGGCGGGGAATTCTGGGAAAAGAAGGCAAGCTCTCAACTGTAGGGAATCTCAAGGAAGGAGGGACAGTTTTAACCAAGTGTGTGCATTAAATTGTGACCTATCACTCAAGGGTACCAAAGGCAACCCCAGCAGATACACCCTGCAACCATAGTAGGAAAATATTTATGGTGGAAAGCTAGTCTTTTGGGTCCCTGCATTGAGCATAGAAAGTTCTCAGAAGGACCGATGATAGCAAAATACTCCATGCACAAAGCATGCCTTATTTATTTACAGATAGGATTTCATTAAAGGTCTAGCTACTTTTCAGGTGAAATTATATGCCCTGGGTTTCTAGGATTCCCTTGTCTATGGCAAATAAAAGCAGCCACATTGAAAAGGTGGTGAGGGCTGCCCAGAACACACAGGGCAAGCACTGATACACCCACACAGGAAGGAAATGAGACTAACAGATTCAAACAAGGATCTGAGCACTGAAGGCAGCAGGAGCCACTTAGAGTCCAGATGCGTTTGTACACTGCCCGTTGGCAAAGCCTGGCATCCATGTTTTCAGCTCAGCAGCAAGAACCAAAACTGAGCTGTGGTGAGGACGGACAGGGTTAAATGGGCTCTTGGAAGTGTTGATGACAGCCAGTGTCTATCCAGGGCTCACCGGGATGGGAGTTACATAGGTGCACGCTGTGATCCGCAATGTCTGAGCTTTCATTGTACCACACTCTGGACAGAGTCCTCATGACAGTCCTAGGGGACACTGGTGTGATTCCTCTCCCAGACAGAAAGAAAGTGAAGCAACACCCGCACACTGGGACCCAGGCAGCGCGGGGTGTGTCTGTGTGTATGTGATCTTCTTGCTCAGTTACTGAAATTTGTGTGGTCCTCCTTGAGCTCCTCTGTTGTCCCAAAGGCTGGGACTAGGACACAGCATCCCAGGCTAGCAAGAGCTTGCCCTCTGTCTTTGGGTACCTTGCTGCTTTTAACTTGTGTCCTGCCCCACTCAGCCCTCCCGGTGCTAAGTGTGTGTGAATCCCATGTCAGCTCCTGTGACTTAGTCGTCTCAAACGGTATAGGAACAGGATCTGCTAATGGGATCTGAGGCCTTCCTCAAAGTCTGGTACCTGCCCTATGGGACACCTTCACCAAACAGTGGGCTTCCTTATCTTTCCCATTTTCTTTCCACGCTCAGCCCTGTACTGTATTCAGCACCACAGAACCTCAGAGATTTGAGGCCCAGGGTGGGGGAAGGTTGTTCCCATCTGGGCTATCCAGGCTAGGCTATTCTCTTCCTGATCCTCTCAGGCCCTCTGAAGGAGAAAGCCCCTTTGGGGTAGGAAGGCAAGGCTATCATCTCAACACAGGCTGAGGAGGGGTGGGAATGTGTGTGTGTGTGTGTGTGTGTATTTGTTGTGACATGTTAGGAGCTGATGTTGCAGAATAGTTTACATCTTCACCTTCTGAAGACACTTGAATTTAGGACCTATGTGTCTGTGACAGTACTCTGGGAGTGGCAGGGGCCACCAGAGCAAGCCACTTCCCCATCACCATCTTCCAATGGGATCCAAGACCTGAGATAGAGGCAGCCTGCCAAACTGAACCTCCTTCATCCTCTGCCTGTACAGGGTTGGTCATTGGCCTGGGCCCAGCAAGGGGCAGATCGTGTTCTGCCCTCTGAGACTCAGAGCAAATGCGCTGCTCAAAGAGAAAGCTGCATGGCCCTGCTCCAGCCTGGACCCGGGTTCAGACAGAGGTGCTGAGCCCCACATCAGATTGTTAAATGTTTTTGTTCTTTCGCTCTTTCCCACTCCTTTTTGATGACATTTACAAAGGAAAGCAAGCTGCTTGGAAGGTCTGGAAGCAAGGAAAAGGGTGTGAAGACAAGGCTAACAGGCCTTGTATCGGTGGCTTGGGTCACCTGGTCCCTTGGCTGGGAGCCCCAGAATACCCCTCTTGTTAAAGGGGCCCAGGATTCTCCCCAGCCCCACTCTCTCCTCCAACTATAGAAGAGAACTCTCAGCCCAGTTCTCACAGGAGAGGAAAACTCATCATGGGCTTTTCAGAGAAGGTTCCACCTTACTCTCGTGCATTGTCTTTACCATGTGCTAGGATATATATTCAACAGGACATAAAATTGTAAAATACTTGAATGAGCTTGTGCCATAACATTAATATTATTGAGAGTGTCTGCTTCCCAGGCTGAAGTGATTCATTCATTATTCTGGTCCTCTTCTAGTCCTTTATAATTGGTGGTAATTATTATGCTTTTCGTTTTAATACAAAAATGTGTAAAAATAGAAACTTGAAAAGGCAAAAAAAATAAGCAAAAGAAAGTGGGGCGATTCAGACATCCATTAAGAGGTACATTATGGGGGACTGGGGACATAGCTCTGTGGGTAAAGTGCTTGCTGTCTGAGCATACGGATCTGAGTTCAGATCTGAAGAACCCACGGAACAGCTGGGCATGGCAGTGCACATCTGTAACCCTCAGGACTGGGTGGGGGATATGCAGGCAGGAGAGCCCAAGAGCTTGCTGGCCAGCCAGCCTAGGCAAAACAGTGAGCTCCAGATTCAATGAGAGACCCCGTGGAGATTGATGAAGGGAGACACTAATATTGATCTGTAGCCTCCATACGCACATGCACAGGAGTATGGACACACCCTCACAAACATGGATAAGCGGCACACACAGATACAGCATGGGTGTGGATTTAGCAAGTTCTCATATTGTGTCTTAGGTTCATGTAAGGCTCATACTAAAACAAGAAGCTGGTCTGCCTACCGTGATTAGTCAGGGGCGTAGTGGCAGATATACTTCTAGCGTGGTGATTTCTAAATGTTAGCTGCAGATCAGCATCATGGCTATAACATAGGACCCACTGCATCAGCAACTGCAGAGGCCAAGCCCAGTGACCTCATCTGCACGAGCCCTGTGGGTGATTCAGACAGACACTTTGAATGAGCTCTAGCAGGCCCCAGCATGGCACACACAGGCCAGAGCATGGCAAGCATGTTGCCAACAGGTTTTGTCTTTTACCCTTCCCCCCATTCCTTCTGCCTTGCTAAAAACACAAAATAAAATAAAATAAATAATAATAATTTTAAAAAAACACATTAGGTTATGTTCCTAAAGCCAGCCACCAAGATCTATTTTCTTATTTGGCCACTTCCTCCTCCTGTGGCTGACTACCAAGGTTCAGCTCTCGAAGTATTAAAGTCCAGCAATCAAAATCCCCCTTTGGCTTACCAAATCAACATGTCCAATCAAAATTAAACACCTCATCCTAACACAGGGGTTCCCCTTTCCCTTTACAAACTGCCATTTCCCTGTGTGCCACATCTGTCTCCTCTCTATCCAGAGGCAGTCCTTCGGCCCTCCGGAGCAAATATCCCTGCCCCTCTCCCTTGTTCCTTTCCCCTTCTCCCTCATCCTCTATCTCCCGCCTTTGTCTCTTATTCCCATCCCTTTGTCCCTCTGGGGAAAAATGAATCTCGCTTGTCTTGGGGTGTCTTTGCCAACTTCATGCAAACATGTCGCCACAGGTTTTGCCGTATTCCAGCCTGTGTTTGCCACCCAGATAGATGGCTTGCTAGAGGGCTTCACACTTAACTGCCATTACCCTGGTCAGCGCATAAACCTCTTCCAGGCCCAAGGTGAAGCTAGTCTTAGCTTTCTCTATGAAAACCTCTCCCAGGCCCAAGGTAAAGCTAGTCTCAGCTTTCTCTATGGACCATTTTCACCATGAAGCCTCTAGAGATGCCAGATAATGGCCCTGAACGTGTGCATAGCTCCAACCTTTCTCCCTGCTTTAGGCTATAGGGAAGCTCAGTCAAGCTCACTTCATGAAGTGACAAGTATGGCCTGCCTTTAGCTAGGCCATCCTAAGATGTGGGAAAGAAAGATTGGTAGAGGAATGCTCATCACAAGTGTAGCACAGGGCAGCAGTGGTCCTGGAGACAATAAAAGGCCTCTGCCCCTTCCACCAACCAAAACAACGGCTCTGGCTTTGAGAGAGTAGGGCAGCTGAGAGGGTCAAATCACTGTGCGGTTTGCTGATTGTGTATGAAGAAAAGGAGAAGCCAACAACTTCGGTGCCTGGCTTGGGTACCCAGCAGATGGCCTTCTGTCTCACAGATGCAAACTCAGAGTAAGTTCGATGCTGGTGTCTGTTGAGCTGAAGATGTCTTCCATACACCCAGCAGGCACCTGCATGAACACCTCAGAAGACAGGGAGCTTGAGGTAACTGGGAAAGAGAGAGCTCGCAGCACGCTTCTCTTTGTCTTTGAGCTATTAGTAGGTTTTCGATTGTAAGCAGAACTAAAAATAGTTTCAATAATAACACATTTATTGGTCTCTCTGTTTGTATGTCTTTTCTTGGGGAGACATGAACCAATATCTATTCACCCTAGATATGGCGCCAAGGACAAATCAAATCAACGGTTTTTCCCAACTTTAGCTTGAACCGGTGGGTTTAATTGAGGTTATTTACAAGGACTTGGGAGAGTAGATTTTACCTGTAGGAATATGAATTTGTGGCCACAGCACTAAAACCAAGTTTCACTCTTTGGCAATTGTTAAGTATTGATATGTCATGAAGGCGGGATGAATCTATTCTGGGGTCTAGTGCACAATCCTCTGAGCTGGCTGCTTCATGAGCCCTCTCTCACGTTTTCAAGGACATGATAGGGGATATTGGGGGCCTGGTCTTACGAGGGTCTCATAAGGGTAATCACATCTTCTCTGATTCCAAGATAGGAAACAGCAATGCCATGCCCAGAGAACCGGTTCCATAACACAGCCTTAGCAGGCAGCCTGGAAAGAGGCACACAGCATTTCAGTAACATCGGTGAGGCCCAAGCTATGGCTGCCTCTCCATCCTGCCACCTCCATGAATGTATGCCTTCTCCTCATGACACAAAAGAATGGTCATGCATCACAGCAAGGAGGAAGAGGAGAGAGGAAGACCTATCTTTCTCTTTGTGGACCATCTTCCTATATGAGGAAAATCTTTTTGAAAAGTTCCAAGCATCCCATGTCATAGGGCAGACTGGTGAACAGATTTAGTACTAGGCTGGCACAGGGAGACTGAAGGATCATGAATCCTTTGTCCCTGGGATAGAGTAAATCATCATTTACAAAGAGGGATACAGGGGAAGAGTTGGGGCAGGAGAATAGTTTGCTTCGTGCTGTTGGAAATGGTGTGTCAGCCAAAATGAACTGGTATGAGGAGGTCTGGTCACATAGCTCCAACCTAGGAAAACAGGGTCTGCTCCAAGAGTTCATGACTATTGGCCCCAACACAAGCAAGCATGTGTGTGTAGATAGATAGATAGATAGATAGATAGATAGATAGATAGATAGATGGAGGGAGAGAGGTAGAGAAGGAGAGAGAGAGAGACTACAGGCTCTCAAGTCCCTTATATAAAACTGCTTAACACTCACATGTAACCTATGCACAACTTCTTGTATACTAAATTCTGTCTAGATTAGTGCCTAGCCCTGGTTTAGATATGAAGTATAAACAGTTGTTCAGTTTATTGTTAAATTAGTGACAATAAAAATACCTGTACATGTTCTGAACATATACAATTATTTTCCAGATAGTTTTTAGCTGTGGTTGGTTGAATCTACAGAAGCAAAGTCAATGGACACAAAGACTGTACATCCTCCTCCTTCATCAACTGTATATATAAAATGTCAGAGAAGGGGATGGAGTAGCTCAGTGGCCAGGAATACTTGCTGGACCATCAGGAAGACCAGAGTTTGAACCCCAGCACTCAGATAACAAGCTAGGTGTCCTGTGCATGGTTGTAATCCCAGCTCCTAAGCAAGGCAGAAGCATGAGGCTTCTAGAGCTTGTTGTATTTTTCAGCCAAGAAAATATAAGTCCCAGGTTCCAGGAGGGACTCCACCTCAAAAGAACAGTCAGAGGGTGATAGAGGACACCCAACACCCTTTTCTGTGCCCTACGTTACCTTCAAAGACACCCTACAAACATTCACACAGACACACGCGCGCGTGCGCGCGCACACACACACACACACACACACACACACACACACAAATAAGCCATCTTCTTTGATCTTGTAACTTTGGGTCTGCAGGACCAACCCCTTTACACGCTCCAGCACATCATAGATGAGGCAGATGATGGGATGGACCAACGCATGGCTCAGGTTCTGGGTCTTGGTGGTTGCTGGTTAACACCAGGGTGAGCTCTCCAGTAGTGCCCCAGAGAGTTCACCCTATTCTGGCTGGTTTGGGTAATGTCCTGGATAGTGGAAGATCACCATGGCCAAGGCTGAGTTTACCTTTTTTTTAAAAAAAAAATTTATTTATTATGTATACAATATTCTGTCTGTGTGTATGTCTGCAGGCCAGAAGAGGGCCCCAGACCTCATTACAGATGGTTATGAGCCACCATGTGGTTGCCAGGAATTGAACTCAGGACCTTTGGAAGAGCAGGCAATGCTCTTAACCACTGAGCCATCTCTCCAGCCCCTGAGTTTACCTTTGGGAGTGGGAGCATTGCCTTACTACTGCCGATTTCTTCAAAGTGTGGTTTTTACTAATATCACATCTCATGTCCCCACCATTCACATTAACTTTCAGATGCCTAAGAGATAATAAAGACTTGAAGAACAGACAGGCAGTAAAGCAACTCCCTCTTCTTGTGATGGAGGATTTGAGTAGTTATAGCGGGGTGTGTGGGGCGGGGTAGAGAAAAACACAAAAAGGAATTTTAAAGAAAAGAATTACTAGGCCTGGAGCCAATGCACATTCAAAGTCTCTTACTGGGGAAACGAATAACATTCATTGTTTTGATAGAGACTGAGATAGGAATTTGCTAAAGTGAACTCAGCTGTTTCACCTTGCTTCTTGCTCAGCAAATCAGAACTTGTCCACACCGTTGTCTAGAGCTCTCACTGTCCAGCATATGTAATACTACAAGGGCCTCCCTTGGCCCCCAATATCTCCTCTCTTCAATCCCAACTGCCAACTTCGCTTTGACTCTTGAAGCTTCTAGAACACACCAGATATTTTTTATCTTATAGGAAACGAATCCCAAGTTTTCGCTCTGGGTGAATTGGCTAAAGACAGTCTTTGGCAATATAAGAAGGAAGCAGATCATTTCTTTCTAATGAAAAACATGTTTCATTTGCCATAACCCCTGAAGACATGACTCCTGTCACCATTGAGAAACAACCTTCATCCCCTAGCGGCCGCCCTGCCCTCCAAGCTCCCTTTCCTTGGTGCAGTACAGTGGTAGGTAATTAGATATCTGGAAATTTAACACTCTTCCAAGGTCTCCAGCTCCCAAAACAATCTGTGGACAACCTTTAAGGAGATGGTCAATTTCCCCACAACACAAATCTCATTTCTAGATGGTTAATTCTGTTCCCCTTCTAGTAGACACTCTAAGTTCTTGGGACCAAGAACTTTACTAAAAGACCTGAAAATGAGCCAACTGAGAACTGTCACATAGACATGACATCCTGCCACACAGACCGTGGTGCCCTCAAAACCAAGATCCAGGAAGCAGACAACAGAGGAGGTAACAGCAGGCCTCTTGCTGAGGTCTATACTCAGCTCCAATTTTTCTTCCTAGTTACCCCATCCTCTTATTCGTCTTTCATATTTATTCTCAGAAAGACACAGCCCTCTTTTAACCTTTCCTTTGGTGGAAGCCCAGTTATTTGCTCCTACTGCCTGGAGATCTTGCCTTAGTCAGTTGCCACTTATCACTAGAAGCTCAGCCTCTCAACACCTACTAAAGTAACGTGTTGACAGCATTATTACAATTAACAAGTGTAGGCTGTCTAGACCCTGGTCACGTAGGACCATGGTACTATTGACATTTGGGCTCAGATAACACTTGATCATGAGGGGTTCTCTGTGGAGAATGTTTAACAATCCATGGTTTCTCTCCTTGGCTGTAAGAGTAGTCGTGCCCTATTTGGGGTCATTGTGAATGTTTCCAGGCAGCACCAATATTGCCCAGAAGGAGAAACCACTCCCGGTTAGTTGAGAGCCAATGCATTTCTTACACACCTTCGGGAGAGCAGGACATGGGGCACAATCTGTCCCCATACTGTCTTCAGCTCTCTAGATCTGCATCAGTGGTCATATCTGTGGCCTTTTGCCTTCACATTGACCCTAGCCCTTATCACAGGGGCAAAGCTCCTGAAGATTGACCCTTGTCCTCCTGATGAAGACAGAGGCAGCCCTGGGAAGCAATTGTTCTCCATCAATGATTTATGGTGGTCAGGGGAGGAAGGCTTCACCACACAGTTAATGAGGAGGCTGACAGACTGCTAAGCTGCAGGGGTCCCTGAACAGAGCAACACTATGGGGAAAGACATTGATGTAATCCCTCATGAGTTCATTTACACACATCTTGTACTGGGTTGGCGCCCACTAAAGGTTTCCCAGCTTCATCTCCCTATAGCCTCACTCAGCACGACAGAGAAGCTGGCCACACATTGGCACTTCTGAATGTCCATTGCTGCCTTCAAGATCGATGGTGTCTGCTACTTGAAGGTGCTGGCTATCGATGAGTCTTAAGTCAGGTTTCTTTGCTTCTGGCTAACACCACAGTCATCTTTGATAGATAAATGTCATATCAACACACATAACCTAAGAATGCTTGTCTTTCTAGAAAATTCCCTAACTATGCTAATTGCCATTAAAGAGTAAGGCAGGCATGGTAATGCACACCTTTAATCCCAGCACTTATGAGGCAGAGGAAGGAGGATATCTGTTGAGTTCTAGGCCAGCCTGGTTTGCAATAGTGAGTTCCAGGTCAGCCAACTAAATACAGAAACCTTGCCTAAAAAAAATCAAATTAAAAAAGTAGCAACATATAGAATAGATGTAGAAGGGAGTTTATTTCTAATACAAGAATTTTCACTCATTTTTTTCAATACACAGTCAATCTGTAAATAAGACATAATTGAGTTCTGATCCAAATTGATGTCTTTTTCTTTTCCTTTTGTATATGTCTCTCTTTGTGTGGCATATGTGTGTGCATGCATGTCAACCTGTGTATGGGCACATGGGAGTGTGCATGTGTGTGGAGTCTTGAAGTAGAGATCAGGAGTCTTCTTCAAATGCTCTCCCCACTGCGACAGAGACTTAACTGAACCCAGAGCTTGCCAGCTTCAGCTACTCTACCTATGCAAGTTGCTGCAGGAAATCCCTTGCATCTGCTTTTCCACCCTGGAATTACAGGAGGACCACTACACCCACCAGGCACTTACTGTGTGCTGGGGGTCTCAGCCCCAGGCCTCACATTTGTGGGTCAAGAGCTTTAATCACTGAGCTACCTTTCCAGCCCCCTGTGCCTTCTTTCAACCTCGTTTGTCAAATTATCCAAAATGCTTATCACGTAGAGTGATGTACAATCCCTTAACAATCATAATGCCACTTCAAAACTGCGACTCTGAAAGCAGAATGCATGGCAATCCCTGGCTCTGTGCCACTCCCAGCACCCCCGTGTGGACAGAGCTCAAGTTTCTGTAAGTACTTCCCGGCTCTCTGATTTATCCCAAGGTTAGTAATTGTAGATACCTATGGGAAGAGGCACTGGGACTAGGGAAAGATCTGCTCTTAGCTGGTGTGACCATGGAGGATCCCCTTGGAAATAAATCAATAACCCATGGCAGAATACCAAATATTCCTGCAAGATTCCAACTGGGCTTGAATACACAGGAAAACAAGGATTTCTGTTTAGTAGTGTTTGCCATACAAGCACTTATGTGCATTTTGATTTTTAAAAAAATGAGACTTTTGATCAGATTGATTACCCAGAGGAAACCATGACCAAGAAACAATCAGCTTAATGAAACCAACATGTCATGCTTAAAACGCAAACGGCCCCTTGATTGTTTCAAGTTGTCTCTCAATCGCTACTGTCTGTGTCTGAGGCTATGTCATGAGAATATTTCCTGGCTCTGAATTCATGAACTTTAACTGTGCAATAATTCGTGTTCAGACTAATTGGTTCAAAATACAAATGACTAACCATTTAGAGATGCGAGGTCATTACAGGGACAGGCATCTAGTCCATGAGCAAGTGGGTGACTGCCGGTAGGTGACTTCATAACCAGACTATAGTTTCTTTACCCCGAAAAGGACAGGATTAGACTCATTCCACCAGTGCATCCCAAAGTTCAGACTTAAATACAACCTTCATGATGTCACTTGATCTACTAACAGGTCTACTAATTACCACTTTTAAATCTGTTTGCTTTTTTGCATCAGTGAATGTATCTTACGCGGAAACTCTAGATTAGCACCATGGGTAGTGAACCGGCATCCGTGCGTGTATATATAAAGAGAAAACAAAAGACAGTATCAGATTCTAACTAAAGTTGGTGTTGCCTGTTGATGGCTCTGATCCTGCCACCTGCTCTCAGATTTTAAAGCGAGGGAAAAAAATGTAGTTTTCAGGGGACAGAATAGTCGTTGACACAGCAAATATCTGAGGCCTCGAGGGCCACAGTGCAAGTACTTACATCCTGTTAGCATACAAGAGCAGCCATGGAGACATAACTGGACAGGCTGAATGTTGCAATTTTAGTTCGCAAAACAAATGATGGATTGGTGATGGTCCTCAGCCTATGATGACCATCTGCTCGGTTAGAAGAGTATGAAACCCTAACATGACCTAGCAAAGACAACCAGAAAAATTGAGAGAGGATCTAGAAAGGAATCCTTTTTCTTTCTCTTAGTACATTGTTTGTTTGTTTATTTATTCTGTGGGCATGCATGTGTGTGTGTGTGTGTGTGTACATGCACAATCACATGCCATGGTATACATACGGAGGTCAGAGGCACATGTGTAGACTTCAGAAGCCAACTTGGAGAAGTCAGTTCTTTCCTACCACATGAGTCCCAGGAATCCAACTCAAGTCTTTAGGCTTGATAGCAGACACATTTACCCATTGGGTCATTTCTCAGGCCTGGGAATTCCTTTTCTGATGGGCGTTCTAATGACTTCCAGGTCTTGGTGTTTTGTGTCACCTATTTGAAAAGACTCTAATTATATTCCACTCTAATATTCTATGATAAACCTCTTCCCTCTGTGTTTAGCATTTTGAATAAGGTCCAGGCTTTCTTACCTATGTAAACCCTCAGAACATTTTCAGCCCTCTTTTGCCTTCATTGGAATAACAAGAAGTGTTTATAATTGTTCTTAGATCAATGGCTCTCAACCTTGGCTGTCCATTAGAAATGTCTGGAAAATTTCAAACTTACATAAGACTGATCTATACCCGCCTTTCCAGATTTAGTAAGACCAAAGTGGGGTTCTGTCCTGTGTATATTTTGCACATCCAAAATGATGGTGATAGCAGCCAGGGTTGAAAAACTACTCAACTTTATTCTGGCCAGGCCATCTTCCTCAGAGCCCAGTCTCCCTCCATATGACATTAATTCTAAGAGCTCTAAATGCAATTTAGCTCAAACTGCCCCATAACTGAATATCTGAGACCCTTGCTTTTTAGTCTGGTCTTCCGTCAGGTAAGATCTAATGGAACCCCCTTTCAACTAGCATTTTCTTTCATCTCCCTGCTCCATCACCCCAGGAAGCCTGATGTCATTTTCAACTCAGGATATCTATGCCGATAAATTTTCTCTTCCCTTCTCCTATCCTCACACTGCCCTTGACCCCTGACAATGACATGAACAAGGCCCAAACTACACATCATATAAGGAAGAGGGGCCTCGGCTGCTGGAAGGACAGAGAAATGTCTCGGGTCTGCCTAGAAGAGTTCCTCCATTGGCCACATGCCATATGGGCAGCATGTGACCCCATTCCCTTCGTGAATACATGTACATTGGCCAGGTGCCTCAGTGAGTGGCCATTGTGCTGGGTATGGGGAATGTGGCAGTGGACATGGAGTGGCTCTTACTTCCAAGAAGTCTATTGTCTAAGGAAAAAGCCAGACCGGTAAATTGTGAATAGGCTGGTATTTGGTGAAGGGAAGAAGACAGAGGTCTCTAATGTAGAATATAAACACAAAAGACAAAGTCGGTGGGTGTGCTAGAAAATAAGGCCGTAACCAAAAGCCTAATTTATAGGTCTGTCAATCATATGTTTGATTTCCAATAACCTATATGACCTCTCTGGGTCCAGAGTTAGGAAGAGAGGCTTACAGCGGGTCCTTGCAAACTTACCTAGTCAGCTTCCGATAGGATGGTGAGCATCAATCTCCCCAGAACTGTAACAGATCTAGTACTGAAAATCCTGTAGCCCAAGAAAGCCCCAGGTCTAGGCAGACAAGTTAAAGATGGTTTCAGAACAGAGTTGACGTTTTAGTCTATTCCCGTATACTGTTACTGGCTCTTTGACTACGCCCAGAATCAATGGCAACGACAACCACTTTTTAAAAAACAAATGGACCCGGGTGGTGGTGGTGCACACCTTTAACCCCAGCTCTCAGAAGGCAGAGGCAGCTGGGTCTCTGGTTCAAGGCCAGTGTGGTCTACAGATGGAGTTCCAGGACATCCAGAGCTACAAAGAGAAACTCTGTCTAAAACAAAAACAAACAAACAAAAAAAACCCCGAAAACAGCAACGACAACAAAAATGGAGGTCACTAGGTTCCATTCTGCCAATCGGTCCCAGTCAGGAAATTACAGTTAGGAATCCACTTGAAATAGCTTTCCTCTTCCTCCCTTGCCTCACCAACATGACCCCTTGGGAAATACACAAAGCAACAGTGACTTTACATGGATTCTATCAGACAAGTGACATTTTGCCTATGTCAATATTTGACAGTTTACTGGGGCTGGAACTCAGTCACCTCCCACCTACCCCCCAAAAAACACATTAGAAATGTCCTTCTACTGGCCATGCCTTTCCAATTCTTGGAATACCTTTGCTAAACTCACACACACACACACACACACACACACACACACACACACCACAGCATGCTGTAGTACTTTCTGTTCTGGAAGAATGGAGAACTTGAAAGTGTAGGGTAAGATGGGGCAAGGAGGAGGAAGCGTCCTCGGAGCTTGTGGAAGGACTGAAAAGCTGATTTCTCCTCTGCCAACGCTGGGTCATCATGCCAAATGGCCAATATTTAATCTTCCCGAGGCTGTTGGGTAAGGCAAATGTTAATCTCATTTTCCAAATGAGAAGCAGAACACATGGTTCTGCTTGAGTGGAAAGGAACACTGAGAGACAGTTCTGGCCACAGTGACTCTCCTGCATGCCCAGCGTGCCTAAGAAGAGATGGAGGCTCATACTACCTTGGAAAAAGTGATACCCAGACTTCAGTTTTCATTTCACTTTTTATTTTTGCTCCATTAAGCATCTCTTGATCCTACAGCTATCTAGACAAGAGGCTCTTGACTTCTCTGGCCAGGGGACAAAGGTCAAATGATGCTTCTGTGAAAGACAATCTTTCAAAGAGTCAGACTGAAATTTCCATTCTTAAAACTCATTTTAACAGGGGCCCAAAGCATCAGTAATAGGAAGTCAATAGTGAAGTTTCTGGACCCAGAGTGCCATTCCATCACTTGATCTTGGATGGGTCATGAACCTCTCTGCCTCGGTCTTCTAACTCACACAGCCGTACCACCTGTCTCCACAGCTGTGGCGAGGATTAGAGAAGGGTTTTATGTAAATGACCTAGACCAGGGCCTGCCATGCAACAAGCAGTCTGTTTTTGGCTGTCATTCTCAGCGCTAAGTTTTCCTCCCCTAGACTTCTCCGTGGCTTTTAATCCCTAATGCTAATTAAAAGTATAAAGTGGTTTTGGATTTGACAAAATATGCAGTTAGTAATTTTTAGTTCACTGTAGTAAAGGTAGGTTTCACCTTTACTACAAACCAAACGTTTGGCAGTGAAGGTGCAAGTGTACGCACATTTGTGTGAAAGCCAAAAGACAACCAGACAACTTCAAATGTCATTTCTAAGGTGCTATCCATATTGCTTTTAGTTTTTGTTTCTTTAAGACAGGATCTCTCTAAGTAGACTAGGCTAGGCTGGCCAGTGAGTGCTTGCCTGCCTCCCCAGTGCCAAGAGTACATGTATGCAATGCCACACCTAGCCTTTTTTACGAGGGTTTTAGGGATTGAACTCAGATCTGTATCCCTGCAAAGCAAGCACTTTACCAAAGAAGCTATCTCAACAACCTAACTTCAAACTTCGAAGTCTCCAGGCTAAGAACCGTGGGAGGAGCTCACTCAGCTCAGTGCAAACTAAGTAAAAACAGAAGGAGATAACGGAAATAGCAAGTGCCCACCGCATGCCAACCGTTGTGCCAAATGCTCTGTGTCCATGTCCTCATAACTGGCCATAAGTGGCAGAACTCTTGCTAACTTTCAGAAGGGAAAGCAGACTTAGAAAAGACAAGACGGGAGACAGCTTTGTCTGGGCCAAGGGTAAATATCTTCAAGGGCAGAGAGGGAAACTATGTCATCTGAAGGAGTTCTTTTCCAAGCCAGACCTCGGTTTTCTCAACTTCACGACATTCTGAAAATCAATACAAGGCAATTTTACAACTAACTGTGATTCAGCACTAAAAACAAAACCCAAAACAGTCGCAACATTTGTGACAGCTTTCATGAGCTTCGGGAGCACCCTGCAAAGTAAAATAAGCCGGTCACTGAGAGATCAACACTGCGTCCCTCCGCTTACGGGAGGTACCTACAATAGTGGGACTCATACGGATGGTGCGTGGAGCGGCTCCCAGGAGTCAAGGCAGGGAGGAGGCTGTTGATCAGCCACTGTAAAGTCTCAGTCTTGCAAAACGAGCCAGTTCTGGGGATGCACCCTGCAACATGCAGCTGCTAGTCAACAGTATTCCAACACACACTTAAAGTGAGTCAGGCGTGTAAATCTAGTGCAAAGTGCTCTCCTCACATTCAAGGGAACACAGGAAGCTGGGGAGGTGAGGATGTATGTCAACCCTTGATCATGGTGAGAGTTCCGAGGGTTTATGTGTGTAACTAAAGGCATCCTGTTGTGTGCAGTAAATTGTGCCAGGTACCCTTCAGTCAAATTGTTCATTCTTTTCAAGAATATTGTTTTTAAAACAATAGTACAAGGTAAGTTTAGTCAGAATAGGCAACATTGGTTCGTGGTGCCATAAATGATGGCAAAGGGTAATTGCTGCCTCTGACAAGAATCCAGACATGCCCAGGGCTATCCCCAACACAGCTCTCTCACTCTGCTCCTATTTCATATATCCAGAAAGCACCGTCTCTTAATCCTGGCCCTTGCTTTCAATATCTTCAGCTTCATTTACTTCACAGTGGCCCCAGCAGCAGCACCTGGTGGCTCAGCAGCCCTCTGCCCCCTGTGTTTTCCTGAGCCCTCCAGGCTCAGGGCCCGGATACCAGGCAACCATTCTCAAATATTTACTAAGCAGAACGCCCCAACCCAGAACCTCCAGAGACCTGTGGTGGAAATAGTAAATCCTAGGGCCGCTCCTATTACATTGCAACAATGCTTTGGAGACACAAGTGACCCTTACATCCTTACGTCATTAGGCAGCCCACCTTCTACGTGCCACCAACCAAGTGATGATCATGCTACTCTGTTGGAGACGTGACTGCATCTGAACACCACACTACACATGAGCAAGGGCAGGTCTGCTTTAAAGATGAGCTGGTGGCTCTAATTAAAAGGATAATAAAGTATTGTTTCTGAGGAATAAAAAGAGCCAAGCTGAAGAGCCAGGCTTTCTAGTCAGGCTGAATTTGAATCCCATTAACACAGCTGTGCTCGTTCTCAGTTCCAATTCTCTGCTTAGGTAACAACAGGATTGGAAAAACTGTTATAGAACTGGGCATTTCTAGGACTCCAGAGGCTGAGGCAGGAGAATTGCTCTGACTTTACAGCCAGTCTGTACTAGAGGGTGAATTTTGGGCAAGCCTGAGATAGAGACTCCGTTTCAAAAACAAAACACCCAACAACAATGACAACAAAAGACTAAAAAGGAGGGGCTGGAGAGATGGCTCAGCAGTTAAGAGCATTGCCTGCTCTTCCAAAGGTGCTGAGTCCAATTCCCAGCGACCACATGTGCTGACAACCATCTGTAATGAGGTCTGGTGCCCTCTTCTGGCCTGCAGGGCATACATGCAGACAGAATAATGTATACATAATAAATAAATAAATATTTTTAAAAAGACTAAAAAGGAATAAAGAGCATGTAAGAGCCACATGAACTAATTAAAATGTATCAGAGACAATTAAACTCTCTGAACGGTGCTTCCCTTTCTCTATCCATTCTCGCCTTTTTATTCCTCCCTCCTTTTTCTTCCTCCCTCCTGCAAACAAGTGTTCAGGACCAATGGTGACCCGAGCAGGCTTTGAATGTATATGTGGCTGTGCACTACGTGTGAGCCTGGCACCTGACACTATGAAACTGGAGGCATAGACCATTGAGAGCTACCATGTGGGTGCTTGGAAACAGATCCAGGTCCTCTGGAGGAGCAGCCAGTGCTCTTAACCACTAGGCCATCTCTCCAGCCTGATAAAAACTTTGAAAGCAAGATAACAAGTGCTCTTTTGTAAATTGAAAAAAAAATCCTCTTCCTTAAATGTTAGATGATATGATAAAGTCAGCAAAGAGTATGATAAGTTAGAATGTTTGCCAGCAGTTAGATTATACAGCTAGTAATGGGTAACATTACACAGTCTATTTACCTTCACTACTGGGTCTTCAGTGGTCAACTGCAATAAAGGATACTGTTTGGACATTATGATATAGAGATACATATATAGGTATATATCTGTATACATATATGTGTGTATATGTACAGAGATGTATATCAAATATGCATGAGTCAAAATTGCAGAATATGAAACTTATGTACCTTTATACACACACGCGCACACATACACACATTCAACTTTCCAAACTTGTTGGTGAAATATGCAAAACTGAGCCAGGCATTTTGGCCTGGTGGTGACACCTATAATCCCAGCACTTGGAGGTAACGGTGGAAGTCTCAAGAGTCAAGGTCATCCTTGGCTACATAGTGAGTTCAGGAACATCCTGCCTCATAAGCGTGTGTAGTTGATATCTCCACAAATATCCCTTCCTGAAGTGTTGTAGATATCACTGCAAGACAAAAAGGCAAGGGATGACTGAAGAAGCCGGAACGGGCTGACACGAACACTCTGTGACAGCGGGATGCTTCACGTTGGCGTGGAGCGACCATGTGGCATAAAACTGGCATTTTAAATGTAGTCTCATGACAGCCTGGGCCTTGCCAGAGAGACAGTGTCTATTACAGAGAAGGACACTGACTCCCAGGGAGCAGTCAAGGAGCAGAATCAGAGTTGAAGCATGATTCCTGTGGTTCAGGCCCAGGCCTTCACACTGATTCTTACTGGCATTCGCCCTCCTGTGTCCTCTCTGCTTCCTGAGTGTCACTGGGTGCCAGGACTGCTCAAAACAAATGCATCAAAACACAAAGGCTGTCACTCCCCCTCCACGTCCAAAGCAGGCAGGGTGTCTCTGTGCTCATTTAAAACCTGGGAACATGGCAAACCTGTGCTTGTGTCCCTGCCACCAGCCCTGTAGCTAACCCGATTCCTCCCCTATGGGAAGTTCTGCACCATGGTTTTGGTTCCCAGAGTGAAATCTCCTGACTGGCAAATAGGACTAGGACCCAAAGTCAGCTGCCCATTTAACAATGAACAAAGGCTATGGCGTGCCTGCTACCTGTGCATTCCAGAGGAAAGCCTGTCCCAGCTTCTCCAAAGAGCCCCAGGACATCCCGCAGTCAGCCAAGGAGCCACTGATAGACATAAATACAGTCATTGTGGAGACAGACCCAGCACAAAGAAGAAAAATCCAAGCAGGCTGAGAATCCCTCTTTCTCTCCCTCCTTCCCCTCTCTTTGTCTTCCTCCCCCTTTGCCTCTCTCGCGCGCTCGTTCTCTTAAATCATGACATGACACAACATTAACCCTGCTGTTGCAAAGAACAAGACTTCATTCTCTTCTCAAGCAGGTTGGAAAAAATAGACGCCATGGCTAACAGGGATTCCTCCAAGGAGCAGGGCCTGGTCCTTGTCCTTCCCTGTCGATGATGGTATTTCAGATACAGAGTCCACTCTGCCTTACGTGCCAGGCATGCACACTCATAAAGAAGTCCCAGTGTCTTAGTCACTGTTTACTGCTGTGAAGAGACACCATGACCACAGAACTCTTGTAAAGGAAGGTATTTAATTAGGACTTGCTTACAGCTTTAGAGGTTTAGTTCATTATCATCATGGCAGGAAACATGGAGGCATGCAGGCAGATGCTGGAATAGTCGCTGAGACCTACATCCTGACCCTTAGACAGACAGACAGACAGAGAGAGAGAGAGAGAGAGAGAGAGAGAGAGAGAGAGAGAGAGAGACTGGGCCTGGCTGCTATGGGCTTTTGAAACCTCAAAGCCCATTCTCCTCCAACAAGGCCACACCTTCTAATCCTTTTCAAATAGTGTCATTCTCTGATGACCAAACAACCAAATCTCCGAGTCTATGGGGGCCATTCTCATTCAAACCACCACACCCAGAATCATCTCCACCCCGAACATATGTGGGAACCACTCCCTGAAACCCCAGGTATCATAGCTTGAACCAAATGACACTCTGAGTCAGCTTTTGCCCTTGAACTTGTTGGGCAAGTACAGGGGATTCTTTCCCCATCCCTCAACTATACTTACATGATGCTTGTAAACAAGACAGGGATGGAGACAAGGATGTCATTTGCTCTCTTCCACAGTCAGAAAGTACTGGTTCTAGCCTTGGTCCCCACTCAGCCATTCCCTGACCAAGAGATCTCAGACCAGTCTCTACAAGGCCTCTGCTAGCCCCACAACTTCTTTGTGTCAACAAGGAAAGGCGTCCCTGTGAGGGGAAGTCACCCTGCCAGCAACTGACAAGTGTCAACTGACTCTTAGGGACCTGGGGCAGAGCCAGACCTGTACAGTCATTTCCAAAGCCCTGCATCCAGCTTCTGCTCTTAGTTTTGAGGTTGGACAGCTAAAAACCTGTCCTGAATGCTGATGAGGTCAACAGGACCGTGGAGTAGTCTGGGAATGAGCTCCTGAATAGACAAATCCTGCCATCCAGGTTCAGTCTTGCCCCTGGAGAAGAGCAAACACACCGTGTGGTCTTCTGAGAGTCCTACTTCCACCTACAGAGAATCACCTCTTCCTGGAATTTGATTTAGAAAGTTATGGTGGGTAGCTGGGGGATAGTGCGGTGGGTGAAGCTATTGCTTCGCAAGTGTGAAGACCTGGGTTTATATAGCGCTGAACACAGAAACACACATCTAACACTAGAGCTCCAATGGCAAGACAGAGGCAGAAAAGGGAGAATCCAGGGACTCTCTCAAGCCAGCTAATCTGGGGTCCACAATGGCAAAAAAGAGGCCTGTCCCAAACAAGGTGAAAGATGAAGACTAACCCATGAGGCTGTATTCTATCCCCCACACTGGCAACATGGCAAATCCATGCCTCTGTATACACACACACACACACACACACACACACACATACACACACACACACACACACACGCATACATCAAAGAAGAAAAGTAGGGTGGGTTCCATGAGTATGTCTGTGTGGCCTCATGGGGTACCATGTTCAAAGAACCCCATGTTTGTCCAAGTGTTCTGATATCACCATGTTGGAATTCTTCATCAGTTTTGAGCATCTCTTGGTAGTGAGTCCTGAAAATAGTGTGGCAAATCTTGCCAGCAGAAGCAGCAGGTATGCTTTCTCAAACAAGCATGAGAGCTGGATAGGGAGACTGGGAATGTCAGTCCTCTGCCTGAGCAGAAGGCCTGAGGGATAAGTGGGGTGAGCGGCAGGACGGTGCATGCTGAAACCAGGTGAACACTATGAGTGTCGTGGTCGTTCTTCTCTGTAGATAACAAAGGAAGGTCTATAAACTGACTGGTATGTAGCCATGTTCTAAAAATGCCAGTTCGTCTCCTGTCTCGTTTCAAATACTTCAACACAGACCATGTCGGGCTGGCAAGATTGTTCAGTGGGTAAAGACACCTGCCACTGAGACCGGTGACCTGAGTTTGGCCCCAGGACCTACATGGTGAAAGGATAGAACACTACAAGTCATCTTCTGACCTACACACAGACACTCGCATGCACACACCCAAATACAAACAAAATCAATTAATTAAGACATAAATAAATATAAATTTTTTTATAGAAATTGTTGTTTTTTTTTAAACTAATGGATCATGCCTTCATAATCCAAAAAAAGGTGAGGGGTGGCCCAAGGGCTCCTTTGACTCTCAGAACCTAGATTCTCCATTCATGTCAGACTACACAGACTTGGTAAGGACACTTAGGATAACCAGGGCAAAAACCCAACTCCTATTTTTTTGGTCAAAGTATGAAGTTTATAGTTGTCACTAATAAAACAGAAAGTCAAGGATCCAGGCACTGCCATGCTGGGGACATTTTTCTTCCTGCCCTCTTCCTCCTCCTCCTTCGCCCAAGCTCCTCTCCCCTTGCTAGCTCTTGCTCTCATGTTCCCCCTTCTCTCCCACACTTTCTGTCTGTGGTATGCAGTGGACAAAATGGCCACCAAAACAGCTTTAAGTTAAGAGTCGCTCAGCTTCACAGGACCAGTTGAGGGCGTCTCATTCCTCTCTCTGTATATTAACCAAGGGAAAGGCTGTTTCTGTATGAACTGTATTCTCAGTTCTGAAACAGTCACGACAGCCAGAGTGACAAGGCAGGAGTCCACACTGCTGACCAACAATGATGATGACCAGGCCTCATGACCGTCATCTCCATTTGGGACATTGAGAATGGGAGTGGAGCAATCCTCCCAAGAAATAATGATGCTAAGCAGATAAATATCACACACCCATTGTCCCGCGGGCGGTTTGCTCTTCATTTCCTCTGTGTGAGGAGCCAAAGTGGAGCGAAGGTGATGTGGCCCCTGTCCCCTAAGCCACCTTCACTGAAGGAGATACATGGGCGCCTCATAGACTGAGGAAAGGCCACGGGCTGAGAGAGCTCAGGTGTACTCAAGGTTATTAGCTGCAGGATGGCGGTCTCACCCTCCTTTACAATATTAATCGTCATCTGTTTATGTTTACGGTACCTGTCATTTATGCAAATGCTTTTTGTTTCCAGGTTAGTGCTCATGAAAGTGCCTTTTTAAAATAGCTAAATGAAAACAAAGTCTGTTGATTGAGTGAAGACCTTCACACTCACAGCCTTATTATTATTATGCAAATAATAAGGTTGTCGGCAGAAGTAAAAGAACACATTGATGCATGCTCTAACTCCAAAGACTGAAAAACCAGATAGAGCCCAATATACAAACAGGACTTGTCTCTCCCAAGAGAACTAAAAACTAAAATTACTCTTGTCGGCTCACATATAGAGTCTCTGACAAGCTCAATGATGTTCTTCCTGTGTGGGTGGCACCAATCCAGGCCAGCAAAAGCATCTGTAATAAGATTTCCTCAGCTTTGGCCAGCAAAGCCTGTTTCCTGGATGTACTTGGCATATCTGTCACGGAGGACAGATTCTCCAGGGACACTGGCGCACTGTGTCAGGCTTTGTTTGAGAGAAAAGGACACCCAAAGACGGGCTGATATGAAAAATCACTTACCATAGAGTTGGCCAGAGCAATTATTGAGCACAGAGGAGACCCTTCTCCCACGATCACCCAAGGCCAGCTGGCCCCAAGGAACGCTAGCCATCTCTCTGGGGCCAAAGCTTTCCCAGGTTGATGTCAATAAAAATCCACTTGTAGAGTGGCATTTGTCCTTTGTTTGATGACGACGTGGTCTTCTAGTTGAACACCAGTTCCAGCAAAATTAATTAAAGGATGTCTGCATTGTCCCCTTTTGAATTATTTCCTCTCCAGGCCAAAGAGAAAAGCCATCAGGGTTTTGACGCAGACCGAGATGCCAAAAAGCTGTACAAAGCCTGCAAAGGAATGGGTATGAAATAATTTTGTTCATTTATTCATTTCTGAAAGTGATTAAGCTTGATGTCATGACCAACATTCCCATAGTGATGGGAGGTGACCTACCTGTCATAAGTATTGTATTCTAAGCTAATTCAAGTTGATCTCTTCTGGTGACCTCTTTTTTTTTTTTATGTCTCAGAGTTATAGTAAGGGCCCATTGCTTTTTAGGGTATTGGAAGCTAAATATTGTGGTATTTAATTTGACCTTGAAGTCATGGGGAACTTCTTGAGGAGTCAAGCTGTGCTATCTTCATCTTGTCTCATTCACTTTGACCTTTTCCGTGGAAGGTCATGAGGAATCAGATCTGACAAGAGCTGGGTTCAGGGCCAGGAAGATGCATCTAGAAGTGACAGCCCTGCTCGGCAGTGGTAGCTTGGGGAAATCAGAGAAAAGCATAGGGGCGGCAGCTTCCTGCTTACACACTGCTGTGGCTCATCTCTAGTCGCATGTCCAGCAGACAGCTGGCCAGGAAAGGCCTGCATGGAAGACTCAGGGTGTGTATGCCTGAGGTTTGCTGCATGGAAGGGAACCCCGGGGTACTTTCCAGGCAGCTGAGACTTCCCTGATGCTCTGTGGTGAAGGCCAGATGCCTGGCCATGGGATAGAGACAGGAGTATGTTATTGGGTATGGTGATGATGCAGCGGGCTTAACATGAACTCTTCCTTTCTCACCCAGAGTTCATTCTAGAACATCTGGGCTGAGCATTTACTGAATGCCAAAATCAGAGTTCTCATGTGACTCAGAATGGAGCCAAAGTGCCTCTTACTGTGTAGAGCGCCTGTGTGAGCACTGCCCAGCTCAACGTCACTTGCCCATCATCATCTTGTTTAGCCACCATGCCCAGCTTCACTTTAAAGTTTTAAGAAGCCAAATTTTAAAGGAAAAAAAAATTACAAGATGTATTATTTTGATGATACAGTTCATTGATCCCAATTTATATAAAAATATCATTTACCCCAATACTGACAAAATTATGAATGAGGTATTTTATATTCTACTTTGTTTGTTTGTTTCTTTGTTGGGTTTTTTTTTTTTTTTGGTTTTTCGAGACAGGGTTTCTCTGTGGCTTTGGAGCCTGTCCTGGAACTAGCTCTTGTAGACCAGGCTGGTCTCGAACTCACAGAGATCCGCCTGCCTCTGCCTCCCGAGTGCTGGGATTAAAGGCGTGCACCACCACCACCCGGCTCTTTGTTGTTTTGTACTAAGTCTCTGAAATTTGGCATGTATTCTGTACTTAAAGAATATTTTGATTTGTATCAATCACTCTTCAAGTACTAAATAGCCATGATTGGCCGATTAGTAGCTGCTGGGTTGAATGAAAGGCCAGAAGCCCCAAATATAGCAAAGATTACAGGCACTCTCACTTAGGCAAGTCAGAATTATAATGGCCGGTGATAAAATGATGGGCTGGAAAGATGGCTCAGCGGTTAAGAGCACTGCCTGCTCTTCCAAAGGTCCTGAGTTCAATTCCCAGCAACCACATGGTGGCTCACAACCATCTGTAATGAGGTCTGGTGCCCTCTTGAGGAAGAGACCTTGTCAGTCATCCTCATCAACTTAGACCATAAAACCCAATATGGACAAGTTCAACAGAACTGCTATATAAGGGCTTCCCATGCATGCCTCAGCATTGCCAGGGCATAAATTTCGTTTTTTCATTCCATGATAAAATGATAGTTTATTTCTCCAAATGAGGCAAAACTTAGATTACAGTTTGGGGCCTTTTTGCTCTCCTGGTGTCTTACAATACCCTAAGTATGTGGACAATCTGGGTCATGGGCAACCCAAAACAGTCCCCAACCTCTCCCTAACACCAACTCTCCTTCTCAGCCTGGGCTCCTCTGCTATCCCTCTCCCAGTTCCTCGGCACCACACCCTCCACCAGGTTCTGCTTATAAACTAACCCTCTATGGTGTCATCACCATCAGCTGATGCCACCAAAGGGAATGCCTTAATGCACAGTACATGGACCAGCAGCCTTTTAGATAACAAAGTCACTGGAGAGGGTCTAATGCATGGCTCCTCAGATGTCCAAAGTCATGCTAGTCATCAAGGGGTCTTTGGAGACATGGGGAAGAAGGGGACTGTTCATTTTGCATCTCCAATAGTTCTCAGTAAGAAGACTGCAGAGCCTGGGACCACACCTTCGAGTCAAGCTCGGGTCTGCTGAGGTGCACGGAGGTGAAAATCCTCAACCACTTCAGAGCATGGTTCTGGCCTAGAACTCAGGCCCTAACTTTCAGCCCACCACTCTTTCTCTGCACTATGAGTATGTGCTGTGTACAGCACCCCATTGGCCCTCATTACATGGTAACCATTAAGCCATTCCTTAACAGTATGCTCAGATCCAATTAGGTCAGTCTGTATATTAAGCAGGCCCAACCTGTTCTCCATCACAAAAGGTTGAATGGAGGCCTCTAGAAGGTTTAGGCCCCCAGAATCTGGGAAAATAGCTTTGTCCTCATTTAGAAAAGGAGTCTTTGTAGACGTGATTGAGTTAAGGATGCTAGGAAGAGGGTAACCTAGGTAAGTTCTAAATCCAGCGATGGGTGTCTTTAAGAAAGACAGAAGAGAAAGATGGCGGCAGCCAGGTTGGAGACTTGGGAAGGCGGATGAAGACTGCTCTCATGTAATCACAGGTCAAAGAATACCAAGAAGCTGGGAGAACCGGGACTATGACCTACTGACACAGTGACTTCAGACTTCCAGTATCCAGATCTATAGGGGTGCAAGTCATGTCGTCTGAAGCCATTGAATTTGTGGTCATTGACACACTAACCTCTAGACACGAATGCAGTCCCCTGCGGCAGACAGAATCCAGGCCCAGCCATCACTTCTCTTGCCTTACCTGTGCTCACCCCCATCCCCTACCCCCGCCCCGTGTGAGAATGTGAAGCCTTGCCGCTAGCTCCAGATCTAGGAACACAGCTTTCTGGGGTCAACCAGGTCAGTGTGGGCTGGAGCTTCTGCTGCTCGTTTAGCCTTGTTTATCTGCCACATGGAACCTTGTGGCCTTCAAACACTGTGGCTCCCTCCTGCCAAAACTCCATACCGTCCAGTTACTCTCCAGAAAATTGCTGGGGAAGCACACCACAGATGCCCCCGGGTACTTCCAGGCTGGTGATCACTTTGGCTCTGACAGAGCGCTGTAATTACTCCCCTCCAGGATCTGAAGTACAGCCAGCACAGAGGGTCTTTGTTTTGTTTTGTGTTTGTTCAGTTTTAAAGTCTTTCCCAGAACCACTGGGCTGGCCTGAGTGCCTCAAACCATTACAAATATTTACAGGAAATCGCTCAGCAGCCAGGCCTGCTTCTAAGACACACGGACCGTGAAGTGCGGAGTGAGGTCACCTTCAGCAAACTGCTTCTGCTTTGGGTTGTAAAAACAGTTTCCAGGATCAACCTGAGATTTAGTCTCAAATGACTTCAAGTATATCTATGTGTCATTATCCTGTCCTTCCTCTACTTGCAGGCTGGTGTTGAACCATCCTACGACTACTATGCTCTCTTGTGTTTGTGTTTTTGCTGTTTGTTTTGCTTTCCTTTTTTTAAAAAAAAAAAAACAAAAACAAAAACAAAACATGGGGTCTTGCACGAACCAGGATGGTCTTGAACTCATTATATAGCCAAGTTGGTCTCAAACTTGTAATCCCCCTGCTTCAGCCTCCCTAGTACTTGAATTACCAATATGTCCATCTTCAGATCTTTCTTGTTTAAAAGAAAGGAAAATCTACAGGATCAGATTTTTCCTAATAAACTCATGCCTCCCTGATTGTCCAGATACAGGTTGCATATGACATCACAGTGGAGAATATTTACCATTGGCCTTTGCTATATATAGTCCATTTTAGTATAACATACAACTCAAACCAATGCAGAGACAAAGTTCTCTCAAATGATACGCAAACTTCTCCTGCCATTCATACATAGAGATATGCGTTCATTCATTCAGAAAGACATGAAAATACCAAATGGATGCAGGAAGGCATGGGAAGCTCTAGGATCTAAGCCTGAAATACTGAGGTCCTTGACAGGGACAGGAAGAACCCCTAATGAAAGGAGGGTCCGCAGAACTGAGAAGGTACATTCTATGATATTTCAAAGAATATGAAATCTTTTCTGAGGTGAGATTTCTGGCACTCAAAGATTTAAAAGTTAGCCACGAAAACATCGCAGAGTACACAGATACACGTCACCTAGGTGAAAGCCCTGGAGGAAACAAGGAGAGACAACACGAATAACAATGTTGGAACCAAACCAGAAAGAGAAGAGACTGGCAATTAACTCCTGCTATTTTTGCAAGTGAGCTCATCCTAGGATGTTCTCTTTTTGTGGTTGAACCCAACTAGCTGAAATCTTCCCACAATTACAGAGGTGGAAATAATCCTTGAGACGAAATGACTGGTCCAAGGACAGTGGCTATCCCAGGGCTCTCTGTGCCCTGGGTTAGATCTCTCTCCTTCTAAGTTCTGGCTGGGTCTTTCCAAAGACAGTCCTAAGTGCTGGTGCAAAGCCAAAATGAAGGTAAAACACAGGTGTTTTCCAAACACTATTTTCTTCCCTTCCTCATCTCTAACCAGAACCTTTCCACATTCCGTCCACAATCACAGCCTGATAGTTTTCTTGCTCCCAGCTCCTCCATCAAAGTATGTCATCTCCGTTTACTGGTCCCCTAGAATCCCAGTCTCTCAGTAATCTTCACCCACCAGTTCATCCATTCAGCTCCACGCAGAGGTCACTGTGCCAATTCTCTTCCCCTTCAACTGAAGGTAGACACCATAACTGCTGGTCTCTCTCAGGGCTTGGGGATGAGGGGAAAGATTGGCTCCTGCCACAGAATCTAGAGATATTGCTGAGTAGAGCGATTATAGCCATGTCTTCGAACCTCATGATGACTCACCAAAAATTACGTGGTTTAAAACCATGGAAACATGTTGATGTTACAGTTCTGAAGTCAGAAGCCCACCATCAAAGGGTCCGTGGCTCACATTATGTTTCTATGGACAGTGGCCATTTCAGAAGAGGCAACGGACTGAGCAAGAGAAGTGCTAGCCCAAATTCCCAGGAGCTCAGCCTTGCATCACCTTCCTTTGAGTAAATAAGCTCAGGACAATGCAATGTGCGTTTTCACAGAACATGCTAGAACTACCATAACCCACTGAGTAAAGAGACCCAAGTCTATGTCAGACTCACCCACATCCCTGAAGAGTCAATAATCCGGACCGCCAATATATGACCTTCCCAAAGTTTTGTCAATACAAATGTTATTGACTTAGTTTTTCCTTCTTATTCGATTTAGTTTTAACTCTTGTTCTTTCACCAAACACAAGCTCACATTAAAATTAAATCATAATTACTAAACATAAAAATAGTCATAGATCAGCCTTTTTAATTCAGTCTCATATTTCCAGTAATATGGCATAGGAAACACAGGTCAGCGAACCTGGCAGAACCTTCAGCTCCCCCAAGCTCCCAGTTATGGCTCAAGCAAGATGGATGTGACTGACACACAGCAGTGCCCATTACAATTAAGTGACCACTGACTGCCCAGGGCTCAGACCCCGGTCTCACAGCTTCACATATATGCAATCTTAACACTGGCTATATAACTGGCTATGGAAGAACATGGAAAATGGGAATTTGACTGTTCAAGGGTTATGAAAGTAACTAATCTACAGACAAATATCATTAAGAGAAGCTAAGTGAGCCCCGTGTTAGTCATCACAGAGATGGGCCTAGAAGATAAGCTTGAGGTCAAGTTACAGAACGTCTTGTTCCGTTTTGGGATTCTGACCTAACCCTAGGAGACATGACTACTCATGAATGGTATTTAGATTATGGGGTGAAATGAGCCGGACCTTACAGAGATCAGTGCCTTGCATCAGAGAGACTAAAAGCAGTCAGGATGTGTTGGCAGTGGCATTAAAAAGCAAAGGCAACAGAGGTGAACCCTGTAGGTGACTTTGGATTTTCTAACTAAAGTGGTGCCATGCACGGATATGAAATAATAGGACGGAGAAGGGACTGAAGGATTTACCAAAGGAATCCAGCTATGCTACACTGCAAGTAGAAATACCCTGGAGATCTTTGATAGTGTGGCCACAGGCAGCTGGAAATAAGAGAGGAAAGGGCTCGGCTAGGGGGGGCTGATCTGGAGCTCATCAGCAAAGAGCAGCGGCCATCTGAACAGAGGATCACAACCAAAAAGGCCAACTGGAAACTGAGGTTAGAGGGCAGAGAGAAGAAGGGCCAGGCAGCATGAGACACCAAGAAGGTAGTGGAGGGGGAGGGAAGCTAGGGTAAAGTAGTTACAGGGTCTGCAGCTTAGAAGAATGTGTGCAGGAACCAATGCGATTGCCTTCCTCAGTTTCTTCATCTACCATTATGACCTTGGACTAGATGGCCTCAGAAGTGCCTTGTAGAGCTCACAACTGCTGAATGTTGTTGCGGGACCCTAGCATACTCTGTAATTGGTGAGCATCCCTTGCACAGCAGCATGGACCAAAGCCCTCTGTGGATGTGAGGCAGTGCCAGGTTCTTGGGCATTTATGTTGCTCTTTGTCTGTGGTGTACAATTATTGCTACATAAGCTTTGGACTCTCCCTTCTCATTCTCACATACCCTTTGAAGTACATGACACCAGGTTGTAGGTGAGGAACTAGAGGTGCACGCACGCACACGCACACACACACACACACACACACATATGAGTTTGTGGATACGATCAATATTCTGTCAATATGGGCTTCAATCTTATCTATTCAGTTATAAGTACCCAGAAGATAAGGAACAAACCATACCCTTTATTAGGTTTCTTTAAAAACTAACTTTTTTGAGATAGAATTTATAAATCATATAATTTCCCCATTGAAAATATACAGCCCAGTGTTGTCTTAGTTAGGGTTTCTATTGTGAAGAGACACCATGACCACAGCAGATCTTACAAAGGAAAACATTTAATTGGGTGGCTTACAGTTCAGGGGTTCAGTCCATTATCATCATGGTGGGACATGGCAGCGTGCAG
>JAQHUG010000034.1:4083731-4122595 GCA_028555095.1 Dicrostonyx torquatus | reverse complement strand
ATAGATAGCTGACTGATTTTAGATGAGTTTGGGTGTGTTCAGGATGGTATGGCCATAGATAGATAGCTGACTGATTTTAGATGAGTTTGGGTGGGTTCAGGATGGTATGGCCATAGATAGCTGACTGATTTTAGAATACTTTCATCGTTTCGTACACCGGGTCCACTCTGTCAATCCCTAATCCACTTTCTGCCTCTATGGAATCCTTTATTCCAGGTTTTCACTTGAATAGAATCCTACAATGTGTGGTCTTTTGGGATTGGTCTCTTTCACTTAGCCTAACATCTCCAGGGTTCATTCATATTTTTCTGTCCTCTAGAACTTCTTGAGACCCAGTAGCACTCTACTGTATGGGTACCCATATTTTGTTCAGCCATTTGTCTCCTGCTGAACTTTGGGAGCTTTCTACCTTGGGCCGATTTTGACCAAAGCTCCTGCTCAGAGTTAGTGCAGAGGTTTTTCATTCCCCTGGGAATCAAGTTTGGGGACGTGCCATAGACATTTCTCTTTCTAACCGTGCCTCTTACTGCACTGCGCACAGCGGGAGGCCTTCACGGATATTTGCCGGAGTGGAAAGAATATGGTTTTCAGCACAAGACAGCGCAGCCATCCGGTTCATCTAGCCCCGTTTTAGACCCTTGGCCCTTTTTAAGTCGGAGACATGGCTTCCTCGATGACAGCAGCGCTCATATTTCTTGATCACTGTGACTTTGTTTCTGTCTCCTGCACTTCAGGAACGGATGAGGCGGCCATCATCGAAGTCTTATCCAGCAGGACATCGGAGCAGAGGCAACAGATAAAGCAGAAGTACAAGACGAACTACGGCAAGGTATGCAGGTTGTGCCAGTTCAGCCTCCTCTACACACCCTGGAGGGACAGAGTGGCCTGAGTCTGAGAAAAACGCATTTGGAACTTTTAATTGGCTAAACAAAGATTAACATTGCTAGGCCAACTTAATGCCTATAAATCAATACCTCTTAACTCGTTGGGGTTTTTGGTTTTGTTTTTGATTTTTGTTTTGTATGGTTTGGTTTGGATGTTTGAGACAGGGTTTCTCTGTAGCTTTGGGGCCTGTCCCAGAACTAGCTCCTGTAGACCAGGCTGGCCTCGAACTCACAGTGATCCACCTGCCTCTGCCTTCCGAGTGCTGGGATTAAAGGCGTGCACCACTACTGCCCAGCAACTCATTGTTTTCTTAATTGACTTCATTTTTCTATCACATTTACTCATTTTCCATTTAATTTGGACTAATTCCACACAATAATTCATAAGCAGGATAGTGATTTGAAAACCAGTTCCCACAAGCGGAGCTTAATATAGAAATGGTCTTGTACGCTGTCTTTGAGATTCATATGTCTTCATAAATTATTGGTTCAGAAAACTTTAAAAATATTTCTTTTATTTTTGAGATGATATAATTATATCATTTCCCCCTTCCCTTTCTTCCCTCCAAATTCTTTCATATAACCCTCATTGCTCTCTTTTAAATTTATGGCCTCTTTTTTTATTGTTGTTACATACATACATATATATGTATATATATATATACATGCATATATATTCTCAAATGTACAATGCAACTTGTTCAGTCTGTATAACATTGTATGTGTTTTCAGGGTTGGCTATTTGGTATTGGATAGCCAATTGATAAACTTTTCCCTGTGGAGGAGAATTTCTCCCACTACTAGCTTTCATCAGTTGCCTGTGGAGTTAAGGGCCCGTGGTGCCTCCTCCCCCACCTCTGTCCACTTTGGCATGTCTATTTTTCTTGTCCCCATTCAGCTTGTGTTTGGGCAATCATGTTGGTGAGATGTAAGACTTGTAGCTTCTGATATTCCCAGGAGACCCAATCTCACAGCAAACTCCTGGATTCTCTGGCTCTTACATCTTTCTTTCCCTGAGCCTTAGGGACAAGAGTTGTATTGTAGATGTATGCCTTGGGGCTGGGCTCCACAATTCAGCACTTTGATTGGTTGTGGCTTTCAGTACAGAAACCTTTTTAAGAACTCTCAGTTTCCTTAAGTTTTAGCATTTACTTCTTTCTCCCTTTTCCTTTTATCCTTCTTGTTGTTGATGTTGTTATATATAAAACCTTCAAGTGTTTATTAGGTTTAGTTACTCATTTGTCAACATATAAAGAACCAGGACCCGTGTCCAAGTCTTCAGTCAGCGAGGCCAGCGTCTATTCTCAGAAGATGGGTGCCATGATGGGGCTGTTTATTGATATAACAAATGGTCAAAGGCTGTGCTACTGTGTGTGTTGTTGTTTGTATCTCTCTTAATAATCAGGCTTGTTGATGTCACTTTTTATGAAAATGAGTGAGTCTCCAGTTCACCTCATTGGGTAGATGTGGAATTTTCATCCTTTCCTATATGCCTGACTCTGAACAGACATCCTCCTACTTACTTCTATCTCTAGCCCAATAAAATAGAAAGTCAGACACAAGACATATTGAACTCTTGCCCAACCCCAAAGGAAACGTGGGTCTAGGGACTCAGCAGAGAAATAAGAGAGCATGTTCTAGCACAAAAGTCGGGAGACTTTCCTGTGCCAAGCATTCGATGATCCCCTGAGAGCTGAGACCACCAAAGAGATGCTTAGAACTCCAGAGGAGGTCAAACACTCATCCCTAAGTCCTCACACCCACTGAGCCCCGAGAAGAGAGATACCAAGGAACCATGGGCAGTTATTAGAGAAGCTGGGACAAGCATCCGAGCTTCCTGAAGCCTGCTTCTTAGGCTTGGAAGCCTATAAAATACCAGCTTGACTTTCATGTCTGTGGGTCCAAAGACAGAGGAGCTGTGGCCTCTCTGCAGTCCTAAGCACTATCTATCTGAGCTGGGAAAATGGATTTCAGATATCTTAGTGGACCCAAACTGAATAGTCTTGAGGAAGGCCTGCCCTCACAAGATGCAGTGGTAGGTGAAGTGACAGTAGGACAGAGGAATGATACCGCAGTCCCCTTTGAACACAGCAGATCCATTGAATGTGGGCACAGTGCAGAGTTTTTCATGGATTCTTCCATGACCCTATGACATAAGTCTTGCTATTCTCTCATATAAAAACACTGACCAGTAGTGGAGATTGTTGAGTCTTTTCTAGCTGAATGTTTGGGGCAAATTCTTCATTTTCTGCGGTTTATTGGGTGGAGATAACGCAGTTCGTCTGCCAGCTTTGCAGGACTGTGTGGAGCTTCGCTGAGAGAAGCTCTCAGAACTCTTAACGTTCTGTAAATATCCTCGCTGTCGTAATTCATCTTGGGGCGGGCACCTCAGCCCCGAGCAAGATGCCTCTCAGCCAGATTGAGGGGTAGGGGAGAGAGGAATGGGCAGTTGTGGTGACCACTGTCCTCAAGATCAAGCTGTTCTTGCTGTCTTGAGCAGGTACCCTGGCCCTGAAACTCATGTAGTGATGTGGGCAGACGTTCACCTCCTCTTCCACAACACCTGCAGTCATCTGCTCTGTGCTCCCTGCAGGACTTAGAGGATGTGCTCAAGAGCGAACTGAGCGGAAACTTCGAGAAGACAGCCTTGGCCCTTCTGGACCGCCCCAATGAATATGCCGCACGGCAGTTGCAGAAAGCCATGAAGGGCCTGGGCACCGATGAGACTGTGCTCATAGAAATCCTCTGCACAAGAAGCAATAAGGTCAGTCTCCCTTGAGCCCTCGGTCCCACGTCCTGCAAGACAGGTCACTCAAGCATCAGAGATGGCTGAAGCCCCCTTGGAGGAAGCTCATCCCCCTACATGGTATCCGTAAGTGGACAAGGTTCTGGGCAGAAATACGTCTGCTAAGCTCAAGCAGGAAGAGCTCCTCTTCCAGTCCTCCAGAAGTCCATCACCATGCGGCTGCCCCTGGCTCGATAGAAAAGCTACACCAGACTAGGTTTTGTTTTTCTAATGAATGTGGTTCTCTACCAGAGACAGGATTCAACTTTATCTGTTCCCACTCTGACTTTGTAGGCGTTCTGCCGTGGATATCAATAAGTAGCCAAGCGTGTTTGTGTCACTGCTTTATACATGGCTGTCACCTAGCATAGAGCAGAAAATTTCAATAATGGGAAAATGTGAATGGTAACAGGGATTCCAGTGGCCACTAGCATCTCCCTGGACAATTCTGTGTCAATAGCTTTTCTCTGTTTTTCTTTGGGATTTGGGGGTTTTGATGATGCTGTTTGGCTTCTTTTTTTAATATTTATTTATTATGTATACAATATTCTGTCTGTGTGTATGGCTACAGGCCAGAAGAGGGCACCAGACCTCATTATAGATGGTTGTGAGCCACCATGTGGTTGCCGGGAATTGAACTCAGGACCTTTGGAAGAGCAGGCAATGCTCTTAACCACTGAGCCATCTCTCCAGCCCTTTTTTAAAAAAAACTATTTATTTATTTTTTTGTTTTTCGAGACAGGGTTTCTCTGTAGCTTTGGAGCCTGCGCTGGAACTAGCTTTTGTAGACCAGGCTGGTCTCGAACTCACAAAGATCCGCCTGCCTCTGCCTCCCGAGTGCTGGGATTAAAGGCGTGCGCCACCACTGCCCGGCGCTGTTTGGCTTCTTCTTTTACTTTTTGTTTTGTTTTGAGACAGAGGCTAATGTAACCAAGACTGGCCTCAAATTCAGTATGTAACTGAGGATGACCTTGAACTCCTAATCCTCCTGCCCCTGTCTCCTGAGGGTTGGGATTATAGATGTGCACCACCAAACCCAGTTTTATGTGGTACTCGAGATCAAACTGAGGGCTTCGTACATGGTCAACAAGCACTCTGTCAACTGAGCCACATCCCCAAGCCCGGTCCTGCATCCTTCTGTAAATTCTTCCCACTTATCCCTTGAGAATGCACCCCTCCCTTTCAAGAGCTACACAGAACATTTGCTAAGGTGCAGGCACAAGCCGGCTTGTCTTTGGTTCCCCAATCCAGGAGGGTCAAGAGAAAGATCCACAAACCACTCTTAGAGAACCTGCCCTTCTCCAAAACCACCAGTCCCAGCAGAATGAGTAGGCATGGCAAAGAAAGTGCTAGGAAAGCCCAACATTCTAAAGTTCCCAGGAGGGAACAGTGGCAGTGGGTAGAGCAGATAGCAGGGAAAATCTGAAGCACTGCCCTGCCACCATGCTTCAATGTAAGGACATGACCTGCTGCTGCTGGCCACCCCCTTCAGCTTGTCCGAGACTCAAGCTCAGTCATGATGTCACAGCAGCACCATGAACCAAGCCACTGCAACAATCGCGAATCCTCTGAATCATGGGGGTTAATAAAATCCTTCCATTTCAACCAGCCTACAAATCGCAATCCCAGAGAACCTAGACAACAATGAGGACCCTAAGAGAGACAGACATGGATCTAATCTGCATGGGAAGTAGAAAAAGGACAAGATCTCCTGAGTAAATTGGGAGCATGGGGACCTTGGGAGAGGGTTGAAGTGGAGGGGAGAGGCAGGGAGAGGAGCAGAGAAAAATATAGAGCTCAATAAAAATCAACATATATATATATACATACATATATACATATACATATATATGTATATGGTGCTGGGAATTAAACTCAGAGCCCACACCTACCAGACAAATGATGTACCAATGAGCTAAATCCCCAGCCTGTAACCCTTCCATCACAAGGAGATAGGGTAGAACCTCAGAGGAGGATTAATGCAGGTTCCATCTGATGTCACTCCGTTTTCCCTATTCATGCCCATTCTTCCCAGAGATGCCCAGGTCCTTGAAAAGAAGCACCGATGTCAAGAGCAAGCAGTGTCTGCTTTAATGAAATGGTTCCACCCGTTATTGTTTTCTTAATCTTAGCATGGTTCCTTTAAGATCCAAGCAACCAGCAAAACCTTTCTTTCAATCAAATATACCTGGTGGTAAAAAAGAAGGGAAGCACACACACACAAAGCGAAGGTGGGGAGAGCTGGGATCACATAGATCCCAAAGGTAGGTGGACAAAAACAAATGGGAGGGAGCTGCATAAACAAAAGTGGCAGCCCTACCACCTGGCCTGCCCTCCCTCCCCCCATCACAGCCCACACCTGCTCACTTGGTGCCCTCCCCACACCTGCTCCTCTCTGACTCTCCTTTCCACTCCCTTGTGAGCCGGAGTACCGGGAAATGCCTGCTCTTACTCACTGCTGGCTGGAGCGTAAGTTGAGACCGCTCTGAGGTGGACGCCTTGACACGGATGATGTCAAAGGATTGCTGCCAGTACACATTCTAGAGGGAAGCTTGTATTGCTGACCCTGCCCACTGTTTAAAGCAGAGGCAAACTGGAAACCACCTAAGCAGCCACCCGTGGGAGACTAGCTGAGCCAATCGGGGCATCTCCTAGCATGGGACACTTTCTGTCTCTCCCAGAAAAACATGGATGATCTTCATTAGAGGCTAGCTGGACCTCCAGGGCAGCATGGAGCTAGAAACAAGCCACAAAACAATCAGCACTGTTTTCCACTGGCTAAACATATGATGACAAAATAGTTCTAGAAATTCTGTTGCTAAGTTTTCTTTCTTCAGGGAGATGCGAACAGTGTCTTCCTCTAAGGTCCCAATGACAAACCAAAGTGTGATTCTACAAAATTGGTTCTGGGAAACCAATGAGTTTATTAGGCTTATAGAGCAGAGAGGGAGGGGTTACAGGCAAGAGTGTGGGTGGCATTAAAACAGCCACACTGGAAGGTCTGCACCCAGTGTGTATGCCCATTTCTCTACGACTGCATAGATGCGGCTCTCTTCCCTAGTCCCCTTTGGTCTATATATCTCTTGCTCCTCCTTGATGTCACCATTACAATTAGGGAAGAATTCCATATAACTGGTTGGAAGGACTGGCTGTATGTTTAAGTAAGGGCTCCATGATCCTCTACACCCCTTCTCCCATGAGGGAAGGTCAGAGGTCAACAAGCCGATTTGTGATGGTCTTCTGAAAGTGGGCATAACTGAACCTGCAAAGATGGTTGACATTGGCTTGGAGGACAGTGCAGTAAGCATAGATACAAGTATACAAGACAACGATAGAAACCTGTGAAATACACACTGGACTCTAGCCTTGATTGTACGGGTGGGGATGAGGGAATGAGCCTGGGTTAAGAGATAGGGAACGGTATTACCTTAGCTGTAATACTTCTGCCTTCCTAGTACTAAGTGGCATGGTGTCCGTGTAGCCATGTTTGGGCTAAGGTGCGATAGTTTGATACATATGGACAAAGTATTAGGGCCAAGTTTGAATAACCAGTGAGTCCCTGGTTATTCAGTGAATACCTTAAATATCCATCATGCCTTTTACGGTGAGGACATTCAAGGTCCTCTCTTCTAGCCATGTTGAACTATACGATATATTCATGTTAACTCCGATTGTCCCACTGTGCCCACTGGAACATCTCACTCCTGTCTCACAGGTACCAGTTACTTCTCTGTTGCTGTAATAAAAACCAAGAGTAGTTCAGAGCAGGAAAGGGTTGTCGTGACCTATGGTTCCAGGAGGATAAAGCCCATCATGGCAAGAAGGCATGGCAGCACAAACGGGAAGCGGAGAGATCACATCTTCAACTGCAAACAGGAAGCCATACAGCATGAGACTATAAACTCTCACAGTCCCCTCCCAGTGACATACTTCTTCCAGCAAGGCTATACCTTCCCATAGCCTTCACAAACAGAGCCAGCAACTATTTAAATGCCTGAGTTATGGGGGGCATTTCTCATCCAAACCACCATAAACTGTAACTTAGTACCATGGACCCCATCTCTCTGGCCTTTGGTAACCACCATTCTGCTTTCCATATTTGTGAGGTTATCTTTTTTATACTCCGTAAACGAGTGATTTCATGGGGTACATGACTTTTTGTGTCTGGATTATTTCATTCCAGGTACTCCAGAATCAACCGTGTTGTCACAGATGACAGCATTTCTTTCTTTTCATAGACAGACGCTATATCGTCTTCATTTGTCTGGTGACAGATCTCCCAAGCTGACTCCATGTCTAAGGAGACTGTATGCGTACACTACTTATATGTTTGAAATGATTACACAGAAAGGGTCGTCTCACCCTGGCAGATTCCCCATAGGCCTGTGCCTGCTCTATAGGGACAACTGTCTCAGTAGGGAGTCACAAAGCCCCCCTGCATCCGCCTCATCTCCTATTTCCTATTTGTTTCCTATTGACTCCAAGCTTGGAGACTAATTGTTTCTACCATCTTCCTAGGAAATTATCGCCATCAAAGAAGCCTACCAAAGGTGTAAGTTACTTTTGTTCTGACTTCGGATTAAGTTTTGTTTGTTGGGTTGGTTCGTTTTGTTTATAAAATTGCTGGTAACTCAGTCATCCACTTTCCCCTTTCCCTTTTTCTTCCTCAAAAGTGTTTGACAAGAACCTTGAATCTGATGTCAAAGGCGATACAAGCGGAGCTCTAAGGAAGATTCTGGTGTCAGTGCTACAGGTGAAGATAAACAGAATGGGTCTTTAAGATCTTCTGCACCATGGGCCCCTGCGGCTCCAGACAGACAGACGTCATCCAGTTCTCACTGACAAACCTCTATCCACTCTCCACATTTCTCTGCTCCCACTTGAGCACACTGACAGCAGAGAACATGACTGTAGATTTCAAGCACAGACGAAAGAGCGGACAGTTGCCTTATGTTTTAGTGCCCCAAACATCACAGCTCAATGCATCATGGCTCTTTATCCACCAAGGCCCCTAGGCCAAGAGTCCAGATATCTGTTAGCAAACACCTTCATAGGTAATCTCACCAGGGTAAAATCAACATGTCAGCCACCCAAGGCTCAGGGAGAATTCATCTCCTTGGAGCTCTCTGTCTGATGTGACTGTTTCCTTTCTAGCTTTCACCCAGAAAGTTCCTGGAACTTTCTCCAGCCTCCTACTGCATGCCCCTCTAGCCCTGCCACCAGCTTATAGCCAGGCTGCCTGCTTTCTCCAAAGCCAGCAGCAAGAGTGCCTCCGGAACTTCCACCTCTGACCCTTAAGAACGCCCATCTGATTAGGCCAGGGGTCATTCATTTGCCTGATTAGAGGCCTGGATTATACCAGCAAAACACTGCCATGCTATCTGACATGATGATGTCATCATGAGATACCATCCCATCTGCTTTACTGCTCCATCCATACCCAAGGAAAGGTCACTGGGGTCATTTTAGCACTCTGCCACCCACCCATGTCTTTAGACTTCCATAGTCTCCCATGACCAACTTTCAGAGTTTTTTAACGTTGACCACCGAATGATGGCATTTCGTATGTGTGGGAGGAGAATGCTTGCTTCTTAGTGGACACAAGGTTACTATTAGCTTTCACTGAAGACTGTGGATTTGGTGAGTGACCTTTGTTGGGTATGAGAGAGGAGAGAGGAGAATCACAGACATAAGACTGCTTTCAGTCTTTCCCAAAAGGTGGCAGCAAAGAGCAGGCCTTGCCACTCTGTCAGACTGAGCAGGGCTTCAGCACCCACCCCTTCTTTCCCCCAAAAGTCACCCCTGTATCACAGGGTTCACTCAGCTTTTCTGTGATCAAGCAGGTACTTGCATTAATGCAATACATCTATCTTTGTAGGCCAATCGAGATGAAGAAGGTACCGTGGACAAAGACCTGGCTGGTCAGGATGCCAAAGATTTGTATGATGTAAGTGTTTGCATGCACCTGGCTCCACGCATTCTTTTGGTTTATCACTTATTGGCACTGTTGTAACAGGCATTCCTTTGTTTCCTGCAAATGAGAGTTACTTTGGAATGAGATATGTCTTCTGATAAATGAATATATGCTATAATCTGCAAAGATCATATTATAAAGACTCGTTCTTGTTCTTATGCGCTGGAGCCAACCACCTCAGATCCATTTTGAAACACAGGATGGAATAAATAACAATACAGGCAGATATGTCGCATATCTGGAGGCTTCAAGTGCCCCTCTTTTCCACATGACTTCTACTGCATGCAGATTTTGGTCTTCTCTGTGAGGCCTGCTCACAGTCTTATGGGGGCCTCTTGGCTCTTGCCTTCATAAAGGAAAGAATTTGGCTGAAAGGCATAGATAGTTTATGCCAAAGTTTATTAATAAAGCATGTACTCCCAAGAGAGATCAGATGGGACTCCCCGAAAAGTAAATACCCCAAGTGGGGTCTGCTCTGTGGGTTTGAAGGGAGTTTTGTTGAGCATTTACAAGAGGGTGGCCCACTCGTGGGGGTGAGAGAATAACCTTTCTCTCTTATATCGTGATGTACCAGATCTCTACTTTATTTCTTCTCACGAACCCACAAGGTAGAGAGTCCAAACCAGAATGTAAGGGATATTGTAATAACGCCAGGGGCTTTTGAGGACACAGACCTTGAGTTGGTGTACACCCTGTCATATTGGTGTCTGATATATTGAGATCTGCAGATTCAAGGATGTTTAGCCACATTCTGACGGTCGGGAGACATCGCTGTAGCGTGAGACATGGAAGTCATAGTATTTTACATCACATTACATTTAAGTGCCTGCCTACCCAGCACCAACAGCAATGTATGTTTAGTCTCTTTGCACGGTTTCTTTTCACATTGTTTGCCCTTGGCCCCTAAGGCAGGGGAAGGCCGCTGGGGTACCGATGAGCTTGCCTTCAATGAAGTCCTGGCCAAGAGGAGCTACAAGCAGCTGCGTGCCACCTTCCAAGCCTATCAGATTGTAAGTAGTGAAGCCCTCAGGGTCAAGGGTTCCTTCCGACGCGGTCCCGAGCTACATCCAAAGGAAGCCAAGTTCTGGGCTGTAGGACTGAGTGTTGGGGATGGGATCATGTACGTCAGTGGTTCTCAATGGTAGGAGAAGGAAGGCCCAGGATACTGCTAAACACACAGAGACCAGCTCAACTGTGCAGAACTGACCAGCCCCGAATGTGGGAGAATACTCTAGGTTACAGCAGAGTTAGGCCAGCAGAAAAATGTCATGTTTAGGATCAACGCTTTAAACTTAGAGGGTCCAGGATACAAATCATGGATCTACCGACAGCAAATGGATAACCTCCCCCTCCTCTTCTGTGAAACCTGAAAATGGGCATCATTCCTCACATCATCATAAGGGTGGGATCAGATGCAGGCTCAGGACCATATCTGGTGAGATCCGATCATAAGCATCATCACCCCTCACATCATCGTAAGTGTGGGATCTGATGCAGGCTCAGGACCATATCTGGTGAGATCCGATCATGAGCATCATCATCCCTCACATCATTGTAAGTGTGGGATCTGATGCAGGCTCAGGACCATATCTGGTGAGATCCGATCATGGGCATCATCATCCCTCACATCATTGTAAGTGTGGGATCAGATGCAGGCTCAGGACCATATCTGGTGAGACCCAATTATGGGCATCATCCCTCACATCATCTAAGTGTGGGATCTGGTGCAGGCTCAGGACCATATCTGCCATGTGGCAAGCATACAATTGTTTGCTTTTATTTTTATGATTACAATTTACTGTCAGCCTCACAGGACTGATTGCTATAACTCAGAAAAAGGCTCCTGAAAAAAAAAACAAGCATAAATTTTATGTTTTTAATCTCATGATTGCCATGAGCCAGCAAAATGAGCTGGCTGTTTCAAGGTTCTTAGTGATAATAAGTTCTTTTCCGAGAGAAAAATCTTTAATTTGCAAAAAAAGCCTAAAGGGAGTTTCAGGTTTCTTTTGTCTTCTGTTTTGTTTCTGGAGAATGCTTTTACCTCTTCAAAACATGTCTATGCTCTGGGCCTGATTTCAATTTCACAACAAATCAGAATTACCACAAGGGCTGAATGGCTATTTTATGGTGGCCCACAACTTCTGGACAAGGCCAGTCTGCAAAGCAAGGAGCCATCTGTAACTTATCAGGACCACACAGCAAGTCGGTAGCAGAAAGTGGATGAGAACGCCAGGGCGCCCAGCTGAGCTCTACCTCGGGCCGGGCCGGTGCTGGCTGCTCCTCACTCAAACTAGCCCGGCGGCGTGTGTGCGGCCAGCAGATGAACAGACAAAGCTTTGGGATTGTGGCCTTACTGTATGTAAGCCTTAAGGGCCCCCTGCTTTCAAATCGTGCCCAGCGTCTCATGATCAAAGGCAGCCGACCCCATCCTCCCCGTTCTCCATGCCTGAAGCCCGTGGCTACTAAGCTGGAGGACTTAATACGTGATCTATGTCCTCTTTCCACGTCACAGGGGCCACCACAGTTGGAGTATCTGAGGATGGCTGACACTGGTGATCACTACAGATCACCTCCCCACCCCGCAAATCAGTGACTATCTCAATAAATTATTAAAAACAAGCGACTAGGATCTAGGCCATTACCACAAAATTTGTCCCCAAACAGAAACACCATAGTCACTTGAGAACTCACTAAAATAACAATCTCAGCCCTGTCTTTGGTTCTACTGAACCACATTTCCTTAGGTTTGAGTCTTGAACCTGATACATGCTTAAGTTTGAGAAGTCGGCTCTAGGCTTATTGGGGCTCTGTGCCTTGGTTTCCCTGGTTGTAAAATCGAGTTAATACTACCTTCAAGATTTAGATCGCATTAGGTAGGATTAGCAAGGATTCAATGAATGAACCCAAGTGCTTCGTGCCTGCCCTGTGGTAGGTCTTCAATAAACATTAGCAACTGTTTGTTGTGTCCCCTGGGAGCCAACAGTGACAATGGACGAATTAGGGAATCATCTGATTTCATGATCATTTATAAAAAAATCATCATGGTGTTGCTGAACTTTGCTGCTGTTTTTAAGAGCTTCCCTGCTGTTGGAAGCCAGGCCCTGTAAGCTTTGCATTAGTCTCTAGTCAAAGCACAAAGACACTAGTATGTGCCCACTGGAGTTACGTAGTATGTGGTCCTGGAATAGAGGTGGGTTTAATTTTTGGCACTACAGCTCAGAGGTTTGCCCTTTTCCAACCCCTCTAAACCCAAGTCTTAGCTTCTGACTCACTCCTCAAATCCAGATCAAGCCACAGAGCCTCTCAAACTGCCAACCGTGCACAATGATCATGGCCCAGGCTTTAGTAAGCACAAAAGACTTACATGGTTAGAGAGCCAAAGTAAGTTCTGCAAAGGGGGATCAGTAAGAACGGTACGTGCAGATACCCACAGCCTCCATCCTGTGTACCTCACTAGTCAGCATCTTCACATACACATCCCTAAGTGCACGCAAGGGGCTTTGGCCCTTTCACTACTGGCATGCTGTCAATTTGGGGGAACACATGTGAAAAGAACATGTGTCCCCTACTCTTCCTGCAAATGCCATACCGGCACTATAGCTCATTTATCTACTGTGAGATTAGTTTGGCCCCAAGATCAGAAAACCTAAATTAATCCAGAGAGCACCTTAAGAACCAGGTATTCCGCCGGGCGGTGGTGGCGCACGCCTTTAATCCCAGTACTCGGGAGGCAGAGGCAGGTGGATCTCTGAGAGTTCCAGGCCAGCCTGGTCTACAAGAGCTATTTTCAGGGCAGGGTCCAAAGCTACAGAGAAACCTTGTTTCAAAAAACAAAACAAAACAAAGAAGCAGGTATAAAGCTTGCAAAGGAGGGTTCCAATTGCGTGGGCCAGCATTCTGTCTTCAGACGATGTTCATGGAGGTGCACAGATCCCTACCTAGGAAGTAACAAATAAAGGGTGAGGTCCAAAGAGAAAAGACACCGTGTGACTATCGCCCCCTAGAGGTCAGAACATGGCATTGACGCCTAGAATTCAGGTGAGGAGGCCACCTCAGAACTGCAGGGCTTCACTTTTGTCAGCTTTGGAGGCTGAGAGTCTACAGAAAATTGAAAACTACTGTTCTGGCTCAGTTCTAACAATAGAAACAAAAAGTGGCTTAATGGTTTTTTTTTGTTTTTTGTTTTTGTTTTTGTTTTTTAAACCCAGACCTGTGTGAATAAAACATCCTCATGAAATACAATCTCAGTCTGCACAATAAGAGCCCAGTTTCCAGGGAATGATACTTATCCTACAAAGCACCGACTCTCACATCAAACCCCAGAAAGGTGTCAGCAGCCCGGTGCAGGCGGGGGTGGGGGAGGTACTTGAAAGCTCCTATCCCCTCTGGTGTCCTCTACTTCAAAAAAGACTTCTAGATATGTGGATGGTGGGGAGACCTTTGCTAAATAACCCCACATACATCCACACTTTGTCCTTACATAGCAAAGAATGTTTGGTTTGCCTTTGTTTTTCCAATACCCCCCCACCGCCTCAAATCTATTAGTGTGTACTCAAATGTCTCGATTATTTTTAGGATCAATTGTGTCCTGTTTTCAAAAGACAATTTCTAAGAAAGAGACAAAGCCCTCAAACCCAACAGAGCATATTCCTTTCTCTTTATTTGCCTTCTCTGAGCTTGGTCCCTGCAGTATTTGTGCTAAGGATAGGCACAATTTACTTTAACTTAGTTTCTGTAAATATTTGGAAAGAAACCTAGTGTGTAATACGGTGCCAAGCGACGTGAGCCAGTAGGGAATGTATAAGAGCATTAGCAATCGCCCAGCAGTAAAGGAAACTGGCATTTTGATGTGGTCAGCCCCTGGCTTCCGGCCCTTGAAGCCCCGCTCTGTGATGAACCATTAGATCAAGTTTCACCATGAACTTCACAGCCTCTCTTTACTTTACCCAGACTGTAAAGGGTTGAGTCTCCAGTTCCCAGACAGGTGAGAAGGAGGAGACACAGGCTAGAGTTTCAACCACAGCTTCCCAGGAACTTGCAAAGGGAAAGATAGCAAACCTAAGGATATACAATGTAACGAGTTGTCCTCCCAGCCTGAGGATATGGCTCAGTAGTTAAGAGCACTGGATGAGAGCATGAGAAGCTGGGTTTGAGCCTCATAGCCACTTAAAAAGCCATCAGGAGTGTCCACAAGTGCCTGTAACCTAGAGCTATGGTGGGGGGCGGGGGAGAGAAGGATCACCTGGGCTTGCGGCCTGCCGACCTGACTCTGTGTTCGGTAAGAGACCCTTTGTCAAAGAAACAAGGTGAGGAGGGATAAAGCAGGACACCAGTCATTCTCCGCTGGCCTCTGCACACAGTGTCTGTGAATCAGTGCGCTCCTCTCTCTCCCTCCCTCCCTCCCTCCCTCCCTCCCTCCCTCCCTCTCTCTCTCTCTCTCTCTCTCTCTCTCTCTCTCTCTCTCTCTAACACATGCACAGGCACACATATACACAAAACATATTGCTGTAGTATATCTCCATTATCCCTCTACTCCCCAGTTTCACAGAGGAGAAAATGGAAGCTGAGGAAATGGCACTGTCTGGGATTAACTCGGTCAGCTCCTCAGCACTGAGAGTCCCCTCTTGGATGGGGGCAGGAACAACCATGCCGCCTTGCAATGCAAGAGGCAGAAAAGGCACCCTTAGGGCACAGCACTGAATCTGGAAGACTGCAGCACTTTTTCTGAAGGAAGCTGAGGGATGCTGAGGCCCACAGCAACACTGGAGTAATGACTGGGTTTCTTTGTCTTTCCAGCTCATTGGCAAAGACATAGAAGAAGCCATAGAAGAAGAAACATCGGGAGACTTGAAGAAGGCCTACTTAACTATAGGTAAAGAAAATTAGAGGGTGCTGCCCCAGGGTGGGTTCCCCAGAACTATGCTGAGAGATGGGGTTCTCCTTACAGGAACCATTTTGGAAGATGCTAAGACATCTAAGCAGCACTGGGCAAAGCAGGAGGTGGATGTGATGGGGTTTTGTTCTGTAGGGAGCTCTGAAGGTGGGGTGTCCATTGTGAAGCAAGCAGCCAAGTCTCTGCACTCTGTTAATGACTGTACACTAACCAGTCACTGAACACAGGCTGGGCCTCCAGGACCCTTTGCAACAGTGAGCAGCCAGTTCTCTCACTTGGAAAGGGACTTCTGAGAAAGGACCCAGCTATCACTGAGTGCCTGGTCCTAAAGAGAGCATCTAAGAGGCCCAGCACAGTGTCTCCTGTGGTTGGACTGAGAGTATGGGTCCCCGAGAGCATCTGTCAAAGCCTGGGACTGTTGTCTAAGCTCAGGTAGCAGTGTGGTGACATGCACGGAAAAGCACCCACAGTTAGGAGCTCTGGACAAGTTTCTGCACATGCCTGATGGCCAGAGGGTCTTCTTTTTTTCACTGGATTCCCTTCAATGTTCTCAAAGAATGAGGTCTGTTTAGAAACAGAGGGGAGGGAGGCTAGATCTTGGCCATGATCAAGGCTAGATCAAGCCAACCCCAGAACCTTCTCTGCAGGTGTCGCCCAAAGGCAGGAAATAGCAAAGAGATGGGCATGGGGCCATGTCTGGCATGCTCCCTTTTCCTTTCTTCAAGTCCTGGAATGAAGACACTGCCCATTGTCCACATTGCTGTGGTAGCGAGCCCAGGGAACCATCCCAAATGGCACAGGGATGGAGAGACGTGTTCCCCAGAAGAAGAAGAACCAAACTAGCAGCCCTGGAACCTAAAAAATGTGCTCCTATTGCCAAACTCCTTTGTGGAGTTTGGAGGATTTTTTTTTTTTTGTACGAGTTTTGTTTTAAACAATGTCAGCCATTGACCTTTTCCCATTATGCTCACTCTACATTCAAACCAGCAAACATCAGTCTGGTGTCCAGAACTCTGAATGTTACCCACACTGCTCATCACCCGCATTGGACACACATGAGCACTGTGTGAGCAACTGTTCTTTGGGCTTTGTGTAGGCTCTCCCAAATGGTTAGAGTGCTGTACACTATGATGAGTTCTGAGGGCCCAGACCTTTCCTGAACTCGTGACGGGAGAACCAGAAAGACCCCAGAGTCCAGTTAGAAGATACCAGTGACAGTATTTCCTGAGTTTAGCTCAGTGTGGGACCAGAGGCACGAAAGATCCAGTTCTTGCTCAGAAGGAGCTGAATGTCCACAAACACACACACATATATTAAGCCACAGTGAAAAAGACAGACAACACACAATAATAATGGTAAAGAGGAAGGAAAAAGCCAGGCTCTGGAGATGGGAGCTGTGAACTCCAGGAATTGATAGACTCAAGGTTCCAAAGGTGAAAGTGGTTTGAGAAGACTTTGTACATCATCCTCACAAAGACTCTTTCCTAGATATCCCAACCCCACTCCATCTACCTTGTAAAGACATCCCTTGACTACATATAGAGATGCCGAATCTATAGGGGCTGAGATCACATGATCACCACGACGAACACTTCTCCAGTGGAGCCCATGAATCAAAATCTCCTTTTAGGAAAGTTTCCAGAACCCACCCCAGGTTTACCACAGAGAGGCCAGAAAAGGGATGGCGCTCAGAAAGCCACTGTCACAAGCTCCCCGGTGATGGTTTGTGCTCAGTTAAGTTTGCAAAGTCCTGCTCTTTGAAGGAAAGAGGATCACGGCTCTCATTCCTTCCACTCGGCAGAGACAGGTCTATTACAGATATTCCCTGTAAAATATGGTTGGTCCTGGTCCAACCTTTTGAGGGATTTCTACTACTTGTTACTGACAGAGAGATGACCTTTGGACATCCATCAGTGCTGTGTGGCATAGGAAAACCCTGTAGATGACAGCAGCTCCCATAGCCTGGGGACCACAGGGGGCCTCAAGTATGCGCTTGTCAGAGTAGCAGAGGGTTTCCCACCACCTCAAACCAGGAATTTGAGAATTGTTCTTAGGATAAAGAGAGAAAATACCTGGTGCTCCGGTTTTCTACTGAAACTTAGGTGACGGCTGTACAGACTGAGAAAAAAAAGAACAGCTCTTGACCTAGGTTCTGCTCCTCTCCCTTGCTCAGAAACGCCAGCCACACAGAGAGGGACTAGGAAATGAAAGCCCTGCTCCAGCACAGATTAAGGTTCACATCCACACTTACAGTGAATGCATTTCTATCACTAACATTGAAAAATTGCTTAGTTCTAGCACAATGACTCCCATCTGAGGCAGGAGGATTCTTGAGTTGGAGGCTAGCCTGGGCTATAGAAGGAAATAATATCTCAAAAATTAAAAAAAAAGAAGTAAAAAACAAAATTTAAAGAAACAAAATACTGGTATGCTTTCTAGAAAAATGTCGACAACCTGAAGAGTAAGTGGTTCATTTTTCTTAAGCGTGTGTCATGGTGGACGCCTATGAGCCTGGGAAGATGGGCGAGAAATGCTTCCTCGCTGTCTTAGTTAGGGCTTCTATTGCTGTGATGAAATACCACGACCAAATCAACTACCATTTTTATTGTATTGGCTTATACTTCTGTATTGGAGGGGTCAGGACAGGAACTCAGGCAGAGCAGGAACCTGGAGGCAGGAGCTTATGCAGAGGCTATGGAGGAGTGCTGCTTACTGCCTTGCTCCCTCTGGCTTCCTCAGCCTGCTTTCCCCATCTATGGGACCTCCAGCCCAGGGATGCCATCACCCACAGTGGACTGGGCCTTTCCACATCAATTACTAATTAACAAAATGCCCCCACAGGCTTGGCTACATCTAACATGAGGGCTGGCTTGTTGAGGTTTCTGTCCCGCCCGGTACCCCACAGCTGGCAAGCCCCAAAGAAAAAATCACACAGAGGTCTCCGTAAGATTATAAACTGATTGGCCCATTAGCTCAGTCTTCTTACTACCTCTTATAACTTATATTAACCCATTGTTCTTATCTATGTTAGCCACATGGCCGTTACCTTTCTCAGCGGGGCAGCTTACATCCTACTTCTTAGATGGACTATGCAGGAATGCCAAGGGAGCGTCCTGCTTCCCAGAATTCTCCTGTTCTCACCTCTACTTCCTGTCTGGTTTTCCCGCCTATACTTCCTGCCTGACCAATCAGCACTTATTTAAAAACATGATTGACAGAATACAGAATTGTCCCCCACCAGCTACAAGCCAATCTTACAGAGGCATTTTCTTAACTGAGGGTCCTCCTCTCAGATGACTCCAGCTTGTGTTAAGTTGACAAAAAACTAGCCAGTATACTTACTTCCAGTGTGGAAGTTCACCCTATGGCCTGGTTGATGAGCAAAAACTAAGCTTCATCAGTTTGCAAATAGAGCAAAGATGGCAGACAAAGGAGGACCAGAAAGGAGTGCACAGCAGAAGCATAAAGAGGGAATCTTTATAGTAGGGATGAGCATCTTTGTCCCACAGACCAGATGAAAGATGATGGGGACCTGCAGATGATAATACAGAAGATGCCCAAACAAATGCAGTAAGGAAAACAAAGAGTGCAGAGCTTTCTGAACACAGAAGGCAGGGTGCAGTCCAGCTGAGCAAACCTAGATGTGAGGTTCTATTACGGAAGGCTGCTGGTCAAGCTGTGTTTCCCACAGAGACCTGCTTAATCCCAGAGGTTCCACTGGGTAGCACCAGCCGTGTCCGTGAGTGAGACCCCAGACCCCCACAGTATGAATGAGAGAGGAGCCCCTCTCCTTTCCCAGAACTTGCAGAGACTAGAGGCCATCCTCCTCATTCTGCAGTGGATGGGACTCAGTTCTGGCTGGAGAGTCATGCTCCACTGACCCAGGGAACCTTCTAGATGTCATTTCACAGTAGTAGAAAGCTGGATCCTTCCAAATCTCTGCCTGTCAAGTCCAGACGGACAATAGACAGCCTGGACACTCTGTGCCTATGCAGGGTCCCTAGGTTGTTCCACAAACCATGAAAACATTTCACATCCTCCTTTCCTTTCCCTCCCAGTGAGATGTGCCAAGGACCTCGAGGGCTATTTTGCTGACCTACTGTACAAGGCCATGAAGGGTATGGGGACAGACGAGAAGACATTAATTCGCATCATTGTAACCCGGGCTGAGGTAAGATACACTCAATCCTCAAAAGGGAACTTTCCCCAATCAGTGTCTTTTCTCCAATTAATGTCATTGGCAATTATTATTATTATTGTTATTGTTGTTGTTATTGGACTACATGTCAAAAAATGTAAGACAAAGACAGCCCATTCCTTCCCAGAATATGCAGAACGTGTTGGACTCTGCTTCAGCCCTCTTCTTTTCATTAAAACACAATAATAAGTATTGCTTCTATTTTTGTCATCTGTGGCTCCAGAGAGCTGGTGACGCTGTGTAAAGGGGAACTGGTGGAGTTGTTCCAAGGTAGCATAGCTACGCCCAGCTCTATTTTAGGGAGGACAAACCAGAGGCACGGAAAGGGGTCATCCTGCAGTAAGACAGCGATAACACACAAATGATTTCCTTGGTCGCTTCATTTAACAGAGCACACCTTAGAAGTATGGTTTCTCAGAAAACAAACAAACAAAAACATCAAAAGTCAACAAACAAAAAACCAATAGAATGGCTTCTTGGGCTTGTTCTCAATCCTGACCCTCTCAAAGAGCCATGTTAGACAGACATATGTCTAATTACCACCTCTGCCCACCCAAACTTAACAGCACAGATAAGACTGAATCTGTCTATGCACTAGACGCCTATTAGTGCTTTGCACATAAAAGAACGGGGCTTCTTTTACTCCCCAAGGACCAGCTTGCACTCCATCTCAGATCAGAGAAGAACAGGAGCATCAGAAAGAGAGAGAGAGGAAACTTGGCCGCAGCCACCAAGCTGCACAGGGAACACTTGGGGCTGTCAGACCATGGTCAGAGGGGATGTGTGATGAAGGGGAAGTGGCAGGCATTTCACTGCTGTGGAAGAAACCTTGGAGAATGAAAGGAGCTAAGCTGCTGAAAATCAGACATCTTTTTAAAAAACAAAAAAAAAGAAAGAAAGAAAGAAAAGAAAAGAAAAAATGTTCTACAGAGAGGGAGAGGTACCAGCCCAAATTCTGATCCATGTCTTTCGACAAACACTTAACATCTGACGTTGTTTTTAAATATAGCTTCACAGCAAGGCAGTTCTTTCCTTTTTATTTCTGTTCCTGGAATTTTTCCTCCCCCTCTTTCTCCTCCTCCTCCAAGCCCTCTCCTCCCCCACCCCCTTCCTCCTGTGAACAGTCTCTCTGCTCCTCCTTGGAAGTTTGCATTCTCACCCCTACGTGGGTCTCTCTCCCTCCCTTCGGAGGGGCCTTACCTTCTTTGTCCCTCCAGCTCTCAGCAGCACAGCCCCTAGAGAAGTCTTGAGAGAAGCAGGGCTCTACAGGCACTGAGAGAGATTGGATCTCACCAGAGGGCTCGCCAGCATTCTAGGTTCCTTTGGATACAGACCATGGGATGTTCAGTTCCAACTCAGAACAGACTCCTATGTGAGTGTAGGCAATCTCCACCTGTGGTCAGTCTCCTCGGAATGCTTCAGGCCCTGGCACATGTATGTTTAGGGGATCCTCTCGTCTTCCATGTGCATTAGAACCAAAGGCCAGCTTCCTCAATTCCTCAATCCTGTATCCAATCATCCTACCCCTCCCTTACGGCTGGGCCTCCCGCCAGGCAGAGGATGCCCAAGCAGGGCAGCAGGGCCACTCAGTAGTCTCCAGTAGTCTCCTGCTTGAGAGCAACGTCCTCTTCAGACAACCCCTTACTCCAATCTTTCCTTCTTCTCTCTGTCTCAGCCTGGCCTCTCACCGAAGCAAGAGAAGGGAACCAGATGGTTGTCTACTGTTTGTAGGCCTGGCTTGTAAGGCAGAGTTCAAACCAGAACCAAAACACGGCAAACAAAACTGTTTCATTGTAGGACCAGTTTTGTCCCGTCTGGAGTTAATCCCCCCGTCCCAACCCACCTTGCCCTAGTGTAACCCTTGCTTCTAAAGCTGAAAGAATCTGAAGCAGAACAGTCAAACTTAGGAGTAGTTTCCTCCTGATCGCTCTTCAAGCCCGGGTTCTTAAACTTCCTATGAATTAGATTCAAAATAAGCCCTACACACTGTGATTGGTTTGAAATGTGTCAACTGGAACTGTTGTCCTGCCTGATACCCAGGGAAGAAGGAACAGGGCACTGGATCCCTTGCAACTGGAGTTATAGGGGGTTGCTGGGAATTGAACCCGGGTCCTCTGGAAAAGTAGTCAGTGCTCTCAACTGCTGAGCCATCTCTCCAGCCCGCAATGCTTGATTTTAAATCTCTGTCTGGAAAATTTGCTTCCCCGTCTACCAAATACTGTCAGACTGTCTTGGAAAGCAAATGGGGCTCACCTCCCACCTACAAGTGTACAGCTCTGCCACCCGTGAATGACTCCTTCTCGAAAACTCATAAGAAATTCAAAAGAAAAATATTTTGTAACACATGAGAATATCTGCAATTTAAATTTTAGCTTCCTTACATAAAGTTTTAATGGAATACATGTGCCACCCTTCTACTTTTAGGAAACGAAAGCAGGCTTCCCTTTTCTTAGCCTCACGATGTAAATAATGCCAGCTCAACCCCCAGGGGCTGTTTAAAGCTATAATAGTGATTGCGATGGCTTAGGACAGTGCCTGCCTTTTACAACCAACACACAATCAGTATTGTCACCCAGGCTGTTGACATTGCTCCTACAGGTCGACCTTCAGGGGATAAAAGCCAAGTTCCAGGAGAAGTATCAGAAGTCTCTCTCTGACATGGTTCATTCCGACACCTCTGGGGACTTCCGGAAATTGCTGCTGGCTCTTTTACACTGAGTCAAACCAGAGCAATAGGAGCACGGGGAGAGGCTACTTTTTCGGAACTCCTGAGCATAACAAATCAAGCTTGAAAATGGGACTTTTCCATGAAAACCCTTCACTTCCTGGATTGTTTCCTCAGCTGTGTAAGGTACCCCAAGGCCAAACTGTTGAAATCAATAGCGCATCCTCCAAACGCTTGAGCGGCTCACCTTGAATGCCAGCTTAGCAACAACCTAAATTGCCTCTCTATCTTCCTTTAGCATTTTAAGTGAATGTTTTCTAAGCACATATGAAATCAGCAGTTGGTGAGGAAAAATGAACATTTATAATAAAGTGTTTAGAAAATTATATGTCTTCCAGATGCACAGAGCCAAAGCAGAGATTAAATGGCTAAAGTGGAATAAAGACAAGATTAAACAGTTTGTTCGTTTCCCTTCTGTGTGTTCAGTTTCAAAGTCTTTCTGTTAATTACAGTTATGGTTTGTGCCTTCTTTTCCAAATCGGCTTGATGAACTAGGGTTCTGGCCCAGGGAAATATAGAACTCGTGGAATTCAGATATACTGGGGGATGGCAAAGAGTGGTGTTTATCAACAGTCACCAGGATGGCAGTCAAGGCTAGCATCAAGGACAGAGAAGACCTGCCTCTGTGAAATGCGACTTGAAGAGAAACTCACCAAGTGTTCCTGGTTCGGCTGATTTTTTCTGCATCTCTGGGCATAGGACTCCCTTGAGTCTTCCTTCTGATCTTCAAATAACAGGTAGACTAAGCAAAATGCCAACAGGCTCATAGTCAATGCCTGCTTCTCAGGTGGATTGACTCTGCAGTAACAAAGTCTTCGCTCCCAGATGCTGGTCTTACAGCCTCATGGAGCCAAGCATCATCTGTCACGATAACTTGGACACCTTGGGCAAGCCATCACAGCTATCCTGCACTGGATGAGATCTGTGCCGTATCACAGATCACAATTTCATACATAATCCATAACTCTATGGCATTAGTATCACAATTCATACCTAATCCATAACCCTATGGCATTAGTAGGACCTCCATATATGACTTGAAGAAACTGAGGTATTAGTTCACCTGACTAAACACCCACATGTAAGCAACAGAATTAGAATTCATATCCCAAACTGGATGACCACAAAAACCATGCTACAGACCACGTTTCTCAGGAAAGTACCATGAAGAATGTGTGTGAGAATGAGTCAACAGTCATTCACCCGCTTATCTTCTGTCTTCCGTTCACGGTGGTGGACTCCACTGATCAGGGTAAGAAAATATGGGACTGTCCTTTGTGTCATTTATTTCCTGAGCTCAGCGCAGCTGTGGTGGCCTGCACAAGAGTTACACATGATAAAGGCAGTCAACATTCCAGCACTGAATACGGGGGCAGCACATGAGCCCCATCCCTAGCTGAGGAGCCACTGGCAGCTTCTTCATGAGTGTGGCCTCAAGCAGGTTGAGAGGCCAAGAAGCTTTAGTTGTCAGGGGTCTTTCGGTACATGGTTGCTGTAAAATTGGAACATGGATGCTATGAGATTGGAACATGGATGCTATGTGATTGGAACATGGATGCTATGAGATTGGAACATGGATGCTATGAGATTGGTACATGGATGCTATGAGATTGGTACATGGATGCTATGAGATTAGAACATGGATGCTATGAGATTGGAACATGGATGCTATGAGATTGGAACATGGGGGCTATGAGATTGGAACATGGATGCTATGAGATTGGAACATGGATGCTATGAGATTGGAACATGGATACTATGTAAAGAAGGATGGGCTGGCAAGGCTACAGCAAGGTGGCTGAGTTTTATTTCAACTCCAGGAGCAATGGATGTTCTTCCAAGGTAGGACTTTATCTCTTGAACACTGCCAGTCACAGGTCATGTCTGTGTGAGCAAAGGACATGATCAGGTCTGGACCTTTGGGAGTCGTTTGAGTAGCATTATAGCAAGTAGCCCAAACGTACAGTGTAAGGATAGATGTCATAGAGCAGCATCTCCTTTCAGTACTTAGCAAATGGTGACCCACAAGTAAAGAAGTTCTGTGAACACTGATGCCTTCCTGAGTCATTGTCAAAGCTGAGATTTTACACATAGCAAGTTTTTTCCAGGACCCGATCTAGTAACATAACATAACATAACATACTGAATCTACTTGGCACCAAACAGAAACAAAGCCATCAATTCTTGGGATCTGAACTCAACAAGGACATAAAAACAAAAGAGTGGATTGAGAAGAAACCCAGGAAGAATTGGCAAGGTTTGCATACAAAAGAGAGAAGTGTTTCATTCAAACCAGTGTGAATAGGACAGAAAAGCAAGGCCATTTGTTCAAAGTCACACAGGGCAAAGTTAGAGCTGGAATTTCACCCTAGTCCTTCAGACCCTGAGACCTGTGCTCGCCACCACATCAGCTCATGGCTCCCAAGTGCTTTTGTCTGTGGCTTGGCTGAATGAGGCATTCGAACGCCTGTCTCTATGGCTGTGAATAGTCCTTCCACTTATAAGGGGGACAAGTTTCTACGTGTCTGACTAAGTAAAAACTTCTATCAGCTTTGTCCAGGGAACGCCACCCACACTGCTGGTGTCCTGGCCACTTAAGGAGTTCTCTCTCTTCTTCACACTCCTGCTCTACTTAGACCCTGCATCATTCTTGCTGTGTCCTCAGTTTTGGAAGGGAGGGGCTTCCTGGGGGAGTTGGGAGAGAGGACATGGAAGATAAAAGAAGAAAGAGAAGAGAAAACTCTGTCTTAGCCTCTACCCCACCATTCCTCCAGGGCCACCAGAAGAATGGCACCTCCTGCCACCCCAGTATTCAAAACCCTGGGGATTACACATAGGCCCACTTCCAAATTTACAAGAGGCTAGCAGACCCCTCCATGCCTGTGCTATCCCAGGATGCATTTTCCCAGGAAGTTCTGCTCCAGGTTCTGGTGACTCTCCATATTGGCACTTACCCCATGAGTGGGGTATTGGGGGCCTGGCCTGGGCAAATCAAGCAGATGTTCACCCCCAAAGAACTAAGGTGACTCACTGGAAGCTCTGGGAACATTAGTCCCCTACTCTCCAAATTCCTCCCAGTAGCCTTAAAGGTCCCAGGAAGTCCTTCCTTGCATGCCTTCCCAACTCATTTCACCCACTGTGTTTAAGAGGTGAGACTTTTACATGTTAATGTACTGTTACTTATTGTCCCCAACCTATATTCCATGACATCACATCAGCATCTTGAAACAGGCTCTGGTATCTACAATGTGGGAGCTGACAGATGCTGCAGATCGGGTCCTACAGTTAGGTATTTACCACTGTAGCCCCGCACACCTCAGACAACAGAGCTCGATATTCAGTCTCTCCATATGCAGATATACAATACATGTGTTGGCATAGACAGATCAAAAACCACGTGTGTTTCTATTAAATGGGTTCATATGATATCTTCATTATTATCAGGACCACATGGTTCTTGCTAGGAGGGCAATGATGACATCTAGGAAACAAGACAATGAGGCAAAATAGTAGGAGGGAAATTTCTAGAGTAAGTCCTGAGAATCAAGAGAAATAACAGTGTCCAGTAGTTGCCACTGACTGTCTTTCCATTCCACACAGCAGGATTTTTTTTAACTTAATTTACAATCTAGAAATCTCAGTTCTACAATCCGGCAGTACTCGGCTGGAACCCACTAGGTGCTGTGACTTTGCATCACAGCATGGCCGAATCATGGAAAGAAAACCAAGAACACATAAGAGGAGATGCCAGACTAGCTTACAACAACCTGGCCACTCAGGACTCCTCATGAGAATGAGAAGCCTCAGTCCTTACAAGACAGTCCCCTGGGATCCAATCACCTTCCACTAGACACCTTGAAAAAATCCTAACAGGTCATCAGTCCACAGCACAGACCAAGACTCTAGTGTATGAACTCTGGAAAAGCACATCAACATTCTGTCTACCTACCTGCATGTGCACACACCGGGAGAATTGAATTTGTATAAATAAATTCCATTTGCATAAATTAAATGTACAATGCACTATTATTTGTGGAAGCCGGCAACCTTGTGGAGTTTGGAGGAGAAAGGATGGGGCCATTGCTGAATGGCCCTCAAACTTCCATCCCTCTTATGTCTAAGGGATTGTATCTTAGTCTCTGAAGAGAACATTCCGTGGCTTCTTTGTAACTAAAATAAAGATACTGATACCTTCTGCTTTTAAAGCAACCAATTCCATGAGTTCAAAGCATGCTCAGCCAATACTGACTCCACACAGAAGAAGGAGGGAATCCAAGAGATAAGCACGCAAACGGGAGAAATCAGGGGAGCTCAAATTAGGGCTAATCCCTGGAAAGTTTGGAAGGCTTCCAGAGTGGGCTGGGCCTCTTCCCTGCTGGCAGGAACCAGTGAGCACCTGATTTATGTGCAGCTATTGATTTATGTGGGACACCTAAACAAGGTACCAATCACTGTCAACTTCGGTAGGGTTAGAGTCACTTACCTGTTAGTGACTTCTTTTGGTCTCTAATGAGTGACACATTAGACTTGCTTACAAAATAGACAGCTCAAGACAAAAGAGATGTGAGACATTTCTAGACTCTGAACTAGAAGACAAGGACTGATTCTGAATCTTTCCTCACAGGGAGGAGTGATGTGGACTAGGATAATATGACTCACCAACCCAAGTGGACAACATTGGTTATCTGAACTCCAAACCTGACCCAAGTATTAATTTTTTTACTGCCCTGAAAATAATATCGATGTTGTTGTTTTTCAAATCCTACTGAACCAGTTCAAATTAGAACCAGTCTTTTGAAAAGGTTAGGCCAGGGGAGGAAAAAAAGAACCATAAAAGCAAAATCATTTCCATACAAGTATTGCGTTCACGTGTTTGCCAAATACCAGTGTTAACTGAATACATGCATTTCTGTCTAGAGTTCTTCTCATTCAACCATTTGTCCAAACAGCTGTTGACCTATTCTCTCTGCAAAACCTGTTGGTGGGTCCAGGGTTGCTGTTTGGGCTGGCAGCTTGTGGGGTGTGAGTGGGAAGTCCCCTATCTTCTGGAGGATCATGGATTTTGCATTCGCAAACTGTATTTGTGTCCCAACCTATTTATATCTGTTGTGTTTGCCACTGTTGTAAAATAATGTCATTAATTCTTAAATAAGCTGATCAACTATGAAGAGAAAGACCTGTCTCGTTTCCTGTGAAAGTCGCATTGAATATGCTGAAGAAGGGAGAGGAGGAGATGAAAGAGATGATTAACCTCATCATCAACTTGACTAGATTGAAAATCACCTAGGAAACACTCTAGGCATGTCTGTGTGCAGATTTTCAGAGATTTTTTAACTAGGGAGGGAAGATCTACCATGGGTAGCAATCCACAGGCTGGGGACCCAGACTGGATAAAAAGAAGGAGGCAGGCTGAGTGGCAGAATTCATCTCTCCCTGCTTTCAGACTATGTGTACATGTCCAGCTATTTCATGCTCCTTCATGCTCCTTCCTTGGTCCTTCACCACTGCAATAGAATATGTCCTCAAACTGTGGGCCTGACTAGACCCTTCCTGGTGTAGGAGGTCCTTCTGTATTTGTGTGGTTTTCATTGGTTAATCAATAAAAAAAACTGCTTGGCCTGATAGGGCAAAACTTAGATAGGCGGAGAAGACAGAACTGAATGCTGGGAGAAAGAAGGCAGACAGAGAGAGCCACCACCATGAAGCTGCCAGGTCAGACATGCTGAATCTCTTCCTGTAAGCCATGACCTCGTGGTGACATACAGATTATTAGAAATGGGTTGAATCAAGATGTGAGAGTTAGCCAAGAAGAGGCTAGATATAATAGGCCAGACAGTAATTTAATTAATACAATTTTGGTATGGTTATTTCGGGGGTTAAGCTAGCTGGGCAAGGGGATGCAGCCCGCTCCTCCTTACTACACCTTCCCTTCTTCCTTCGGTTGCTTTTTCTGTCACCACAAGAGAAGTCATAAAAACACCGCATGCCCTTTTGTAGCTCATTTTTCAGTGAAAGTTCTCGGTAAATCAATACACACTTTCATCTCAAACATAAGACTCTGAATCACTGCTACAGGCTAAAATGCAGAGATTCACTACCCATCACCTGTGCTAAAAGGGAGGGCTTCTACTATGTGCACATCTTTTCCTCCTCCTGAGACATGAATCCCTCTGTGATCACCACCCCAGCTTCTTTTCCCGTCAAAGGTCTCATGACCCTGTCAACCAGCTGCCCCTCTCCCATCCTAGCCCTGACTGGAGTGAATGAGAACAAAGGAGGAATGAGAAGACATATACCTTGTGTCCTCACACCTTGCTTTTCGGGGACCCAACTTTCTTATCTGTAACATGCGGACAAACCTTCCAAAAGCTCCCTTAAATGTCCAAAGCAAAAGAACCCTCATAGATGAGAACAAACTACCTCTGGAGAAAGCAGGGCAGCTCTCTTGGCTAACAAAATGCAGAGATTCACTACCCATCACCTGTGCTAAAAGGGAGGGCTTCTACTATGTGCACATCTTTTCCTCCTCCTGAGACATGAATCCCTCAGATATCTTTAAAAGATGAATATTTATTGTCCTTTTGTTGTATGTGAATGTGTGTACATCCATGGATGTGCAGGTATATATGTATGTGGAGGTTAGAGGACGACCTCAGTTGTTCTTCAAGCACCATTGATTTTCGATACATCATTTCTCTTTTTCCTGGAGTTAACCAAACTACTAGGCTGGTCTCAGGGGTCCACCTTTATCTCTCTCTCCAGCTGTATCTAGAATTACAAACGTGCATCACTATGCCTAGAGGGGTGTGTATGTGTGTGTATATGTGTGTGTGTGTGTGTGAGAGAGAGAGAGAGAAAGAGAGAGAGAGAGAGGAGAGAGAGAGAGAGAGAGAGAGAGAGAGAGAGAGAGAGGTGGGTGGACTCTAAGGATTGAACTCACATCCTCAAGCCACAAGGCAAGTACTTTTCCAACTGAGCTCTCACTCTAGCCCACACAGTGTCTTTTTGAGTTTACCAAAACAACAGCAAGAGCAACCACACTGATGCTAAGTAGATGAGCTTTACCTACCTCGTCTAGAATCCTCGTGTGGACTGAGTGGCAGAAAGCAATGAAAGCACTTTGCAGAGGTCAACATGGTCCAGGAACTTGCATATATCTTCATTGTTCACCAGTTCAGTCCTAGTGAATGATGAACAGTCCATGGGCTCCATAAGACCAAAGGAAGAGAGACAGGCAAACCTAAGACCTGACAGTGTCATTTATTGGAAGATGTTCCGGAAAAAAAGTGTGACATCAAACCAGTTGGATCCTCACATTATGGGGCAGAAATTTAGACATATTTAAGTGTAGGACAGGACCTCTGCAGAAGCAGGTACAAGCGAGCAACCTCCAAGGGAGCAGGCTTGAGCCAGCGACCTCTGCAGGACAAAAATGACTTCATCCTAGCCGGAACAGGAATGCACCCGGGTTATCTTAACACCAAAGAGTCAGGTGAGTCTCTGGAGCCAGGATTGCATGGTAAGGCCCCACATACCACGCCAATGGCTGCATATGTAAATAGTTACAGTTTTCTGGGAAACTATGCAGCAAAAATCAACTAGCACCACTCAGGAGTGATCACCGTAGTTATGATCCAAGACGGCTGTGGTCGTGTCATGCAGAATCTATTCTGTCAGACGTACTGTATCCACCTGAGCCATCCCATACTCTGTATTGGGTAGCCAACCCTGATATGGGAGTCATGAATCAGCCCACTGCAGGAGGAGGCACAGGGAAAAAGCAGGAGGCTGACCCTCGCCCTTTCCCTCCTCCACCCACTCAACAGACCAGTTTGGTCCTCCACCCTAATTACCTCCTGGCTATTTCCCATCTCACAGCCAGGTGCCTAACTGCATCTCTCCCATGCTGTCCCCAGGCAGGAGCCCCATGGGAGGGCTTGCCACTCTCAGATCCCAAGCTTTCATGACAGATGGTTGTGCCCTTTCTTCCGGAGTGCCCGGTCAGCATCCCATATGCATGCACAGGTCCAGTGCAGAACTAAGTCTCAAAAACCAGCTCCTTTCCCCCTCTTTCTCACCTTCTAGCTACAGAGCTCTGATTCTTCAAAAGCGCCATTTACCCCTCCCCCACCCCAGTATCTTAGAGCTCCCGTGCTTCAGATTTCCATTATAACCACTACTTCAGTCAGAGAGACTACTGAATTCTTTCTAGCCTGGACTCAATGGCTCCATGACCAGGCTCCCTGTCTCACCAGGTGTGTCTATCATTCCTGGATTCTTTTAGAATGCCAGTCTCTCATTCGCCTATCAGGCACAAGCCTTCCTGGGCATTTTCTTTTTGTTCAAACTTAGTACATTTCTTCCTGCCTCGGGTATTCAGAGCTTGAAAGTCCTTCTACATAGCGTTTCCCTTCCAGCATTCCCACTGTCCCATGGCGGCGTACATGTCACCTCTTCCAGGCACAGTCCTGTTCGAAGACTGCTCTCAGAGCACATCCCGACCATCCCTTCATCGTTATTCTATGTTATCCTGGAAGCTATCACCGTTCAAAATCATCACCCGTTTTATTTGTTTGTTGTCTACCCACCGTGAGAGCATAAACACTAGAAGGCTGGCTTTAACCCCCACATCCAGAACAATGCCGGTATAATGAGTAGATGCTCACTGAACTACGGTTGGCCAAACAAACCTTAACAGAATTGGGTATATTCCCTTTCTCCAGCCAACGTTAACCCTTGCCGTCCACACTTCCTTCCTGCCAGGGCTCAAGCATCAGTATCCTTGAAGACGAACCTTCCCTCCCCATTCCCATGAATTTACTCAGTCTTTCTGTGTGCTTCCCTTTAGCCAGCTCCATCATAGCCCTTACTGCATTGTTCTCCATCATTAGCTGTATCCATTTGCCCAGATAAACTGAGGGCTCCATCAGGGCTAAATGTCATTCAGCCTTTCCGCCCACGGCACACACCAACTCTCTCCATACATTTCTCACCTCCTTACCTTCTTCTTTTTTTTTTTTTTTTTTTTTTTTGGTTTTTTGAGACAGGGTTTCTCTGTAGCTTTGGAGCCTATCCCGGAACTAGCTCTTGTAGACCAGGCTGGTCTCGAACTCACAGAGATCCGCCTGCCTCTGCCTCCCAAGTGCTGGGATTAAAGGCGTGCGCCACCACCGCCCAGCCCCTCCTTACCTTCTTTAATTATAAGATAATTATGATGTTTGGATGAGAAAGATTTCCCGTACGCTCATACATTTGAATACTTGAATCCCAAGTAGTGATGCTGTTTAGGAGAGTATGGAACCTTTAGAGACTGTGGCCTTGCTGAGGAAGGTGCATCATTGGAGGTGGGATTGGAGAGTTTATAGCCTTGTTCTACTTCTTTTTCTTCTCTGCTCCACCCCCTTCCTGATTCCTATATGTGAATGAAGTGCAATCAGTCAGCTTCCTGCTTCTGCTGCCTGCTGCCATATCATTAGAGACTCTGTCCCCCTGGAACCACAGCCAAAGTTAACTCCTTTTTCTTAAGCTGCTTTTGGTCATAGTTTAGTCACAATTGCAGCAACAGAAAAGTATACAGATGTCACCATGGCCCTCCAGCCCCTTCTCCATCACAGAATGACGTCATAGCACTGACCTCCAATCCCAGCAGTCTGATTGGTTGGCTTCATCCACTCCTTTCTCCCACTGTCTCCCTGATGCCTAGAACAGTAGCTGAGACATAGCAGTACTCATGGCACACTGGCAGATAAACGAGTCACCTGACATATGTGTTTAATAAAGAAATACTTAATTGATTAGCCACCATACTGTACTCAAAAAGCAAGGCCAGTCAATGTTATGCCTACAGTCATTATTTGTGTTTTTCAAAACAAGACACAGGAACATGAGTCATAAAAATCACATTCCGAAACAGACGTTAGGGAAAGGGTAAGAAGAGATGTAGCTAATGAGAAAAATGTGTTGGGGGGGCTCTGGGGAGCACCCACTGCCTAATTTACTGACTGCTTGTTTCTTTTGTTTGGCAGGAAGAGTCTGGACAGAGGCATCCCTCAGTTTCTCTATTGTTCTTCTAATCTGGTTCAATGAGACCGCTTAGCCATCAGCCTAAAGGTAGTCAGTCACCTAGCTTTTTGGTTCCAGCAGACATTACACAGCAGTTGCCTCAAGAGTAACATTTTTTGTTGTTGTTGTTGTTGTTGGCCAGCAGAGGAAGAAGGAATGGCATCCAGAAAACAGGTTTCCAAGGCAGATTCCAAGAAGAGCAAAGGAGTTTTAACCGCCTCTTTCCAGAACAGATCCCCCACATGTGCTTTCGTGAGCCATCAGGTATGTGAGATCTGATGGTGAGCTCAGGCTAGCACATCTCGTAAGGCACGTAACTCATGCCACCACATCAGTCCCGTGGATCCACAATGCTGATGAAGGGACAACCGATACACGCTGACAACATACAAGCCACAAAGAACAGTGAGAGTGGAGAGGGGGCCTGACCAGCCCATAGGGCCAGCAGCATAGAAGGTAGCTCAGGGCCGCCAACAGCCCCCGACTAATGTTTCATCAAGATGCTGTGTGGCCTGTGGTCTGTGGGAGGAGAATGAAATGAATGACTGATTCCCAAAACAGCTGTCAAATCTGGAAATGCACCCAAGAACTTTACTGGCTGTCTTTACCAGTGGATAAGGTCTTCATGCCAAACGCAATAAGAAAAGTCAGTCCCCCTCCTCACTACAAAAGAGCTCCTGGCAGAAGAGGGGAGAGGGGCTTGTTTTGTCTCATAGTTTAAAGGGTCAAGTTCACTAAGGCAGAGAACTGGGAGGAATCTGCCAGTGACAGTAGGTGTCTGTAATGTGGCTTGTTCACATCTTGGTGGATCAGGGGAAGTATATGGATCAGATCAGAAGTAAGCTAGGCTACAACTCTCAATATTCAACCCCTGTGACCCATGTCTGTCAGCTGTCCCTACTGTATGAGAGACTGTATGGTCTTCCCCCAAAAGAGTTCTATCAGATAAGTCAATGTTCAAACACTTGAGCCTGTGGAAAGCATCGCAAAAGGCAATGGCTTCTCTTTCCTGTCTCAAAGTGACTCAGAGAAGCAATGAATTGTGCCTACAGTAGCTAGGAATGTTTATGGTACTCAGCAAACAGGTTCCATAGCAACCCTTAGCTCCATAGAGACTCCCTGGGATGCTCAGAGAAGGCTGAGGCCTCGACAGCACTCCTAAAGATCAGATTTGGGATGTGGTACAACCTGGGAACTGAGGAGTTTCCTGCATAGCCAGAGGAAAACCTGCTGCCCCGTCAACCTCAGGTAGAGAAGGTTCTGAAACCGAGGCTGCCATTTCCTGAGACGATCCCCTCCCTAGTCACTACTTCATTCCATCCAAGACTGCTTTAAATCCAAGAAGAGAAGAACTGGTGTCCAGATGTCTCCTGCATCAGACATCTCCCCACTTAAGTTTTATTGATGCTTTCTGTGATCATCTATAAACCGTAAATCGTTCAGGTCAGGCTTTTGAGGCTTTTGTCTGCCTGCTACATATGTGCCCAGCAAATAGTCATGAGTGCCCACTGTGGGCACTGCTCTCATCTGTTCAGAGCTTTTCTTCTATCAAGGGACACAGAATAAACAGGAAGGCATTGTACCTGAGTCGTTTGCAAACCCCAAGTGTAATGAAGCAGAAGAGTGACAGGTACAGGCAGGCCGGAAGGAGATTCCTGCCGCCTCCAGCTCAGAACGCTGGATAAAACTACCTGCACAGTCTTTTCCACTGGGAAGTTGAGAGGTAAGGTGGCTGTGGTTTTGATCCTTTATCTCTCTGATCCCTCAGCATTTTCCCCAATATCTGACTCTGGGCTTTTATTGCTAAGACCAATTAGAACTTGTGCTACACCTACACTTATTTGGGGACGAGGATGAGAAGAACTACAAGGGGACTCACTTCTGGAGGTACAGGGCCAGAACAGGCACGATCTGGAAAGGCATGGACTGGGACAGCGCTTCTGCCTCCTCTTGTGGTCAGAGAAACCTTCACTCCGAGTCATCCCAAGTGATAGCGGAGCTGAGGCCGAGCTCCTTGTATGAAGGGAACTGTCAAGTCACGTGGCCATGGCTGTGAAGAAATGTGAGGTGATCTACCTGACTTCCCCAGAGTCCCCAGGGGGACTGGGCACTCCTTCAAGGAAGTCAGCTGTGTGTCTCCCTGTACTTATGGAGAAAAGCACGGTCACTATCCACGATTTTCATAGCACTCTTTCTGCACCCAGATTTCCTGGGACATAACATGGGGTGTGCCTCCCCTGAAACGCTGTACACAGTTAGAAGGTGGGTGGAAGGAGGATTGGACTGGACTGCACCCTGACTCCAACCTCCACGTCAAACCTTTTCCTTTCCCATGAGAAAAAAAAACAAAAAACAAAAACTGTCAACTGGGACAAGTTGATCAAATGGGGGAAAAACTGATCTGCACTTGAGTCCTGAGCATGGAGGAGTCAGCGATAGCCTCAGCTAAGAGAAAAATTTACAGCGCGAGCCTCCAGACTGCCTCCTGCCCTCCCTTCAGCTCCCCTTCTACCGGTAGGGAGTCTCTGGATCCCCAGCCTCCGCCTTTCAGATTTGCTCACCACAGGTGTCATTCATTGTCCCGTCCACGCCTATCTATCCCCACCCACCCCAGAAGCCATCCGTGACCAGCCGGCTGCTCACTCTGCCCACTGCAATCACCTTGCATCGTCCGTGAACTACAGTGGGCATAGGCTCGTAAGACATAATTGCCGCTCTTTCCCCCTCCGTGGCAAAGCCCAGGGTTTGTTGTGAATCACCACACCCTTGACTTTACGGGCTTGTTGTTTCACCTGGGCACTCGTCTCCAGATTGCTGGACCTTCAGGACCCGATTCCTGCTCCTTTGGAAGCTCCGACCTAGAACAGGCCAAGCATTCATTCCCAGCTCCCCGACAGAGATATTTACAGGAGGGCTCAACCAGGTTTTCAATAAGAAAGAGCTTGTTTAAATGGAAGACCTCATTAGCAAACCCTGCCTCAAAACCACCTGGCCTATCATTATCTCCACTTTATAGATGAGGAAACCAAGTCCGAGGAAGATCCTGCCTCTTGACCACATGTCACACAGCTAAGATTCATACATGTCTGGCATCAGATTCTGCACCAAACTCTATGACACAGGTTCACAAGCGCAGAGGGTAGTATCCCTGTTCTAGGTTTTCAAAATAAAGAAACAGAATTAGTAAGAGAATGAACATGGGTTGGGGTCATACAGCTCGGGGCTCTGAGAACCCAAAACTCAGATTTCTCTTTTTTTGTCTTCTTAAAAAGGTCAAAATTCAGTCGGGCGGTGGTGGAGCACGCCTTTAATTCCAGCACTCGGGAGGCAGAGGCAGGCGGATCTCTGTGAGTTCGAGGCCAGCCTGGTCTACAAGAGCTAGTTCCAGGACAGGCTCCAAAGCCACAGAGAAACCCTGTCTTGAAAAACTAAAGAAAAAAAAAAAGGTTCAAATTCTGGTCATGATTCATTACAAGGATCCTCAAGGTGTCCTCTTCGGGATATAATGCTACCAGGGAGGTCCTGACAGTGGCTGGAAACATCCGACAAAATGGCAGGCATCAGAAGGCCAGAGCACGTCCACTCACTTCTAGTAATTGACCCCTTCTCTTTTCCTCACCCTTCTCGCTCTCTCCATGATCACTGGAGTGGCAGAGATAAGGGAGGGATACAAGCAGAACCTGCCCCGTGCCTGCATCGAGCTCCTGCACAGACCTCACAGCCATCTACAGAGTAGAAAACAAAAATACAAGAATACATACTCTAAAATTCAAACTTAAGAAAATTCTGGACCTAAGCCGTGAACACTATTTGGTCCTTTCTTGTACTAAATACCCTAGTTTAATGTGACCTACCACACAGATCATCATGAGAACTTGACAGTCAAGAACTCAGGCACATGACAAGCAACTGGCAATGCTTGACTGAACCCAGACCTGTTCAAAGACTATTTCTCCTTCTATGTAATAGCGAGAAGTGGATGATTCTGGGCATTTATATACATTTTAAGTTTTTTTTGAGATTATAATATAATTACAACATTTCTCCCTTCTCTTTCTTCCCTCCAAATCTTCTCATACACCCCTCCCTACTCTCCTTCATATTCATGGCCTCTTTTTGAACTCATTGTTATTGAATGTATATACATATGTAATGCATACATGACATATGAATATTTTCCTATATATAACCTGTTCAGTCTAGTCTGTATATTGTCATTGTATGAGTGTTTTTAGGGCTGACCATTCGGCACTGTACAACCAATTGGTGTGCTCTTCCCCAGAGAGGACGATCTTTCCACTCCCGGCTTTCCTTAGTTGCCTATGGTCCTTTGTGTAGAGTTGTGGCCCCATGGGTTTTCTCCATGCAGTCTGGCATATGCCCTGGCATCATCCTCGTTCAGCTCATGTTTGGACAGTCATGTTGGTGATATTTTATGGGTATAACTTCTAACGAGTATATCTACAAAACGCTCCTTATACAGATTTTTAAATGGCCACTATGGGATAGTAACTCTTGATTTAATAAGCAAATTTGCTCAAGAAAACATGGCTCCTGTGTTATGTGAGACTGCTCTCTCCTTGGCTCCAAAGAACTTTCCTCTCCCCTTGAGCTGCTCTGTGTTGGCCAGAAACAGTTTTCACTCAGAACCTATAGGTAGAGAGGTGGCCCTTTCCATAAAGCCACAGCACTAAAGGGAAATGGAGGGCACCTGAGGAAACATGGGGGAGTTGAGTCTGGGGACCCAGTCACAAAAGTCTGCAAAATCCCTCCTAAGACACGGCAATGGAAGATAGAAGTGCACACTGCTTTTGCAAGTGAAAAGTGACTTGGCTGAGCAAAAGGAGAAAATGAGAAGTGGAGATAACAGAGGGGTTGGGCGGGGAGCAGGGCCTAGGGAGAGAAAGAACCTGAAAAGTAGGGAAAAGTCAGGAGGGCAAGACCGAAATTAGACCGTCTGGGCACCTTGCATGGTGAGCTGGAGGGAGGGAGAGGATTCTCAAAGACCCTCAGAGAACCCCAGGCGCATCTGTGAAGCCAAGTTTTGGCTTTGTTTGGTTTACCTGTCCAAGGATTTCTGTTTCAGACCCCAACACACTCTTCTGACCAGCAAAGAACCTGCCTGGAATGTTCTAGGGATAATTCACATTCTAATGATGCCTCCTCTAACAGTCCTTTTTTCTTTATCCCTGAAACTTTTCTCCATTGTTGTATAAGTCATTGTCTGAACTAACGTGGGGAAGAGATGATTCCCAAAGGAAATAAAGGGAGGGTGATTGGCTGTGTGGCCTGCTAAAAAAGGGACCTTTGTTTCTCTAGCCTACTCCACGGCCAGTAAACACGGTATGGGTGTAGTCTGTGGCATCGCATGGGACAGAAGTATTCTGGTAGAATCAGAGACAGTGGTGCCTCAGCTTTCTGAAATAGCTGCCCTGTGACCATCATTACTGGAGAATTCTCTGACAACTGGAAAGCTCATACTTGTTCCATAATGTCCTACCTCAGCTGCCACGAACAGAGAACATTCCCTACTGTCACTTGGGTTGGGTTAAAGGAAATTCTGGACATGAGCATGAGAATAACATTCCAGTGTCACAGGTGGCAGAGCAGATTCCTGGTTGCGGCTCTTATCACCAGCATTATGCACCATCTCCAAGCAACCGGGTGCGATGGAAACTTTAAAAAGCAGACTCTCCGACCTCCAGGTCACGTCTGAGAGTCCCTGCCTGCACTAGCTTGTCCCCGAGAGTGAAAACACAGGAAGGTGTTTCCTGCTTCCTTATCCAAAGCCCTGGGGCCTTTGGCAAGTTTTCCTCGGAATGGAGGTTACCAAATCAACTATGTTTGGCTTTGCCCACTCTTCCTACCTTTTGATTACTCAGGTGTGAGAGAAAGTAAAGAGATGACAAGGAAAGCCTTCACCATCCCAGGTAGGTCCTGGGGACTCAGCCTCAGGAACGGTGTGTAAAGCTGGTGTTCTAGTAAAAAGTCACATATATTTTCATAATAGTTTCCATTGTCCATACAAAGTTATTTACGAGACTGGTGAGTATTCCCCACACCCCGGAGACTGTCCCCACACCCTGGAGACTGACCCCACACCCCGGAGACTGGATCTGGGAGTCATGGAATACTGACAGAGAAGATGCAGTGGCTTGAGAAAACTATTGGGCGACCCCGTCAGGCTTTGCCTTAAAGAAAAGAGGAATTTTTGAGTCTCTAAAAGTCAGTACAAGGAGAGTTCATTTCTTTTATGTGTGTACCCCTTAGCTCAAAGACAAAATGATCACAACAGTCTTAAAACTGTCCAGTTCTCAGTCTTTGGAAGAAGTTAGACTATAGT
>JAQHUG010000034.1:4066349-4081720 GCA_028555095.1 Dicrostonyx torquatus | reverse complement strand
CTACACACAGTCATCCTTGGGACCTGCTGGGGATTTGTTCTAGGACCTACTGGGTACTAGCATCACCAGTGCTCAAGTCCCTCGGACTAGTCATGTGGTATTTGCACATAACCTTTGAGGATACTCACACACACTTTGAATACAGCTACAATTGTTCCTCAGTGTATTACTGCAGGTGGTTGGCCCATAGAGAGGAACTGACTGGTGGCTCAGAATGGCTGGCATCACCCAACAAGGCAGACTCCATCCTCCAGTTTTTATAGATCCAGTTGTCCCAAACCTGTCATATCTGCTCATCACATCTGTCCTCCACTTGTCCTCTGTGGGACCTGGAAGTGTCCTAATATCACTTGGGTACACCCTTCCAATGGCAGTAGCTGCTGTGGATATCTTCACAGGCAGTATGTCCTTGTGGCATTGCTCCTCGAAGCCACTGCCACCAGGGTTCTCTATAGGCAGGCAGGGTACACACCCTGAGGGCATGTGCGTGTGCACATATGTACAGTATCACATGTGTGCATGTCCCTGTGGTCATGTGTGTGCATGTACTACTTGCTTGGTGGGTTCTTGATCCTATTTAGTCAAGCCTACTGGTGACACACTGGCCTACCCTTCCCATGAGAATCCAGCCCCCCACACACACAGATGAGAAAGAAAGGCCTCCAGAGCCAGAACAGAGTTCTACCAGGAAATGGAGGCTCCACAGATTCACTTAGAAGGGCAAAGTCATAAAAGGCTCTGGCTGACATTCTGTTCTATACTTGGCTTCTGGCCAGAGATGAGCCAAGAGTCTGAAGAGGCCTCAGCATGAGGCTCACCCTTTCACGGTACCTTTCTATACCTCGGCTTGCAGAGGATTCCTGGAGCGTAAACCATAGCGGGGCAGCTGAACAGGTCAGGGTTCACACCTTCAAGGCCAGATGGGGCCATGTATACAGAGATTTGTGACTTGCCCAAGAACATGCAACCAGTTCATGACAGAGCTCTGACTAGACTTCAAGACCCCAAAGGTTGAGTCTCTGGAGGATTAGGAATATCTCAATTCTTTGCTCAGGTCTGAAATAAACAGCTAAAGTGAACAGGAAACAAAATCAGAACATGAAAACCAGACACCATGATCTGCCAGGCTCTTATGGGATTATGTTCAGAACAATAAGATCATATTAATTAGGCCAGGAACATTACCAGAGCTACACACATGTTACTGGTGTGTGACAGAGATGCCGAGCCCCATTTAACATATGAGAAGTCAGGGCTGGAAGAACATAAATAATATGCCCGAGATGGCATGGGTTCTGGGAGAAGAATGCCAAGATTGTCCCCAGTTCCCTGTTCCCAAAATCTAGGCCTTGATTCACTGTGACACTGGCTTTCCTCAAAAGGAAGGACATAGAGCTGGGTGTCCTCATTTATTTCAGGTCACCATATGTTCAAACCCTAAACTAAGATACCTTCTTGAGGAAATTTAAGACAGAAAGAAAAGAACTGTCAGAGAGAAACTGATGTATGAACAAGTTGGCTGAGAATTTTGGTGGTTGGGGAGACGTGTGCGTGTCTCTGTGTGTGTGTGTGTGTGTGTGTGTGCATGTGCATGCACGTATGTGCCTGTGTGCGTACATGTGTGTGTCTGTGTATGTATGTGTGTGCATGTGTCTGTGTGTGTGCGTGCGTGTGTGTATGTGTGCACGCATGCATGCATGCATGCATGTGTGTGTGTGTTTGCTGTGTGTTAAACAGCTCAGACTCTATGTCTTTTTCCAAATTCTACTTGGCCAGGCCTACAGAAAGGAGCCTGCTTTTTCCTAAGTATTAGAAACCAAAAGATTTATTGTAACTGGTCAGACACTATCCATATATACCCAGGCTCATCCAAACACTTGACAGACCTGGTTAGAAGATGGAGGAGAAATCCAAGGAGGCTTCCAGGGACCAGTGCTAAGTAAATTCACCCTGCTCTTTGCCCTCTGAACATCCTCAGCTTGCTTAGCAGAAGAAGAATGGTGATGTAGGCATTCAAAACCCTGAGGAAGCTGTGTTTCCACTGTTCCGGCTCCCAAAGACCAAAGCTCAGCCCTTGGCCCACACTCAACTTTCACTCTGTTATACAAAGCAATTGTTTGACTTTTCAGCTTATCACATTAGTGACATTGTTGGATTTGATTAAAATAAGGGACATTGGGGTCACACTGCTGTCTGCACACAAGTGATAACCCTCATACCTCTTACAAAGCAGGTGGGACCCCGACGGGGCTCCCCCTTTCCCCACTACCCATTCTGATTTGGTTCAATTTTGCTCAGTTTAGGAACTGAACAGAACCCACCCACTAGACGCCACATCCTGCACTGGACTCTGGGGGGGGGGCGCGAGCACACGAGCCATCCACATTCAGAGGCTCCACACTGATGGGAGAGACACAAGTGGGCCAGCAGACTGCTGTGAAGTCAGGTGCAGGCACATCCTGCTCCAAGGTGCAGAGGGCGTGAGGACAGCACAGACAGGCGAGGAGGAGCAGGGCAGACTTTCAGAAAAGCTGGCACAGACTACATTTTGAAGGATGAATGGAGGCAGTGAAAACAGAAGAGGGGATCAAGAGAAGAAGGCACATAAAAGTCCCAAGTACAGGACAGAGGGTCACCAGGCCTCTTCTAGAGAGGCGGCTGCTCACCTACATCATCAGCGTGGTTCAGATGCCGGGGAGTAGCCAGCATCCCCAAGCCACTCCATTTCCTGAGTCCCTGACCCCTTTGGCACAGGCTCTCTGCTACTGCTACTTCTGCCTCTAGACCCATGGACCCAATGTCATGCATTGGATGTACATCGTGACCTTGACACCTGAGTTCTTTGAGGGTATGACCTATAACTGAGTGTGAATATTTTTTCTACCCTGCCCTGAGTGCCCTAAAAGCCAGGTACCAAATAGAAATGTTGTCAGATATATGCAGTTGTTTACAGGAGCAAATATAAATATATATAAGTGGGAGACTTGGTTCTGGAAAGAGCTGGAGACCAACCTGACCCTGCTAAGAAGTACTGTTTTCACGGAGAGACACGGAGAGCCAGCAGAGGTGTGGTTCGGAGCCTGGCAGGCTCTGACTTGTCTGCCCAGGGGATACTCTGTGGCAACATGGTAGAGGTAGTGGCGATGGAAAACTACAAACCAGGGCTAACATCAGCACGAAAGGCTGCTGTGAAAGTCTGAGCAGTGTAGGGAGAGGGAGTTAGACCTTGCTGCCACTCGTGGCTACAGCAATAGTGGACAGCAGTGAAGGGAGGGGACACACACCTCCCGCTCCAAGTCTTCCAGGCTTCTGCAGCTCATCATTGGGGGCCCGACTGCCTCTTGCGCATCACCTCCACCATCACCCCTAGTACTTCCCTTCTTCCTTCTTGTCCTCCTCTTCCTCCTCCTTCTCTTCCTCCTCTTCCTCTTCCTCCTCCTCCTCTTCCCTCCATATTGCCTTTTCTTCCTCCTACTCTGCTCATTCTTTCTCCCCTTCTTCTCTTCTTCCTTCCATCTCTGTCTCCCTGCAACTTGTCTTCTCTTCTCCCCTCTCCTTCCCACCCTTCCTCATCTTTACCCTTCCTCCATATCTCTTCCCCCTCTCTGTCTTCTTTCTAATCTTCTCTCCCTCCCTCTTGTCTTCTCTTTCTCTTCTTTTTTTCTCCATCCCTCCTCACTCCCTTCTCTTCTTTCTCCTCATCCTATTCTTCACTGTGCTCTTTCTCCCTGGACCAAAGTGCCTTGCCTCCTGCTCCTAACTCACTTCTCTCTGTTGAGAGGAGACAGAACAGAAAGCCTGAGATCTAAGGGAGCCCAGCAGAAGAGCAGCTAGGAGGTGTCCAGAGGAGCAGGGAGAGACACTGGAAACACTGTTAGTACAAGTCAGAGTACACATCCACACAGGAAGAGAGAGAGAAAGAAAGAGAGAGAGAGAGAGAGAACCATGGGGACAGGAGGCCTAATTAGGGTCAGGACTTTCACAAGTCTAGAAATCCTAGAATGATTGACAATTTAAAAAAAAAAAAAAAAAAAAAAGGACCACAGCATTTGCTATGGATTCCTTTGCCTTGGGTCTGAAAGGGAAACCATAACCTTCACAACAGTCCTGCCAGACAGGAGGTGGTGGATGGATACCTACTGAATAGCACCCAAGGTTCTGTCCTTTCTCTGCCTCTCCTATGACCATCTGTCACCTCTACTGTGACCCAGAGCTGGCTGTCTTCAATGATTCTGCACAGGTCACAGCAACCTGTTTACAGACATCTAGAGTTCCAAGGCACTCTTAGGACAAGGGACTCGGGATGTGTCCAAATGGACAGCAAAGCCTTGGTCGGAGAATTCGTTCCTCCCTTTCTATTTATGCCGATGTAAACACTCGCCAGGGAAACAAGTCGTGTGGGCATGCGCAGTCCTGCAGGCCCTCGGGTGGCTGCAAAAGGCAACTGGAAAGTCACATGTCATAACATTGGAAAGTACATATGCAGCTATTCTTAGGCTTGGAATGTATACACTGTCTGCCTGCCCGGCAGCCCTTGCACAGAGCCCCAGAAGCTGTGAAAGTGCCTGCAGCATAAACAAACCAGGAACTCTCCTAGGACGAGAGTTTGCCAGCAGAAGGCAAGGCCTGGGGTTTATGGCTTTATTCAGAGCCTAAGGTAGAAATCTTCAGAGGGGACGAGACAGACCCAGCATCTGTGGATGTCACTGCAGTCAAGCAAGGTAAGTGTCCCTAACACTTCGTCCCTCGGCAGGCAGACTGCCTGTGTCACCAGTGAAGCCACAGAAGTGTTTAGTCTTTGTTCTGTCAATGCCATCTTTAAAAACCCAAAGCCCATGCAGATTTTGCAACAGCCCGTGTCACCCCTCCCTTTTGTCTGGTGTCCAGAAGATCACACCCCCGGAATGTCAGCCTTGGGGAATAACTAACCCCCAGAAAGAGATTGTTTACTGACAAGCCTGATGAGGATTTGGACAAAAGCACACATTTCTTGTCAAATACACGCACTGTTCTCTTGTGTCGGGCTAATATGTGAGTCCCTGACCATCAGCTTGGGTAGGAAGATGCCTAAGATTAGCCAGAGATGCTGTGTGTCTTTTATCTCTGAGGATAAGCACAGCCTGAAGTAGATCACTTTGTGGTCTGCAGGGAGGGTGGTTTCCTCTTTCATCTTCAGTGTGCTCTGTTTGTGGTCCCACTTGGTAAACGGATAGCGGTGAATGAGGCTTGGAGCCCCCACAGTATGCACTGCCAGAAAGCCTTGACCTTGCTTCCACTTAGGACTTCCCTCCTTCTTTGTAGGATGGATGAGGAGTTACCAGATGGGGTTGTCTTCAAAGACCACAGCTTCTCCTCTGACTTGTTGAGACAGCTCAATGGCTTAAGGCAAAGCAAGATCCTGACGGATGTGAGCATCTGCTCCGGAGCCTGGGAGGTCCCTTGCCACCGCAACGTGCTAGCCTCCAGCAGCCCCTACTTCAAGGCCATGTTCTGCAGTCACTTCCGGGAGAGCAGAGAGGCCAAAGTGCAGCTGCAAGGCATCGACGCCACAACTCTAGAGCAGGTCATCACGTATGCCTACACGGGAGAGGTGCACATCTCAGCTGCCAACGTCCTCCCGCTGATGGAGGCCGCTGCCATGCTGCAGTACCCCAGGGTGTTCGAGGCCTGCTCATCATACCTGCAGAGCCAGCTGACCCCCAGCAACTGCCTGGGCCTGGTCAGACTCGCAGAGATCCTAAGCTGTGAAAGCCTGAAGAGGAAAGCCAGGGAAGTGGCCCTGACTTGCTTCCCAGAGGTAGCAGCATCAGCTGACCTGAAGGAGCTCTGTGCCACGGAGCTGAGAGGCTACCTAGGAGATGACGGACTCTGCGGAGAGGAGGAAGCCGTGTTTGAGGCCCTCATGGCTTGGGTCAAGCACGACCTCAAGGCCCGGTGGCAGCACATGCAGGAGCTGTTGCAGCAGGTCCGCCTGCAGTACATCCACCCAGCCTTCTTCCACCACTTCATTGCCAGCGATGCCCTTCTCCAGTCCTCGCCCGCCTGCCAGGCCATCCTGGAGACAGCCAGCAAGCAGATATTCTCTTTGTACAGCCCCAGCACCCAGGACTGCAAACTTCTGTGGCACATCCCCCCAAGGAGCTCCTACCAAGACTTCCTCCTCCTCCTGGGAGGGCGGAAGGACAACCAGCAGACCACCAGGGAGGTCTTGCTCTACAGTGTACAGACGGGTCAGTGGCAGAGCCTGGCCAAACTCCCCGCGCGGCTGTACAAGGCCTCTGCGGTCACCTTGCACCGCAGTGTGTATGTACTTGGGGGCATGACTGTCAGCGAGGGGAAGAGTCGCATCAGTAGCAGCGTCTACATCTTCTCTCTGAAGCTCAACCAGTGGAGGCTGGGGCAGCCCATGCTGGCAGCCCGCTACTCTCACAGGAGCACCACCCACAGGAACTTCATCTTCTCCATTGGGGGCACTGGAGAAGGGCAGGAGCTCTTGGGCTCCATGGAGAGGTACGACAGCGTCCGTGATGTCTGGGAGAGCATGGCTAACATGCCAGTGGCTGTGCTCCACCCTGCCGTGGCAGTGAAGGACCAAAGGCTCTATCTTTTCGGGGGTGAGGACGTCATGCAGAATCCTGTACGCCTTATCCAGGTAATCAGTTGGTCCTTCTCACCATGTTAATGCCAAGTGTGGGTGCACACAGACACACACACACATATATAATCACACCTAATACAATACACACATATACATGTGAGTGTCTTCAGTCATATGAACATGCATTCACATGCACATATATAACAGCATAAGCATGCACACATAATCATGTCCCTATATAGATACACTGATATAGGCACATGCACATAATTGGGTATACATACATGTACACATATATGTGCACGTGTTCAGTCATGTGTACATTCATTCACATGAACATGTAGAACAAGCAGTATAAATATGCATTTAGACACATATATGCATATACATAATTATATGATATGCTCACATATGCATGTGCACATATATAATAAAATATGCAGACATATATACATATAATGACAAACATATGTGCACACATCCATACACTTGCATGTGTTTGGGTGTACTTGTGTGTATATGCATTTGTGTGCACATATATAATAGCACATACATATGCACAGATATCATAAATATGTATGTGCATATATGCATTCTTGTGTATGCATATACATAAACATACTTGTATGTATTTGTGTGTGTATCCATATATTCTTGTTTATCATGACATGTACATTTCTATGCATGTATGCACCAATGTACATATGCATACATGCAGGCATAATGGAATATACACAGGTGCACATATACATGCACATATGTCGTATATAATAGTATATGCATATGAGAACAAATACATGTATGCTTGTGTGTGTATATGTGTATATACACATGCTCACACATAGCATGCACACACACATGCACACATTTGCCTTTTACAAGGAATGAAGAGAAGGAACTTTTCAGTGTTTTTTGACTTATGGATTTTTACTGTGAGACTAATACAAAGTTATGTCAAGTACACCCCCATCCACAAAGAGTTTGTCTTCACTTGAAGGAAAAAATAACCTAGAAGTTCAGGCTGAAACATGTTAAAAATAGGACAGTGATGTCCTAGAGGACATTAGTGGTACCATTCATCCCGTTACAAGTCTACTGCATACCAACAAATCCCCTCGGATCTGCTGAATCAAAATCTCTTTGCATGGGATCCTGGCATCTGTGTTTTATGAAAGTCTCTAGGAGGCTCTAAAGCATGGCTATGCCTGGGAACCTGAGCCTTAAATGACAGGAGAAATTCATTTCACTAACACAGTCTCTGAGAAGTGTGTTTGACAAAGGCCAACCAGAACAGTAAGTGTTGCCCAGCTTCGTGCAGGCTTCTAACAACTGCTCCACAAACAGTAAGCTTCTCTTTACGATAGAAGACCCTCAGGCGTGGACTCTGCTCGTCCATACGCTTTATCCTGAGCACTGGCCACTGTAAAGGCTCTGGAGACCTGGGAGGAAACAGAAGATTACATCTAACCCTCATGGAGTTGATAAGACAGTTGCAATTTGGAACCCGAAGATACAGGCGCTGAGAACTTAGGAGGTGTCTTAAATGGGACCAAAGAATCGCAAAGAGGGCCCAGAGACTTTGAAGAAAACTCTGTGTTTGGCTTAGGGTGGGTTGAGCACAGAAGAGAGCTGACAGATAAGAAAGAAGGGTGAAAGAGGAGGGAGACATCAGAGCGGATGCTACGATGCTAAAATAAGCAAGCAGCAGAGGGGTCTGAGTGGGAGCGAAGAGCTGACAGCTGAAGAAGTCAGAGTTATCTGCAGAGGGAGAGACGGATCCTGGGTAAGGGTCCTTTGTATACGGGCCCAGAAGAAAAGAGGAGGCTCAGTTCACTGCCGGAGGAACTGAGCACGGCACACAGTTGCCAGGCAGAGCAAGGAGGAGGAAGGCCACATTCCAGATGGTAGCTGGGGAGGGAACAGGTGTTAGCCCCCATGTAATCTTCATCATGCCCTTCCCACACTACCCCAGCAACCTCCTCCACCCAGATGCTGCCTCCAAGCCCCTCCTATCGAAATTCCGGAACGTTCCAGAATGGCTTGTGGAGATGAAGCTGCTACAGCTGGACTTTGTGAATCTTGTCGAGAAACTGGGATGGTAATCTGTGAGTGTGGGGCAGAGAGAGCATCCAAGTGTTCATGGAGGGTGGGGCAGCAATCAGTTTTGTATTTTTAGCGCCCTCTAGATCTCTGCTTCTCAACCTATGGGTCAGGATCCCTCTAGGAGTCGAATGACCATTTCCCAGGGGTCGCATATCAGGTATCCAGCACATCAGATATTTACATTAAGATTCATAACAGTAGCAAAAATTACAGTTATGTAGTAGCCATGAAATAATTTTAAGATTGGGGGTCACCACAACCTGAGGAACTGTTTTAAAGGGTTGCAGCGTTAGGAAGTTAGCCACGACTCTAGATGCTTGCAGAGAAGAGACTGGAGGAGATCCAGGGATGAAAGCTGGGAGATTCTCCCAGAAGCCCAAGCAAAGGGGCTAGACACTGAGCGGCACTGGAGGCTACTTCCACAGCTTTCTGCAGCCCATACTCCCCGTGACCGAGCTGGGAGAGGCTCTACTCTGACCCTCAAAACAGATCCACCAGAGGACTTTTGTGGAAAGCTAGACCTCCTCCCACCTCTCTTGACTGTTTTTCCAAATAGAATCAACAAATAGGCTGGTGACTTCACACCGCAAAACTGTCACCAGTTTCCTGAGAATAAAATGCCAAGCTCAAATAAACTTCCAGTTAACAGGTCAAGAAATACAGAGTGCAACCAAACCGAGATCCCCACAAAGCCAAACAAATACAGACTTGGGAGTGATCCTTTTGTAGTACAGCCAAGGAAAGCCAGGAGTGGGTGGAAGCGGTCATATGCATGCTTTCCTTACCAGCCTAGCCTTAGCTTTGAAGTGGGCTGTTTAAGCACTTAAGTACAGTTTAAATGAATGCTGAGAGTCACTTGATAAAGCAGGTTGGGTTTTCAGGCAGAGGCAGAGTCAATGTTCTTTCCAGCGCTGTCTTTCAATGGTGTCACCGGACAAGGTAGACATGTGTATGGCCCTTTCCTACCTGGCTTTTGTTCCACCTCTGCTTCTGGATGACAGAAGGCAAACCCCACAGCATGAGGGAGTATCACTACCTACTTGGGTCAAACATCCTTTGTTACCTGGCCACAGTCTCTCTGAGACTGTGAGGACTGAGAGGAAATTATAAATCTATCTCTGAGACACAACACCAAGCTGAGAGAACAGAAGGTCAGGAGGCAACCATCACTTGAGTAGAATGCAGCCAGCATTTGCTTCCCTGGATCCCACGTCCCAAGGAGTGTGTCACCAGTATAGTTTCAGATGAAGCAATAGGGCTTCCCAGCCATTGTGACTATACTCAGCTTCCTCCAGGCTTCTACAGGAAAAAGGGATGATGTGGGTCCTAGGGGGTCATGGTCTCAAAAACATCCATCAAGGCACCTTAAGACAGCTCAGCTGATTTGGGACTTGCCATCAGAGTCTGAACTGAGTTTGATTCCCAGAACTCAGTAAAAGTAGAAGGAAAGAAGAGACTTTACAAACTCGATCTCTGACCTCCACGCATGCTGTGGTATGGGAGTACACACATAACACAAGCATACACACAATAATAATAATAATCTAACTATCAGGAAATGCCATACTCCGTCAACAGATCCATGACCCTGATGATCAAAAGTGTGGCTTTTGGATTGAACCAGAAGCTATCATTGCCACTCTGTCTAGATAGGCAAAGTCATTCAGTTTCTGTGAGCATCAATCGTGTAACCTGAAAAACGAGGAAGGCATAGTGGCTGCTGAAAAATGGTTTGTGAATGCCAACTTCTTCTTGCTACTTATTTATTTCAAAGATGCATTTATTTTTATGTCTATGGGTATTCTGCCTACATATATATATATCAGGGCATCACATGCATGCTGTGGCCCTAGAGGTCAGAAGAGGGCATCTGATTCTCTGGAACTGGAGTTAAGGACATCTGTGAGCCACCATGTGAGCTGCTGGGAACTGAATCCAGAACCTCAGGAAGAGCAGCCAGTTCTCTTAACCACTGAGCCACCTCTCCATCCCTATTTAATATTTTAGAAATACAGTCTTATGTAGCCCAGGCTGATCTCCCTGTGTAGCCAAGGATGACCTTCTGACCTTCTGCCTCTACCTCTTGGTGGCTAGGATCACAGGTGGCACCATCCACACCCAGTTTATGTGGTTCTGGGGATCGACACAGGTCTTCATACATGCCAGTCATCCTCAGCCCCAAACTGTTATCAAATAGGAAGAATAAGGTCTTTGATGAAGCTAGAAATTATATTTTATATGGAAAAGTTTCAGTGACAACTACTTTGTCATTTTCTTCTGTAAACAAATTTTGTCTTTTCTTCCGTAGAGTTCATCCTTTCTCTCACATGCTAAATCTCTCCTATGACTAATGAGCTTACATTTGATATTTGAATTTTAAGCTGGGGAAATCAACAGAAGAAGGAATCATGATTTGATCTGCATCTCAGAGGATGGCTAATAAGTCTGCCTTCTCTATGATTTGTCCTTCTTCTCTTGCTCTTTTTCTTTCTCAAAAACCCTAATTCCTCTCTGGCACAAACTGTTCCAAAGCCCTCCCTACATAGCCTCAAACTTATTCTTGGTTCTCTGACCCTTTTCGCTACACAGGGACATTTAGAAATGTAAATATGATCTAGAAATAAAAATATTGGAAAAATAATTGGCTTCCTAAATATCCAAGTGGCTCTGTTTCTCAGTAAAATAATCAAATATCCCAAGAAGGTAAGTGAAATGTTTATCCCAAGGCAGAACTCTTGGTCCCGTTAGGGAAAATACAGTCATTGGGCTCATGGGGGGCCGCATGGCTAACTTCCAATACATTCTTCTTTCTGCCAGCAAGAGTTCATTTATTGATAGTAATACCTGCATTTTAAAACCTGAAAAGAAATAGAAAGAAAAATCCATTTCTGATTCACCCTGTAAATAATTACATGGGCCAGTGAGATGGCTCAGCAGTTAAGGGTGGTTGTCACCAAGGTTGTGGACCTGAGTTCAAGTCCTGGGACTCATGTGGTGGAAGAAGAAAACAGAAACCCAAAAGTTGTCCTCTGACCTCCACACACGTGCACGCACACCCACACGCCACTACATCAAACACACACATTCTTTCTCTCTCTCTCTCTCTCTCTCTCTCTCTCTCTCTCTCTCTCTCTCTCAATCTTGTAAAAATGTAATAAACAGTTGCTTTTTTATCTTTTTAAAGACATTAGCTTTAAAATTTGGTACCATGATTCTGTTTCCCCCTCAGGTTTACCACATTTCCAGGAATACGTGGTTTAAGATGGAGACAAGGATGATCAAAAATGTGTGTGCCCCCGCGGTGGTACTGGGAGAGAGGATTGTCATTGTGGGAGGTGAGTGAACAGAGACTGACTGTGGGGAACAAACCCGGCAGCTCTGAGGGGAAATGGCTGCTGACAGACAAGGCAGGTCTTCCAAAAAGCACATCCATCCTCTGAGGAGAGTGTGCAAAACCGGTAAAACCATTCACCTGGAAGCTTCTTCCAGTCTTGCTCTATAAACAAGAGATGGAACTGTACCCACTCTGCAAGGGTGTTGCCAGGATAAAACGTATTGTGTGGCTAAAGCCGGCAGGATCGTTCAGACACAGTGAAGAAGAGATGTTTCCTGAAGTTAAGACTAGCGAGGTGTGGTGGCTCACACCTATAATTTGAGCATTTGGGAAGCTGAGACAGGAGGATTGTCACTAACTAACTAACACAGAAGTCAGTCTGTGTTACATAGTGAGTGCCAGACCAGACTAGGGTGAGATCCTGTCTCAAAAAATGTAATACATAATAATAATGATGATGTTAATACTACTAATAACAACAACAATGGCTACCAATGCATCATTTCTCTGTAATATATATATATATTTATATATATGTAATATATATATATATTTATATATATATATATATTTATATGTCTGGTTTAGGGGTCAAAGAGACCTGGGTTTAAATCACTATCGTTAAGTGATTATATACTTTTTTGCAAGTTATTCATCTTTCTATGTCTTAGTTTGCCTGTCAGTAAAATAGTAACCCTTAAAATAACTGCCTGCCATGGGAATCCATTTCTGTGTTCCCAAAGAAGGACTCCTTCCCTGAATGACAATGTTTCTTGGGTCATGTAGAAGAGATGAAAATGCCAGCTGGGCTGCAGAAGCCCCCGGAAGGCAGAATCTGCCCCTACTCTACAAACGACTTAGATGGCTGCCTAAATTTGAACCATAGCCAGAGAGATCCAGATGCCAGTCTCAGTTCTTCCACATGCCAGGCTGCAGCAGGGTGCCTGAACACCCAGGCTTCGGTCCAGAATCCCACCCTTGTGTAGGCAGGGGTCAGGAAGCATGCTGCAGCCTCTGGCCCACAGCCCCGGGTGAGCCACCCACCGCTGTTCATGTTATTCCATTTTCAGGTTACACAAGGAGGATTCTTGCTTATGACCCTCGGTCCAACAAATTTGTCAAATGTGCAGACATGAAAGACCGAAGGATGCACCATGGGGCCACAGTGATGGGGAACAAGCTGTATGTGACAGGTGGGCGGAGGCTGACTACAGACTGCAACATTGAGGACTCAGCCTCCTTTGACTGTTATGACCCTGAGACAGACACCTGGACGTCCCAGGGACAGTTACCTCACAGACTCTTTGACCATGCCTGCCTGACTCTCCAGTGCATACTTCCACACGGCCAGCTTCACATGAAGGCCACAGGAACCTATCTCAGTTAAGATGCTGTGTGATGCAAGAGATTGCAACCCAGCTTCAAAGGCCTGGAGCTGAAGGAAGTCAAAACTACCACTCTCTACAGAGTAGTTCTTTTTTTTTTAAAAAAAAAAAAAGCCTGTGGATGCTTTTCTAATTCCATCCCTACCTCTTGAACCAATGCCAGATATTGCACTATGATAACTGGGAAGGTCTGTATCACATCCCTCCAGATGGAAGTGGGGTTAACTACCTGATTAACAGCCCAAACTGCATGGAAAAGACAGAGGATGTTTCCCAGAGGAACAAAGAATTGTGGACATGAAAAAAAGAATTATGGAAATGGATGGATGAACACACACACACACACACACACACACATCCTTAACAACCAGAATGGGAGGATTAGCCCAAGAGGACCCTTAGAATCACTCAGGTCAGTTGACAGCATGTAAAACTATTATGGCTATGACTGTGTGTCCCTACATTCTGTGGGTACAGTACATTGAAAGTAGGCTTAGTTCAGTAGCTACCTAGGGTCTGTAAAATTATACTGCAATGAAAAACGTAAGAGCAGAAAAAAGCTTGCTTTTGCCAGATGATTAAAACTGCAGAATTAATGTGGGGTGACATTTCAGTGCTACGAGAATGACTTTTCTGGGGACAGCCAACCATTGCCCTCTGGATATCAGCGCTGACCCTTCCTTTGGCCCCTTTACTTCCAAGTGTCCCTCATACTCACTCAATGCCAAGCCCATGGAAAAGCTGAAGTGCCCGTAAGAGGCTCTCAGTGAGGCCCAGATGATATAATCACAAGGAAGACACTTGGAAGCACCATTGAGTCCCATTCAAGATGGATGCACAGGGGTTCTCTGAGGTGAGATTCAGAATTCTGTATTTCTGAAAAGCATCCTAAGGTGACCCCCTCCCTCAGCCTGGTGGAGAGCTAGAGTCCTGCTCTACTGTGTGCACTGAAGACCACCATGCCTACTCTCTTCCCCATCCTGTCCTGACCAATGCCAGGCAATCTCGGGGTGTAAGCAAAGTTGTTTCCCACCCACAGAAACATCTGGGATAAATTTCGCCATTCTGCATTGCATGCTGGAGTCTCCCTCCCTTCCCAGTATTGCAAAAGCTTCTTCTTTCTTTGTGCCTTTACCTCAGGCTCTTCATGAGGTAATATTGTGGTTCAGGGACTCTACTTGCATCATTGGCTCTTCCCTCGGCCTGCTGCCCCTTTCTCTAACTCCCTCTCCCTTTTTGAGACAGGATTTCATGTGCCCAGGTTGACCTCAAATACACTATGTAGCCTTGAACTTCTAATACTCCTGCCTCCACCTTCTGAGTTCTGAGATTACAGGTGTGTGCCACCATTCCTGGCTTATGCTTCACCAAACCCATTGTACATGCTAGACAAGGATTCTATCAACTAATCCATTTTATTTGAAAATTTTTTAATCAGGCTCTTGGTCCCATCTCTTCATGAACATGAACTTGGAAAGGTACCCAGTGATGTGAACACTGCCCAAACAGTCCATTTTCATGTCTTGCCCATGTCAACCGACCACACAGCACATCACTGCCTGCCCTCCACCTTGAGCTACTTTCCTTTTCCTGCTTCCACGATGCCTCTTGCTCTTGCTTCTCCTCATTATGGCTCAGTTTTGTCTTCTCATTTTCATGACTATTAAACGGGGATATGGCTGAAGTCTCAGTTCTTGGGCCATTTCTTGTATCGTCTCTCTCCTTGGATGGGTGAATCCATAAAATATATGTAATTGTATATTATTCTTTTCAGATCTCTGCAGGCACCAGACATGCACATGGTGCTCATATGTGCAGATAAAATACACATACACATAAAGTGTGTGTGTGCGTTAAAATAGTCATTCCTGTTTAGAATTTTCTCAAGCCCTTTCAGTTCATGCAGTTAAGTGTTGCAGGAGGCTGCTTGTTTGTTCCCAGCTGCTTAGAC
>JAQHUG010000034.1:4027664-4045098 GCA_028555095.1 Dicrostonyx torquatus | reverse complement strand
GACCGTCCCTGACCCAGTCTTCTTCCCAGCGTCCTCTTCTCTTTTCCCCGCCTATCTAAGTCCTGCCCTATCAAATGGCCCAGGCAGCTTCTTTATTTAACCAATCAAAGCACAGAAATAAAGATGGACCCTCCTATAGGTAAGACCTAGAGTGAGGTAACTAAGTCACTGGAGGAGGCTGCCACTGGGAAGACGCCATGCCAGTTTCCCAGGGTAAGTCACTTCTCTCGAGAGTTGTTTAGAAAGTGAAACCACCCGAAGTCACAGTGTCCTCTTTTTGTCCTTGCTATGCTATAAATGCAACTATGGTGAGACAAGAAAGACACTCCCCATCATGGACTTTTAGTCTCCAAAAGCTAAAATATCTTTTTTTAAAGTGTCTAGCCTCAGGTATTTTGCCATCGCAATGGGAAGTGGACCTGGACCAGCGGACGTGAACCTCAGGAAGGAAATATCAATGTGAACAACATCGGAAGAATGGCAACCACATCTGGGTTGAAGTCTGAGGAACTGGCCAGAGATTATGTAACTTAGCAACTGCCAACAAGGACTGTAGCCAGGCTGGCAAACCCAGAGCCCACACTCTAGCTATATATAACTGGATATGACCTTCTTCAGCTCTTGTCATTGCCCTAGGCAAACGCACAGGAAGAGCCAATAGCTAGGTCAAATTGTATGGACCTTTTTGATGCTGTGAATACATAGTGCAATAATAATAATAATGATTAATAATAATTTAAGAGCAACAGTTACAAACAAGAGAAGCCAACTTTTTCCTCTTTTTATTGAGACATGATATTTGTACGTATTTATGGAGGACAGAATAATAATTTTATACATGTGTACAGCGTGTGGTGGTCAAATCAGGGTTAGAAGATCCATTTATCTCTCTCTCTCTCTCTCTCTCTCTCTCTCTCTGTTTTGTTTTTTGAGACAGGGTTTCTCTGTATAACAGCCCTAGCTGTCCTGAAACTAGCTCTTGTAGACCAGGCTGGCCTCGAACTCACAGAGGTCCACCGGCCTCACCTCCCAAGTGCTGGGATTAAAGGCATGTGCCACCACCCGGCTGTGCTGGGAACTTTTATACTCCTTTCTAGTTCTCTCTAAATCTATCATAGGTTGGCACACATGATAGTTATTCTATTGTGCTATGAACACCAGAGCTAATCCCTCCTCTGTATCTTGGTGCCCTCCATCTGATCTTCTAGCTTTGTCTTCACTGTCATTCCCACTCTCAAGTGACCACAATTCCATTCCACCTCTCTATGAGTTTGACATATTAATCCCTACAGATTAATAAGAACACGTGGTGTTTGGGTCTTACTCATCTCAACATGATAATATTCACGCATATCCATGTTAATACAAATTAATTTTTGTAGCATTTCATTCTTTTGTAGCAAATAATATTCATTTTGTGTATATATCGCCTTTTCCTTATCCATTTATCTATCAATAGGCACCTTAATTGATTCTATATTGACAATTTTGAGTGGTGCTGCAATAAATATAGGCATGCAAATATTTTTTGACATAATAATTTTATTATTATGTCATTCCTTAGCTGGTTGCTGGGCCATATGGTAACCTGATTTTCATTTTTAAGGAATTTCCATACTGTTTCCTATGCTAATTTACATTCCCACAAATACTGTCTGGGTTCCCTTTTCTCTGCATCTTGCTGACACTTATTTTGTTTGGGTTTTTTGTTGGTTGTCTTTTGTCTTTTGATGCTAGCCATTCCAATGGACGTGATATCGCACTATGGGTTTTCGTTTGCATTTCCCTAATGATCAATGTTACTGAACATTTTTCCATATTCTTAGTCATTAATCTGTTTTTGAGAAATGCCTATTCAAATCTTTAGGCTATTTTTAATTGGATTCTTTCCTTCTTCTGACTGTATGTGCTAAGATTTTTTTTTGTTCCCACATATTCTGGATATGAATCCCCTGTCAGGTAACTTGTAAATGTTTTCTCCCACTCTGCATGGTGTCTCTTAACTCTGTAGATTGTTCTTTTTGCCACAGAGAAGATTCTCCACTAGAAATAATCCAATTAACTATTTTTATTGTAAATTACAGAATTGAAAGCACACCAAATAGCTCATGAAATTTAAAGGAAATATTAGAAAATATGTCTGAAAAATGAGCCATCCCCTTGGTTACATGTCTAATTTTGTGTAAGGTGATACAGGAAGAGGTCCCTTGATTCGACCAAAGCAACCCTTGGTGGGGGGGAGGATCAATTACTGTTACAGAAAGGTAGACTAGATCCTGTACAGCTAATAAACAATAAATGTCTGCTTGGGACTTAAAGTTGATGGTTCCCAAACCTGTAATCTTCTCATTCAATTTAAAGTTCTTGCCTCTTTATGCTGGGTTGTTACCAGAGGCTGCTCATCCATTTCCTGACCGTCCTGACTCGAAATAATCACAGAGAAACTGTATTATTTGCATTACTGCTTGGCCAATAGCTTAAGCATATTTTTAGCTAGCTCTTATATCCTAAACTAACTCATCTGCATTAATCTGTGTATTGCCACAAGGTTGTGGCTTACCGGCAAGGTTCCGGTGCGACTGTCTCCTGAGAGCAGCTCCATGGCTTCTCACTGACTCCACCTCCTTTCTCCCAGCATTCAATTTAGTTTTCCTGCCTAGCTATATTCTGCCCTATCACAGGCCAAACCAGCTTTATTCATTAACTAATAAAAGCAACACATATACAGAAGGACTTCCCACACCACTGGGTCATCATCTGTTCTACTAAGTTGGTCAAACAAAATAAAGGATGTTAACCGTTTTAGCTTAAGAAGTTCAGCGTGCTTGGAGTCTCCACCATGGACAAGCTAAGGGAGAACCTCTTTGGTTGAAAGAAATATCTAAAACCACAGAAATATGGAAATAAGACACCTTCAACTTGCCCACTGAAATAATCAAGAAGGAAGAGAAAAAGCTAAACAGATCAACCAACCCCTTGACTACAGGTTGGCAAACATTTTCTGCAAAGAGCTGGGGAGCAAATAGCCTTGGTTTTTCTGGCCCACAAAGTCTCTGCTGCAAACACTTGCCAGTGCTGCTGTGGAACATTGATAGTAAGGAAATAAATGAGCATAGTTGTGTTCTAATAAAGATTTATGTTAAAATCAAGTGACAGGCGAGCTTTTTCTCTGGGTCCACAGTGCTGACTGCTACTTTTATCAAATTGCAAGCAAATGCTCTGAGAAAGTCCAAGCTCCATGGTGAAGTCAGCTGGGGAGGAACGGAAGTCTCCTCAGGAACAGTCCAGTTGAGCACCACTACCTGGCCCCTTGTGCCAGATGCTAGTCATATGAGGGCATCATCTTGGAAATGGATCTTTTGACCTCCAGATTCTACGTGGAGCAGAGATAAGTGACCTAGCTAAACCCTATCCAAATACATGACCCACAAATTGTAAAATGAAATGAAATTGTTTTAAACCACTATTTCAGGATACTTTGTCACTTGGTGGTAGATGACAGGAACATGAAGCCAAACAATTTTTGTCTTCAGTTTGGTTGGAGATGAATAACCTTTAGAAATTTTAGAACCTGCATGTCATTAAAAGCGGTCATTGCTGTACATTAGAACTACAAGGGCAATTGATGCAAGATGGAATGTTCTAGACCATCTCCCACCCAAATCTCCCTTCTAGTAGGATTAGAGTGACTCCAACAATATTGTAAGCAAGCGTCGTGCGAGTCTGATTTCATGAACTAAAATTCTTGTTTGCATACTCAACAGGGAAACCCAACACACACATACATCCACATTTCTCTCACCCTATATCCCCACATTACCTTTGACTTGAGCCCTAATAGTTAAGTGTGGGCTGTTTGTAGCCTCCTGTCTGGTTAGGTCTCAGGGTTAAGAAAATCCTGTGTTAATAAAACCTCAGCAAAGGAGATGGTTAAGCCTAGGCCCTCATGAATTGGTAGTTTAATCTAAATAGAACCTGAAGACTTAACTGTCTTCCAATTTTTGAACCTTAAAATATCCATGCTTGCCAGATTAGAGATCTCTGTCTAAGACACGGTATGGAAACTTTTATAAACCTCTTATAACTCTTCCTCCAAAAGGCAAATCTCATCAGACACCTTGGGGATTTTTTTGGAGTCTGTCACGGACAACAGGTCCTTTCTGGAAGGCAACACTGCTGGAACTCTGCCATTATCTGCAGATAAAATTTGAAAGGGCTAGTCAGTGTGGGTGAACTCTAGCCAGGGTTGAATGTCTCTGGAGGTTTGCTCGGAGGAGTTCTGACAGGAAAGCTGATTTACAGGTACAGGGCTGCCCCAGTTCTGTCGCAGTTGCACAGGAACAGGGTCACGCTCTGTGTGTTCTTTCCGGCTTAAGCGCTCATTTGGGAACAAGAAAAAGAAAAAAACCGAAGAGTTAATTGGTGGTCTGTTGACCGCTTCCCACAATCAGTCGGAAGAAGCAAATACGATTTAAGTGGCTTTTGATGTGTCTCTAGTGATGAGCTTGGAGTTTTTATTTTATTGTAATATTGATGCATATTAGTTGTAAAAACAAGACATTTTTATACATGTATACAATGTTATTTAATGGTGCTCTCTTCACCCTAAAATATCTATGATTTTGAGCCTCAAATTCTCTCTTTAAAATTGATTGGCTACTATTTATTACCCATTGACTCAAATGGGCCTCCCAGGTTAGCTGGCCCTTCTTACAAAAGACCAGCAACTTAAATAGAATTCTTAGGAGGGAAAGACCTCAAAGACTAAGAGAAGATTCCTAAGAGAGACCGGGATGCACCATGGGATGTGTACTAAGTCTCTGGGTCCCCATGTTGGAGATGCTAAACAGGAAAGAAAAAAAAAAAAAAAAAAAACCCAGGTGCGGTGTTGCATTCTTGTAATCCCAGCTCACACCGGAGGCAGGGGATCTAAATTTCAATGCTGCCTCAACAATGCCAAATAAAGAGGGTGGAGGGGGTGGGGAGAGAAATAAGGTACAAGGAAGAAATGAGAGAGAGGAGATGGGAAAGAGAGGAAGTGGAGAGAGAGAAGAGAAGAAAAGAATGGGAAAGGAAAGGGAGGGATGAAGACTAGAGAGGGGAGGGAGGGAGGAGAGGACCTGAGCACAATGATGCTCCGTCTCTCTTAGCTAAGCCTTAAGAAAACTCCCAGGGAGTCTGTCCTGATAAGAGCCTGCTAGACCTGAGTGCATATTTGTTAGATGTCATAAGGATGCTAAAGATTTTTAATCCTTGATACCAGTTAACGTAACTGCTCTCCTGTTTAAAACCCGGTGCTCACCCACATGTGACCAGGCAGGGTTGAGAGGGAAGCAAATAACTTGCAGGTGCCATGACTCAGCACCCACGCAGGACAAGGCACTGTCCTGGACACATTGAATGGATGCTCCTGTCGGCTTCTCAGACAAACTACAGAGACATTAACCCTTCCCATTCTACACATTCAGAACACTTGCTCAATATCAGCCAGACAGGGGTGGGTGGAAATTCAGATCTGGTTGAAACCAAAACCCACGCTCCTTCCATCATGCCCACCAAAAACCAAAAGCAAGTTCCATCTGGTCATCACTTCAGTGATAAGCAAAGTAATAATTATGTTAGCATTCAGTGAAGGATTACGATTTATCAACCGTTGAGCTAAATCTGTCGCTTACTGTGGCATTCAATCCTCACTCCAGCCCTGTAAACAGCTAACACTGTCCTCCTTTCACAGTAGGAAGCTGAAGATAAGCCTTTTGCTTGGAAACACTCAGTGCGACAGCAAAGGTTTAAGCCAGACAATCTGATACCGAACACCAGTAACTTAAGTGCTGCACGCTGCAAACTTATTTTAGTTCAATCCGCCATAAATAAAAACCTGTTATTGCTCGGTGTACTAAGAAGGACAGAGACAGGGAAGAGTTCAGCCACAATCCAGGGGGTTGACAAACTGAGAAATGCCTCTTCGCCGGGATCTGGAGGTTACTGAGGGCTAAGCTTGACAGTGACACAGACAAGCCTGCAATGTTTTCCCCCCATAATTTCCTTCCGTGACCCAAAATGCAATCAGTAATCATGAATTGCATCGGATCGGTCATGCCTGGTGTTCCTAAAGAACACAATGCTATTTCAACCCTCCTGTGACTATGGCCGCCACAGGAACCTTTTCTGCAAGAACAGCACCCTGGCTCTCTCCCTCGGGGCCTGGAAAATGTCTCTGGCATCTTGGCAGAGATGAGAAAATGGAGGAGGGAGATGGGGGCTGGCATGCAAATGTTTACATTTAGACAGTGCGGCAGGAAGCTGAACTCATGAAAGAACTTAATTCCAAAATTGGAACCAAAGCACATTTCAGAAGTTCTCTTGGCCTTGGGATGGGGTCAGCTGTTAAGAAGTGCGGCTCTGAGTACCCCTCTCTGCTGATGGGCTTGCCCTCTGCCCTCCATGTAGGCCTGACTTTCTGTATCCAAGATGAGACCTGATGATCTTGTCACCAGGGCTGCAAAAACCCAAACAGTTCCGAGTCTCCAGGGCAAGGCTTCAGGAAGAAGGGCTGCAGAGATTGCCTGCCTGTGGGTGGACTTTTAGATCCACTTGGACATACACACATGGTAGGGCGTGCCCAGCATAAAGTGCTGGCCCGTATGCTGCAAAATGCTAATGTAGGGACTAAGGAGAGGGCCCTTTCATTAAAGCCCATTGTGCAAGCATGAGGACCTGAATTCAAATTTCCAGCACCCATGTCAAAAATAGTAATAATACTAAAAAGGCACACTAGCAATCACCTGTAAGCCTTGTGCTCAGTTTGCTGGCCAGCCTGCTTAGCCAATCAGCAAGGCTTAGATTCAGTGAGAGACCGTCTCGAAAGAAAAAAATAATAAAACGGAGAGCAATTGAAGAAGATTCCTGAGATTGATCTCTAGCCTCCACACATCTGTCTACACACAGGCTCTAACACACACATGTGTGTTCATTCACGAACACAGGAACACAAACACACTTACACACACATGTTCTGAAAAATAAACAAAACTGGAGAGAGTGTGCAAAAGTAAAAGATGTAAAAGACGTGGCCGCAATGTGTAATCCATGATGGTCTTCCATTGTGGTTGGACCTGGGAGAAGGAAGAGAGAATTCCTGTGAAGGAGATGACGGGCAACTGTAGCATTGAATGTGGAGGGCTAGTTAACAGTGTTAGTCCAAAATTAAATCTCAGCTTGAACATTATGCTGAGAGACTGATTGTTCAAAATGGCAATAGACAAACGCTATATAAAAACAGAAATTTAACCCCAAACTGCAACCCTGGTCTACCCAGGAAGCCAACCACATACCTATAATAATCAGCCTGGGATGTCATATAATTATTCAATGTGGCCTTGTTAGAAGCCACATGGCCACCCCCCATGACAGTCCAAGAAATGAAGCCGTAAGTAACCTCTAAAGTCTTAGTCCCCAAACGGCCAGGACTTGGTGAATAACTGTCAGCTTTTTCTAAATTTCATCCTTATTTACAATTAAGGATCAACTACACAAAGCCACCTCCAGCTTCCCCCGCCCCTCCCCCCATCTGCCCTTTTTCCAGGGCAAATCAGTCTCTGCCAAAATGATGGTGCATCGTGTCCTTGCTGCAGAGTAAGTAGTCTGTGCCTTGCTCACTTGTTTGGTCCCTGTTTTTTGCCTCATCACCGTGTCATGTGAATACCCCTGTTTATTGGAAAGATGAGCCAAAGTGTTTGATCGTCAAGAGTTTCCCTTCAATCCTCAAATGATTCAGGAAAAAAAAATATGTCTACACAGACAGAAATAAAGCAGATGTGACAATGGACTAACAACTCATGCCTCTGAGCTAATGGGATGAAACTTCTTTGTACAATCCTGACAGCTATTTTTAAAAGTATGACTTATTCCTGAATAAGAAGGGTTTTAAGGCAGTTCCATTTGACTGCTCACATCTTGACCCGGAGGGCATCCCGTCCCTGCTCACCTGAGATCGTGGACAATGGGCTGGAACTTTCTGTGTCGCATTATCAGTGTGTTCACCTTGCAGAAACACAATGCAAAAGATCCTATGCCACGACTACACACAGCGAGCCTAGATCTCTTTGGCGGTTATTTGCTCATATGGTTGAGCCCATAGAGCAGCGATTCTCCACTTGTGGGTCACAATCCCTTCGGTTTTGCAAATCAGATATCATGTATATCAGACATTACGATTCATAGCAGTAGCAAAATTACAGTTGTGAAGTAATGACACGATAATTTTGTGGTTGGGAGTCACAACAATGTGAGGAACTGGATTAAAGGGTCTCTGCATTAGGAAGGTTGAGAACATAGAGAATCTCAAAGCCCCTCTTTCTTTCTTGGGCCAAGGGTGCAGAAGCATTGTGATACAGCATCACTGGGGTGGTGCTCTTATTATTAGCCCTCATGGGTACCATGGACTATGTGATGCAAGTATCTCACAAACTTGGGACTTCAGAGACATCTGGAGGCTGGCCATCAGTTTCTCCATGTTAAAATGAGTTCTTGGAACTGGCTGGTGTAACTGTCACCCTCCAAAGTTGTTACCCATCCATTCCAAAACCTGGCCTTCAGGCCCTTCTGCCTTCCTTGCAACATAGTAAGCCATCCTCTTATGTGTGAGTCCCTCCTGTACATCAGTTCTTTGCCTTGGTTTGTACAGTGAGATATCTAAAAGGCGTGCAAGAGTACGCATGCTGATCCTATGCCCCAGATACTTAATTGTTCCCAGGCACAGCCGGGGACTTCTTGTATGTTTGGTTTGTTTGCTTGATTTTTCGCTCTCACCCCACCCTTAATCATTCTAATGTATGTTGTTGAGACCGAGAACCAATTCTTTCGCACATTGCTTATAGGAGATATACTCTGAAGTGTTTATGGGTAAAGGGATGTCTGCCCTTAGCCCTAGAATGGTTATGAAAAACATGCTCGTTTCTATTATAGAGAGAGGAAGGAGGAAGTAAAGCGTGTACCCATGAAGCTCTTCCTCCCAAATCATCCATTACTTTAGGGACATGCCTGATCATTCATCCGGTGAGTTCATTTAGAGATCCATTTGCTATCACTAAAGACCCCACATAGAAGCAACCGTCCTGAGGTGGTGAGGGTCCACTTGGCCTTTGCAACACTGATTTATTTGAAAGTCTTTCCCAATAACAATTAAAGGAGAGATGAGCAGGTCAACAGCAATCAAAGCTAAGCACTGTCATTTCCCATCTCCAAACTCGCAGCTTGTGTTTACAAAAACCCAGTGACAGCCCAGGAAACATCCCCCTGTGACTGTACAAGCTGCTGCAAGACCGAAGACAACAGATTGTTCATCCAGATGCAGTTATGATACCGAAAGTACATGGAGCAGAGGCATGATGAAATCGCCTCAGATTTACAGCAACAGGTGGTAGCCTCCGGGAAGGCGTAGACATGGTCATCTGGCCTCTTGTCCACACAGCAGAGAGAACAGGGAGACCCAGCACCAAGAAGTCTGTTGTAAGCTCTGGAGCTAGCATTTAAAACTGGCAGGGGGAGGGCACAGGGGTGTGGGGAAAGCATACGTGTGCCCACTTGGCTCTTAGTCCAAATACACATAAGTGTCACAGTGGGGGCTTCCAAGTATTCCTCCTGTATCTTCAGCCCTCAGCCCAAGAAGATCAGTGACTTTAGGTCAGCTGCCTAAACAAATGCGTTGTGCCTGACTTTGAACATGACCTGACCTCCATAGGGAATTCTCTTTTCCCCCCAGGCAGGCAGGATGCTGAGTTCCCCACGTCTTCAGCCTCCCATCTTCCATCTTGTCTTTTCTTCACTATATAGCTGATGCTGTCCTTGAACTCCTCACCCTCATTACACACACACACACACACACACTCACACACACACACACACACACACACTCATAGCCTCTCACACTTAGACACAGAGCAAGCATCACAGCAAAACCATAGAACTCACTGCAATTTCTTAAATACAAGCATGCTTCTAACCATACTGGGAGTCTTGGGGGGCAGACTGGCTTACACTGTGGAAGTCCCTGAATCATCTAGCAGTATCCAGTTCACTATGAGCACCACTGAATAAAAGGTTGGTTGATTTATCCAGTCAAAAGTGAAAGAAGCTAGAGAGATTCCAGACCTGATGTGCTCATGGGGTTAGTTTCTGATAGCAAGTATCACGCTGAGACTGTGCCCGCTTGTTCTGAAACAGGGTCTAGTACAGCCCGTGATATTCGGAAACTCACTATGTAGCCAGAGATAGCCCTGACCACCTGATCCTCCTGCTTCCACCTCTCAAGGGCTGGAATGAACCAGAACCCCATGCCTGGTTCATTGAAGCTATGTGACTTTAAATTAATCACTTACGACTTTTTTGTAGCTTAAGGCCTTTATTCAAGTCTGGGTTTCTGTGCCAACAAAATGGGAGTAATATTAATACCCAATTCATAAGGCTTTAGATAACAAAGGCAAAGTTACCTGACAGGCCACTGCCAAGGACCAAAGTTTGCTCGAAAATTTCTGAAGTCCCCCAAAAGCCAAACTCAAGCAATGTTTTGTCTTTTCTAAACAGTGACTATGGTTAGTTAAAGGGGTCTCCAGGTGGACCAAGACCCACTACTCCATGGTTTGCTGCTGAGAATCCAGGGACAGTCTTGTCTGGGTAACCTTGTACCTCCGACTCTGATTATTCTCACTTGAGAAAAAAATCAGTGGGCAGGGGGATAGCTCAGGGGTTAAAGAGTACACTGTTCCTGCAAAGGACCAGAGTTTGGTTCCCAGCACTCACATAAGGAGGCTTACAACAGACCATAACTCCAGCTTCAGAGGATCCAACGCCCCCTTCTGGACACTGCACAAACCTGCATATAGATACACACATACACATAATTTAAAACAAAATATTCTTTAAATGATAATAAGCAGCCAAGATTAGTCAGTCGGTCTGGGTTCACTGGTTTCCACCCCTCATTACAACAGGACAGGATCCAAGCAGAAGGCAAACAGGCCAAGATCAAGTCCAGAAAGCAACGTTCCAGTAGCTGGAGTGTTTGGAGTTCTTTAGGGTATCTGAGATATCCACTGGCCACCCCAGAAAGTTCCAGGCATAAATGACGTCAGAAGCACCTATAGAATCTGTCGCAGGGGACAGCCATGGTGGCTCTGCTCTCTTAAATAGACTCCACAGGTCTGGATTCAGTCCATGAGTCTTTCTAACAAGGAGCCAGGTGGCTGTGAAGCCCCACCTAGGGAAGCATGACCTTACAGGATGACAAACACAGAGCACTCTAAGAATCCAAGTGCATTATGGGAAGAACCCAGCCTCTGACACCAAAGATGGCTTAAGTTTGAACCAGTTATTTCATCTCAGCAATAGTTGCATCATTTGTAATATATTAGTTTCATCACTTATAGAGCAAGAGTAACAAGACCCATTTTATAGAATTATTAAAAATATTACATGGAGGCTGAAGAGATGGCTCAGTGGTTAGGAGCACTGACTGCTCTTCCAGAGGACCCAGGGTTCAAATCCCAGCAACTACAGGGCAGTTCACAATTGTCTGTAACTCCAATTCGAAACCCATGGCAAAACACTAATGCACATAAAATTTTATAGTTTGAATGTAAAAATACCTGAAAATCCTCCAATATAGTACCCCCAATATAGTGACCCTCAGTTAATTTTATTCATTATGGAACAAACCACATCACAAAAATAACTTGGCTTTCTTTACTTGGTTACTGGGCAAGAGTGATGTCCTTAACCAAGCTGTGAGAGATAATTAGAATTAATGGTCTAGAAGTATCAAAGGAGTTGCTGCAGACCAACATAGCCCTCCTCTGCCTAGGGAGAATCCCCAGTTCTTCACCTACCTAACTCAGAAACTTCCTTTCTTTTGTTCTGGGAAGGTCTTTCAAAGGCTGGGAACAGCTTTATGTTCTAACACTTGGCTGCCCCCCAAAAATAAGCAACAGATAACAGGAGTCATCTTCCAAAATATACAGAAAATGCCACAAAGCTCTCGGGCATTCTTGAGCATTCCAGCTTCTCTCTGTTACAGTCTGCTGGATCTTCTGAATGCTTCCAACTCTGTATGCAGGGGAGGCAGTAAAGAAACTGAAATGGCTGCCCCATTCTCGAAAAAGGAAATTTTTTTTCAAACTGCCAAGGCTGTGTCTTGGGAAAGAAAGAAGTGAGATGGGGACAAGGAAGAGTAGCCAGTGAGGTGGGGGAGCTTTGTATAGAGGAGGAGGTGAGAAGGGCTAGGACGCTAGCGTGGACTGTGAAATGTGTGACAGGTGATTGAGATACCCAGGGAGCCTGAAGGCTACCATGGGCTTTGATATACCAATCGGCACTGCGGGTAGCCATATATCCCTTCTGCCAGAGGGACTCCTCCTTTGGACAGATGGGAGCCAGTTTTACAAGTCCTTGAGGAATGCTGGCTTTTCTCTAACTGCTAGAAATCCTCCTATAGTCCATGTTGAGCTCATTTCTGGATATTTGGACTGCCTTTGGAGTTTGAGGAATTGGAGGTTCTTTTGAACATGAAAAACTTACTTTCATTCCTAGGAGTGGCACTCATTAAATTTCTCATCTCCTGAACTTCCCTAGATAGGGCATAGGACCCTCTCTCTTCATTAAGTCTCTTTTCTCATACAGGAAGACTGGGGTCAGATGTTGGTGTTTATTAGTGCCCCCCCTAGGTGCCCAGACACCTCCACTGGGTGACCTGTATCTTTGAGGGGCCACCACAGTAACACTTGTATCCTTGACTCGTGGCATTGGTGGACTTTCCTTCACCAGGGAAGGGATGAGATGAGACTATAATACTTTTAGGTATCTGGAGCCCAAAATGTCATTCATATTTACCCAGCCATCCCTACCATACAAGCACAACAGGGTCCCCAATGATAGTAACAACACAGAATGGGAGTAATTTGTAATTCCTTGCACTACGACCTTCACCTAGCTCTTTGCTTGTCTCTCCCTAGAAATTGATCACATGCTAGGAGTGCTGTCTTTGGGGCTGTTGTATTGATTATGTTTCCTGCTACAGATATGGCACCAGAGTTCCTGCCACTTCCAGAAACAGATTGGCCTGTGTGTTTAGGCAACAGTATGGCTGGACTGTTTCATCTCAGGTACTGTTGGACCCTAAATTAACGTATAATCCCCACCTTCCCATGGACCAGGTAACTTCCTGGGATTCTGGGAGTTGGAGCTCTTGGAAAATAACAACAAAGCCTCGTAGGAAAGTACAGTGGCCTGTGGGTTTAATCTATATAAGCCCTGCCAACACACACATAGACACACACACACACACACACACACACACACACACACACGTCTGGACGCCACTCAGCTGGAAAGTTTCCAGGTGATGGTCCTGACGAAATTCCATCTTCTGTTGATAAACTATATCATGAAGCTAAACTATATCATGAAGACAGAAAGTCTATACATTTCAACCATCTTTGCAGTGCTAACTCGAGCTCTAGGTTTAAACAGAGGAATAGCAGGGCAGTGGGCAAGAGGTGTGACTAAGTGGTCTCAGTCACTCTGGTTCCGCAAGGTGATCAGAAGTCCTTGTGCTCGAGGAGACAAGCAGGTTCCTGTGAGAGGGCTGCCCCTGCTTGTGGGAGTGACCTGAGCATAGCGAGCCATATCTGCAAAGCTCTGCTTTCCCTGGGTAAACAAGGTGACCTCACTGCAGGTTTAAGACAAAGACTGGGGACTCGGACGTCTTCTGAAGGTCTGGGACAGGACACTGTAATGGCTGACAGTAAGTGCCTGTTGCTCTTATCTATGTCTTGTCAGCCTGGGAAAGGGATGAGCTAGGGTAGCTGGCAGTTCTTAGGCACGTCTTGGGTGATTAGCATGCTGGCATGCAGAGCTAAGCAGGAGTCTGTCCCGATATGCTGGATTCAAAATTTCTGGAATTAATATAACTCAGTAGGCCCAAGTGAGGAGGGTTTTACAGCAAAAGCAGTTTTTGAGTACCTGTTAAAGAGGTTCTGGGTCAAAAGAATGTGGTCCTGGAGGAGGAGGAAACGAATCCTCGAGTGTTACTGAAGCTGTGTAATATGCTGATACCGAAGAAAACCAACTGGATCAGGAAGGGCCGTGAATGCGCTATGCCAGCAACACGGTCTGTGCCTTTCCACAAACTCAACATTAATTGAATAACGATAAATCACGAGGTCATTTGACATACAGACCACCTGTCTTGGCAGCCTTGCTGAGGCAAATGCAAGCTCTTTTATTTAATTGTAGTTTTAATATTAGCTTTCATATCACACAGCATATAATAAATCTCTCTCTTTCTTTGTGTGTGTGTGTGTGTACGTGTGTCTATTTATGGATTACAGAATAAATACAAACTAAATAGGTTGCAGCAGAGTTCAAGGGGTTTCAGAAGGAGCTACTGTGCTGGGTTAGAATCTGGCCTGATAAGATGATGAAAGAAACAAGGTTTGGGTGGGAGCTGCTGGAGTCGGGATTGGGAGTGAAGTCTCCGAGTTCAGTGAGGTGAAACTCCAGACAAGGTTTGGGGTGACAGCAGGTCTGAAGCAGGTCAGGTTCCAATCTGGACTGGGTGGCTAGGCAGGCAATCAAGGAGCTGCATCAATAGCAGGTGACCAAGTTACGCCTATTGCTCCAGGAACAGTCAGAGCCCACATCAACATTAGCAATAAATACGCGCCCAATTGTTTTCCAGCACAGTCCTGACCACACTGGAGGAACTGGGTATGCCAGGACCAAGCAGGCAGCAGAGAAGCCCAGAAGGAAAGGTTACCTCAGCCCAGAGAAGTTCCAGTGGGGCAAATGAAATCGGGGAGGGGATGGGGTGGACCCGCAGTTCTTCAGTTAGTCTGCAGCAGCGGCTCTCAACCTTCCTAACGCTGTGACCCTTTAATACAGTTCCTTGTGTTGGGCTGATCCCCAACCACAAAACTATTTTTGCTGCTACATCAGAACTGTAACTTTGCTACTGTGATGAATCATAATGTAAATATTTGATACGCAGTATATCTGATAGGTGACCCCTGGGAAAGGGTTCTTCAACCCCCAAAGGGATCGTGACCCCCAGGTTGAGAACCTGCTGGTTGACAGGACCAGTCTAGCGGGAAAAATGGAAAAGATTGTTGTTTTCTTTTCCTAAAAGACCATCCCTGTAGGACAGACATTTTAGCAGAGTATGCAAAATGAACTCGAGGTGACCTGGCCATGAAGGATGAATAAGAGCTCCCACAGAAGGGGAAGGGTATTCCAGACAGAGGAACACAGAGGCCAAGAGCTGAGGCAGAACTGCATGCAAAGACTCTGAGAAACTTCCTGCCTAGGCAGGAAGTGGTCCGGCTGTGCAGGTTGAGGGTCACGTATATAACTGTAAAACAATTTATATCAGTTAAAAAGCAAAGGAGAAAACTCCACTACCAGAGACAGCAGTTCTAGCAGGGGTGCAGTGAGAGGTCAAAGGGCAGAGCACTCTGCCCAGGACGGCGTCTTCATGTAAAGTTCAAAATATGGAGACCACCTGGGGCCCACCCACCCTTTACAAAAACAAAAATCTTCCTCTTCTGAAGTAGGATTCAAAGACTGAACCTCCTAAAATAATTATTCTTAGCTCTTTCTTTCCCTTCGTGGGTTTGGGAAGGAACGAACACATCTTCCTTGGTTGGACCTTTTTGTTTGTTTGTTTGTGGTAGACAGGCCCTGTCCCCCACCCAGGATGGGTCACTGGGAAGAACATCTTAATCAGAGCACCACCATCCCAACAATTTGAGGAGATAAAACACATGTTAGCGTGGGCTTTTAAAGCTAACTCCTCACAAAGCAGAATAATCCCTTGGCTTACTCTCAGTCTCCCTGAATTCACCAAAAGAAAGGGTGGAGGAGGTCCCACCAAACCACAATGGGGGCAGGGTGATTTGAGGGAGGTAAAAGGGGTTCAGGGGGCTTCCATCCATCATGGAGGGGAAGACATTGTGGATCAGCTTAGTTGGAAAGTTATGCCAGTATGTGGCAGAGGTTGTTTCCCTAGTGGCAAAACAGAAAGCAACGAGCAAGGCAGGAAAGACATGGGGCTGGGGCATCAAAGGTTGGTCCCTAGGGACCTGCTTCCCTTGGCTAGGCCCCACCCCCGACGTTTCCACAACCATCCAAAGCAGCGCCACCATCTGGAGAACAAGCATTCCAAATGAGAGCCTGTGAGAGGCATTTTACATTCAAACCATAAACAGTACTCTGAAGTATATTTTATGTGGCTTATAAATAGTTCATATAGTCATTCATTCAACAAGGATCTATTAAGAGTCGACAATGTGTTAGATGTACTGGGCCTTAGGGCTATAACATTAAACACATCAAAGACCACCAACTGCGTACACAAGACACAGACAATTAAACAAAGATATAAACATGTAACTATAAGCTTTCTTTTAATTTCAGGTTAGGTGGTGACACAAGAGGGGGAAAAGGCAATGAAGAAGGGAGCCTGGAGGGGAGGAGTCATTCAGAAGGTGGCATTTAATCTGAGAGAGCAGAATGGACCGAGAGAAACATCCATACAAACAAACCAAGCAACCAGTCAAACGGCCAGAGGTCAGAGTGCGCACAGCAAGTCTAGATCAGCGAGACGCCAGGTGCTCGAGGGGAGATGGTGGATAGCCCTGTTAAGTAGGGAGACAGGTTCAAGAGGTGAAATCCCAGAGAAGAATGAGATTGGGTAAAACTAGAAGGACGTGTGAAGATTTGGGATTTTAGTGAGCAAGGTCAGAAGCTGAGGGGGTGGAAGGGTCATGTGGTATGAGTTGACTAATGTTTTGCTTTGGGGGACAGTTAATTCCTCAAGCTGCTAGGCAGAAATAGATGACTGGAAGGTAAGAGAGAAAGCCAGATAGATGGGTCCCACCACGGTGCAGGTGAGAGGTGATGGTGGTTTGAGCAAGTGGTGAGCACGGCTGGGTTCCAAGCAGGCTTCAAATGTAGATCCAAGAGGACTGACTCATGGACTGGATGTCACATATGAGAGAAAGGGAAAATATATATATATATGTTTGGTTTTTTTCAAGACAGGGTTTCTCTGTAGCTTTGGCGCCTGTCCTGGAACTAGCTCTTGTAGACCAGGCTGGCCTTGAACTCACAAAGATCCACCTGCCTCTGCCTCCCGAGTGCTGGGATTAAAGGCATGTGCCACCACCGCCCGGCTATATTTATTTTATATAAATACATATATTTATATTTAGACTGAGTGGTGGTGCTACTGTTACCAGGAAAGGGGACACAGGGCAATGCCTCCTTGGGAAATGAGGCAGGATCTGGAGCATTCCATTTGAGATGTTGGCAGTGTTTTTAGATTTCTGAGAGGGGATATAGACAAACAGTAAGATGAGCCTGGGATTTGGGTACATATTAG
>JAQHUG010000034.1:4001172-4025042 GCA_028555095.1 Dicrostonyx torquatus | reverse complement strand
ACATACATATACTATAAAAAGTGAATAAAAGGAGTAGGAAAGCTGGAATTTTGTCCATTGACTATGAGGCAGGGGTGGGGTGTGTCAGGAAGGTGCCAAAGCAGACCTTTGATTTGAAGATAGTCAAGGAGGGAAGTGTAAAAGACAGTAGCAAACTTCATATTCAATACTACAAATACATTTTCAACTCAAATATAATTATCCCTCTAGCTTGAGCTTTAAAATTATACCATTAGACTTTATCCCAAGATGTAGTATTTTATGAACTCTTAAAATTCATTTTTCAATGTCCATAAAGATATGAAAGCCCTTGGGAGAACCGGGTTATTTGAATGTGTCCTAATAAGCTTCTGCTTTATGACAGGACCACTGATAATATTCCAAAAATCCTGGGAACCATAGTCTTGTGCAATCTTCACCAAAGAAGGGGACATTGCAGAAGAGCCATAGGCTCTGCCACATCCTGATACAGGCCAATGAGGGACCACACTAGCTGCCAACCCTATCCCATCACCAACAGATCTCAGTCAGGATTCTCAGCTCTGTTAAGCCCTGCCTTCTCATCCATAGTAAGCTTAAAAGTAGTGTCTACCTCTTCAGTGCCGTAAGGATAAAACAAGAAAAGTCATGTAAAGTGCTTAACAAGACTCAAGGCAGTCAATTAAAAAAAAAAAAAAAAAAAGTCCCTGCCCCCTAACAAAAACTTAAAGGAAAGTATCCCAGGCCTGGGACTGGGACCAATTAACTTTCATAGTCTGTGGTTTCTGGAAGGAGAATTTCCCACTAGACCTTGACAATAATATCCAATTGCTGATACAACATACTTTTGTTAACAGGGCTTGGAGAAAGCTAGGTGGTACTGAACTGGAAGCCTCCTCCATAATGGCCAGATCTCATAGGGCCAAAAAGTGCTAGGCAGGCTTCAAGGAGAGAAAAAAAAATACCAGCTGTCCAACCCAGATACGAAGCCAGTAAACTGCAAGAGCAACTCATCTAGTACATTGGTGCATTAGTGGCCCAGTGTTTTAGTGAGTAACCAACAACTCTAGCACTGGATTTAAGGTCCACAAAACAGCGGGAACTTATGCGTGGTACCGGAAATCTGTCCTGTGGTCACAGAACCCAGAGGAAAAACAACTTTATAGCATCGATAAACTGGTCTAGAATCCAGCTTCCTTCTAGATACTTATCCATACACACATATATCGGTCCAGACTTCACCTCGTCAAAATGTTTCCTTTTGTAGTGGGTGGAGGTGAACACAGAGAACCACAAATACTTAAAGTGCAGAAAATAAGTCGCGGTGGTGTATTCATCCCCAAATGACACATCTATCTCAAATCCACCCCCAAGACTCAGGGAATATCTCAAAAGATGAGACAGAAATAGTTTAAGAGCCAGAGATTGGAGAGAATTACTGCAAAACGATGTCTTCTGGGCATGATGGGTAGTTGTACATGTAAACTCATAGCACATGTGAGTTCCTTCAAAAGATCTATACAAGATCAGGGTAGTCAATAGTCCAGCATGAATGTGGGGGAACTCACTGGGCCCTACTCTTGGTTAATAAGCAGTTGATGGCTACTAAGTGAGAGAAAGTTTTCTTCAAGGGTGGTACCCTTGTTAGGTTGCCCACCTTATATAGTGGTCAACCCTACATCACAGGCATGTTGGCAACACTAATCGGACTCAGCAGGTGTATAGATAGATAGATACATACATACATAGATGATAGATACATAGATTATATATATATATATATACATACATAGATGACAGATAGGTAGGTAGGTAGATAAAAGATAGGTAGATAGACAGATAAATAGATACATACAACTAGGTAGATAGATAGATACATACATACATGATACATACATGCATGCATGCATACATACTTATGTAGATAATAGGTAGGTAGATACATAGATAAACGGAAACATACATACATACGTAGATAATAGACAGATAGACAGACAGACAGATGGATGGGTGGATGGGTGGATAGATGGAGGGTAATAGGGAAACCAACATGGTTGCATATGCATAGACCATTTTGGGAAGGATTCATAGAAACTTCTAGAAGAAGGGACTAAGAGATCAGTAGGCTTACTTCTAATGGTTATCTTTCTAGTGAAAAAAAACCTTACCCAGATCTGCAGCTATAGCTTTTTAAATTTAAAAACTATCTCAATTACAAAAATTGTAACCCTGGGGCTAGAGAGATGGCTCAGTGGTTAAGAACACTGCTTGCTCTTCCAGAGGTCCTGAGCTCAATTTCCAGCAACCACATGGTCACTCAAAAAACCATCTGCAATAAGATTTGGCACCCTTTCCTGACCATCAGGCATATATGTAGACAGAACACTATATACATAATAAATATTTTTAAAAAATTGTAACCCCATAGAACTCAATGTATTCATTAAATTATTTGTAATAAAATATCAACAGTGTTATGAATAAAATGGGAATTTCACTATACTTGGTTAATGCCATGATGATGATGGCAATGATGATGATGGGTTTTGAGACAGGGTTTCATTATGTAGAACTGGCTGTCCTAGAACTCAGTATACAGACCATACTGGCCCTGAACTCATAGAGATCTGCTTGCCTCTACCTCCCACGTGCTGGGATTAAAGGTGTATGCTCCAAACTCAGCAATACTTTTGCGATATATCTATATATCTAAACATATATATTTCTATAGATAGATAGATACATAGATAGAGAGATAGATATAAACCCCACAAATCCAAGACTAACTTGGGACTGTTGAGATGGATCTACAAGTAAAGGTGTCAAGGCTGATCACCTGAGTTTGACTCTTTTTTTAACCTATTGAGTCAACTTGGTGCTGTCCACTTCAGGTCCTCCACTTGGGCATGGGGAACCTACCAGTGAACATACTTCTCAATAAAAGTTACTCTCTGCCAGGCAGTGGTGGCACACGCCTTTAATCCCAGCACTCGAAAGGCAGAGGCAGGCAGATCTTTGTGAGTTCGAGACCAGCCTGGTCTACAAGAGTTAGTTCCAGGGCTGGAGAGATGGCTCAGAGCTTAAGAGCATTGCCTGCTCTTCCAAAGGTCCTGAGTTCAAGTCCCAGCAACCACATGGTGGCTCACAACCATTTGTAATGGGGTCTAGTGCCCTCTCTGGCCTGCAGACATACACACAGACAGAATATTGTATACATATTAAATAAATAAGTATTTTTTTTAAAAAAAAATAGTTCCAGCGCAGGCTCCAAAGCCACAGAGAAACCCTGTCTCAAAAAACCAAAAAAAAAGAATACAGGACTGTCGGGGACCATCGCCCCAACATAGAAACTGGTGTTTTTCCCCAAATGTGTTCCCAGAGGCGCGAGGAAGAAACAGGCTTTCACACCATCACCGTTCAAAGGCCGCTTCGGACTTCTCCTTCCTTTACAGCGTGACCTTGCGTTTATTGTCTTTCCCCCCAAGCCAATATGCTCTGCATGCTCTCTGCAAAAATGCTCCTCCACCCTCAGGAATTCTCAATTCACATTCTTTTTCCGGGGACTTCATTCATCTCCACACACACCTGCATTCCTTTACCAGCCTTGGAGTCAGCCACTTCTCATCGAGCAATCTACAAGTGAAAAGGAAGGATGGAGCCAAACCCTTATCTATTGTCTTTCTAAATTGTTAGCTTTCAGCTACCAAGTTGCATGGCATCCTCAGGCTGGCAGATATCAGAGCCCATACAGGACAAGCCATGAGATGACCTCAGCAGCAGTGTGATCTCAAGTGAATCACATCTCCATCTTCACTGCTAGCTTCCTGGATTGAAAAGGGGATACTATTGAGACGTGGTCTCAGTGTGGGAACAGCCATGAGGGTTGAAGAGACAGTGCCGGTTATTACTATGGAAGACACCTACCCAGAGCCACCTTTCTTCCTTGTTATCAGAATCCCAAAATAATTCAGGAAAGCATTGTATCTGCCTCCATGTTTGCCCGTCTGACCTTGTTCTAGTCAATGAAACAAAGTCACATGAGAGGCTTCCCTATAAAGGGTCCAGTTGTGATATGGTCACGTTGTGGTGGTTTGAATAGGTATAGCCCTCATAGACTCAAGTGTTGAGTGCTTGACTCATAGGGAGTGGTACTATTGAAGGTGTGGCCTTGGAGCAGGGGTGGCCTTGTTGGAGTGGGTGTGGCCTTGTTGGAAGAAATGTGTCACTGTTGGTGCAGGCTTTGAGGTCTCATACATGCTCAAGTTACACCCGGTATAGAGACTCCTTCGGCTATCTGCAGATCAAGACATAGAACTCTCAGCTCCTTCTCCAAGATCATGTCTGCTGCACACTGCCATGTCCTGCCATGACAATGGACCTCAGAAAACTGTAATCCACCCCCAATTAAATGTTTCCCTTTATAAGAGTTGCTGTGGTGATGGTGTCTTTTCACAGCAATGGAAACCCTAAGACACAATTAAATACTTCCACCTCATCTCCCACCCTACCCTTGCACACAAATGCTTTTATTCTCCCTTGAATTTAGATATAAGACCTGGAGACATACCCATCTTGTGACCATAAATTTCCAAGAACTAAGATAATGAGAAGCTAAGCTTAGGGAGAGATACAGAAATGAAGACTGATGCTGGGTACTTGATAAAACACTAGAGCTCATGGGCCGACCTCAGCATGCCTGCTTCAAGCTCCTAAGCAAAATAATAGATGATTGAACATTTAAGCCCCTGTTGGTGAAATTTTCTGCTTCACTGATCCAGTGATGTCATCTCGTGTTATTATTCACTCCAAGTTCCCTTCTGGGTCCCAAGGCGGGATTTCGAGAGGTCTTACTGTGAACTAGTCTATACACAGGAAAATCAAGCCCCTGTTATTTCCTGTAAAGTTCCTTTGTACAAAGGACCCCAGGAGAATCACCAACTGTTCACAAAATGTTTCACAGATAGTCTTCCAGAAAGATCACCACACTTGTGGCTTTCTTGACCAATCCCATGCCCTATGTGTCTCATATATTGTATGAACAGCATTCTAGATAAGGCCTGGGCATTTAGCCCTGCTTTAATGGACAAACTTCTAATAACCTGGTCTCACTCTTGTCTTTGAGGACAGAGGAAGGATTTGAACACATGCGTAGTAAATATCCTGCACCCCAGCTGTAGCCCGTAGGCTTCTCGGTAGAAGGCAGCTCTGACCACAACCATGATCATTATACAACACAAAGCTATCCTCTGATCTCCATGTATGCTTATGTGGGAACCACTCACTGGTTCTGCTAGGATCCTTTGTACAAAATAACAGAGGAGCTTAGCTTTATTGTACATAGTACACACAAGCAATGGTGAGGGTGGCGATATGTGCATGATGCATTGTAAGGCTATGTATGCCACAGCACACATGTGGGGGTCAGAGGAAAGCTCTGTAGAGTTTCTTTTCTCTTTCTACCTTTATGTGGCTCTGGGGACCAAACTCAGATCATCAGCATTGCACAGCAAGAACCTCTGCCCCCTGGGCCACCTCATCAGCCCCGTTGAAAGTCTTAACAGAGCAGTGGCTGACCTCTCTAAGCAAGGAAGGAACTCCTCAGCAGATGGCCCCTGCATTGACTTAATCTTCATCTGCTATCCTCCTCGCCAATGTTAGACACTTTCAGCCACAACAAGGACACGGGACAATTTATTGCTCTGAGTGTGTGCGCTATAGAGAAGGGAAGGTGAGACCTATCCCTTAGTCTGCAGTTCCTCCAGGCAGAGATGTTAAAGAAATCAGACAATGTCCTCTTTCAGGAGGACTTGTGCAATAAGCCTCCTCAGTCCGGCAATAAATACCAGTAGTTCCTGAGCTGGTACACCAAGTACTGTGGGAGTATGAAGAGAGATAAACCAGCATGAAGACAGCCAAGAGGAAACCCAAAATAGGAGGTTGGGAAGACAGCTTCACATTCTGCCTGGTTGGCCCTGGTCTGTTGGGATGGTTCCTGGTCCTTGTACACGGCAATGCTATTGTCCTAGAGGTAGGAAATGGGGGTGTGACTGGTGCTGATGCTACTACAATGAAGGAGAGACAACAGCCTACCCTGGGCAGGATGGGCAAAGAGGTAGTACAGGGAGCACCCCAGAGCTCACATCATTTGAAGACCACAGTACTCAGAAGAGCCCGCTCCATGCCAGCTGTTCCCAACACGCTCACGTGCCTCTCCTTGAACACACTCCACGTGGGCCTCAGCTACAGCTTCCACAACCAGAGTGGCCACAGCTGGGAAAAGGTCGCCCATCCTCAGCCTCCCATAGCTGGTTTTTCTTCCTCTTTAAACCCCATGCCCCAGGCTCCAAACGAGCCCTCTACTCTTGCTTTCTCTTTTAACAGTGTTCCCAGAAATCCCATCTTCATCCAAGGTCTCCATGACTACCCCGTTTGAATGAGCCCCAATCTTGAATCCGTCTCTGACTGCTCTCCCATGTGCCTGGCTGGGCTCCCCTGGATGGACACACCCTGGGGCCAAGGGTGGTTACCTCTTGTTCCTCAGCACGTGGAGTCTATTAGGCAGGGAGTGAATCTCATTGTGGTTCATGAAGAGAACTGCATCCTCGGCTTGCGAACACCTTGCTTGTGTTGAGGTTGGCTTGACCTCTGCTTCTGTAAGATCAAGCTCTCCACCCACCCATCCCCAAACTGTGTTTCCCACGTTGTTGGTTTTCTCCTGCCCATTTTCTCCTCATTCTCAGGATGTGGGTAACATCTCTATGCCTATGGTTCTCCATTGCCTCCTATTCTCAGAATGTCTCCAAATCCTTCCTCCTCATCCCTCTCACCTGTTCTGTGCCCTTTTTCCCACCTGGAAGACAAAACATGGGGCAGTCACCCTTCCCACACGATAGTCACCTGTTCACCTCTGTTTCTTCAACCAATGAGTCATGGAACCACAGGGACCTGCGGTACTGACATTAGGCCATGGGGAAGAGAAGGTAGCCCCACAAATTAAATATTCCCTTCTTATTTGAGGGGGAATCTTCAGTGAATGGGAGATGGTGAGGTGCAGGGGAAGCCATGAGAGTCAGGGATGCCAACCTATGCGGTCATGAGCAAGGGATCTGGCCCTACTCAATCACAACTCCCATCCCAAACTTGGAAGGTGAAAGAGAACACCAAGAAGTAGGTTCATTTAGAACTCATTCAGGCTTTAGCTATGGCTGGTCGCTAGGTTAAGGGCACTGCCAGTGAGTCTTAACCAGCAGACCACTCCTGTGGATGGCCAGGGCTGTGTTCCCTGCAGCCTGGCCTTCTGGTTACCCCCCATTGGGTTCTCCAGCTTACCATCAATTCTGGGAAATGACCATTATCCTTTCATGAATAAGTTGAGCTAGAGTCAGCTTTTGGGTTTAGAACCAAGAACCCCAAGTGACGATACCTGGCCTCAGCTGTGGCATAACTCCAGCATCTAGCAGGGTACCTGGTATCCAACAGCTAATCGGGATGTGGATGCATAAACAAATGAGAGAAAGACGCAAGACAGAAGAGAGAAGAGGGGGCAGGGAAGGAGCCTTTCTCCTCTTTGGGAGAGAGAAAAGCTGGAGACACAATGCTCTCCCTTCTCACCTGCTGAATCATAAAACCTTTGAAGAATGTGAGAAAATGTACCATCTCCAGCCCTGGGAAACCAAGAGTCCTCAACATTCCATGGGCAGTAAGCTATAACGAGTATTTCTTAGTAAACTGGCGTGACTCCAGCTCAACTCCCATTGGGAGATGAAGAGGGAAAAAAAAGAGTAGGTTCTGAGTAGTGGTTGGTGGCCAGATACGGAGAATCCGGGGAGACACATAAATAGCGCTTGTTCAGTTCCCAGGCTTTACAGAAACCAGCCGAGAACAGAAACGGGTATCATTTTCTGAGTATCATACTGGTATTCCCTTTGACCTAGTCATTCCATTTCCAAGCAGTCAGAAACACAGAAGATTTATGTATAAAAATAACCAGGCTGATGTGACTGATAATCAGGGGAAAGAAATGAAAGCAACATAACTTAAATGTTTAAAAACAAGATACGGCTGGGTAAAATGTCTCAGTAATGCAACAGAATATTAGGCAGCTGTTAAAAATAGTGCTCAGAAAACAGCTCGAAGGACATGTGATGATGTAATGCTATGGAGAAGAGACAAGTCACACGGCAAACCATGTCCATAGTGCTAAGCTTGGTCTCGGAGAAGATGTGTGCATGAGGAGAAAGGCTGTAAAGAATCCAGCAAACTCTTCCGAGGGGCTGTCTTGCCCTGATGAGGTTATAGGGGTTTTCCTTTTTGAATTCTTTTCTATAATTTTCTACAATGAGTCAAAATCACCTGTTTTTGTTTGTATTTGGTTTGGTTTTGTTGTTCTGTTCTGCTTTGTTGTTTGTTTTTCGAGACAGGGTTTCTCTGTATAGCTCTGGCTGTCCTGGAACTCACTATGTAACCCGGGATGGCCTCAAACTCAGAGATCTGCCTGCTTCTGCCTCGTGAGTGCAAAATCACCTTCCTGATAAAGGAAAAAGAAATAGAAAAGTAAAATGAAAGAACAAAAATTAAAAATGGGAGGAATGATGTCATTATATTATAATCTCAAAAATAAAAGAAATAATTGTTTAAAAAAGTTAAAATCAGCCAGGTGTGTGGCAGACGCCTTTAATCCCAGTACGTGGGAGGCAGAGGCAGGCTGATCTCTGTGAGTTCAAGGCTTGCCTGGTCTACAGAGGGAGTTCCAAAGACAGACTCCAAAGCTACACACAGAGAACCCAGGTTTCAAAAGAAAAAAAAAATTAGAATCAGCAGACCAATACTAACATGCACCAAAGCCCCATATTTTGGCTTTGAACTCTCAGAAGTCTAGTTGACCTGGGGGCAAAAGTAGCCTCTCTTTCTGCTTCAACAATTTTGTCTTTTACCTACCTTCTTTCTCCTCAACTGAGACTAGGATCGAGGGCTCTACTATCTCCTGGACATAGAACTTCTACACACACCTCTCCCCATCGCTCCCATCCCTCTCTGTATCACCCCAGCTTTGCACCGCTCTGCACTCCTGTGCACCTGCACCACCCGGAACTGCAGTCGGGCAAGGGTCTGGGGAGTAAAAAACACACAGAAACGTGGGTCACTCTTGAAGCAAGAATGCCAATCTTATTGTGCTCCAAGGCAGCTTATATAGTTCTCTCCTTGGTTAGTGGCCATGCCCTAGCTCTCAGGATTTTCTACTGCAAGCCCACCAGAAACCACTTCCTTGTTATCAGAACCTCATAAGGGTTTCCTGCTCAGAGAAGCTGCAAATACAGGAAAACAAGTTTACTCCAGCAGGCAAGAGGTCATAGAAAGTTCAGGGTCTGAGGGTCTGCAGCCCCCAACACACTTCTAACCTGAATTCATCATATCTGACCCACGGATGATTCTTCTACTGGCCTACTCTCTTAGGCAGGTGTGCCACCTGGACAGATGTCACAAACTCATTCACAGTACTTAGGGTTTTTATTTTTTTTTTGTAAAGTTTGATGTTATATTTACTTAGGTGTGTGTGTGTGTGTGTGTGTGTGTGTGTGTGTGTGTGTGTGTGTGTGTGTGTGTGTGTGTGTGTGTGTGTGTGTGTGTGTGTGAGCGCGCATGCGTGTGTATGTGTGTGAGCGCGCATGCGTGTGTATGTGTGTCCCCGTCCATGTATTGGTGACAGTGGAGGCCAGAATGGAGCCGAAGCATCAAATTCCCTGAAGTTAGATAGAGTTCCAGGCAGTTGTAAGCCACCTACATGGGCGATGGAATTGAACTCCAGTTCTCCAGTTTTATGAGAGAGCAGGAAGTACTCCTAACTGCTGAGCCATCTCTCCAGCCCTTCATTCATGGTATTTGTAAATAAGATATTTTGGATGTGTTTGGCCCACCCACCACCTGAAGAGCTTTCAGTAACTACCCTTCACCTACCAAGACCCACTCCAGCTGTGTGGAATCTGTCTGGATGCTGAGTACACGTCACAGGTGTGCTTGTCAGCAGATCCAGCATCGCAGCATGTGGCACTACGAGAGAAGCAGGAATATGCATCCTGCACTGAATTCTTGCATTTTCTAACCAAATATAGAGTTGCTCTTTTCTCCGTAAACAACCTTTTGACTAATCCCACTTTCTCCTTGCAACAACATAATAAATGTTAGAACAAATCTCCTGCAATTTAACTGCCCTTGTCACTGAGCAGTTACCCGGCCAAATTCAGCTAATCCTCAGTTCTGCTCCAGCTGGTTCTGAGCTGTGCTGCTGGTGTTAATTGCCTCAATAATGAGCTTTACAGCAATGAAGGTTCATTACATGCTAAGCGCTGGATTAAACTCATTATTTCCTTTAATATTCACACGATCCTATGCACAATCCGAGACATGGAGAACCTAAACACCCTGGCGCAAAAACTCTACTGTTCTCTCATAGCTCCATCTATGAAACAACTAAGACATGGCTCTTTTACTTTGTTACCTTATCTCCTTATTTATTTTGTGTGTATGTGAATACACACATGCCACAGCCCCATATATGGAGGTCAGAAGACAACCTGTGGGAGTCGGATCTCACCTTCCACCATGGCGATCCTGGTGATCGAACTTAGGTCGTCAGAGTTGGTGGCAGGTGCCTTTACTGGCAGAGCCATCTTGCCAGGCTGAGATATGACTCCTCCTGTCTCCAGCGAACTGGAGGCCTTGAACTTCTGCTTGCTAGCTTGATACTCTACTGTGACTTTTAAAACAAATTGTTCTAAAAAAACCCTTCAACGTTCTTATATCTGACTAACATGCTTCTTTTCCAATGACTCCATCTGTCTCGTTGCCTATTGTGATCCTTGATTATATTTTCATAGTCCTTAGAAATGTCTCAAGGTGCCAAATCTCCTTCCTTGAAAATATATAATGGCGTGTGTGCAGTGTATGTGTTTGTATGTGTGTGCACGCCTGTAGAGCCAGGGGTCACCATCTTCCTCTGTCCCTCCCAATCCTCTCTTTAATCTCCACTTACTGTCTATTCATTTGTATGATGTACATGCCTGAGGGTGCAGATGTGCATCACACGTGTGCAGGAGCCCACAGAGGTCCAAAGACAGAAGCTGACCTAGAACTGGAATGCTCCAGGCAGTTTTCAAGCTATAGGTGTGCTGGAAATGTGGGGGGGTGTGATGAGGGTGCTAGAAATGGAACCTGGGTCCTCCGCAAGTGCATCAACTGCTCTCAACTGCTGAGTCACCTCTACCCACCCAGCCTGGCTTTTGCTCTCAACTGCTGAGTCATCTCTCCCCACCCAGCCTTAGCTTTTGTCTTTTGTTTTTGAGACAAAATCACTCACTGAACCCGAAGCTCACCAGGACATGGCCAATAAGACCCCATTGTTTTGCCTGTCTGTCCCACCCAGTACTGGTGTTTAGTCCATGTCACCATGCCCTGCTCTTAAGTATGTGTTTGGGACCCAAACTCAGGTCCTCACGCTATCACAACCAACACTTCACTGTGCCATTTGCTTAGACTCAAGACGCTTTGGTTTATAAACGTCTTCCTAGAGTACCGTCATTTCTAGGAAAAAGACAGACAGTGGATAGTTAGTCACTGTCGTTTTAAGTACAAAATGGTTTATCCTCTTAAAATGTCAACTGGAAGCCTCTCCGAAAAGGTCAAATGCAAATCTTGCCACCCACAAGTCCACTTTGCAGGAACAGGGGGCAGGGTGTACTTGTATACAAGGACACGTGGGAAAATAGGCTTCCACAGGTATCTGCAACCTCCAAAATCTGCAAAGAGCCCGAATGGCATCAGCGAAGGAATGGTCGCTCTGGGGAAGAAGCTGTGCGCAGTGGTATCATCATAACGCACATTATGGTCTTATGTATTTAAGTCTATGTGTGTGTTAACGCAAATATATATGAGTCTGGACCCTTATCCTTTGTTATCTAAAACTTTACAGCATGTTAACGCTGTACTTACCGAATTTTTTTTTAAAAGGAAACCATTTTTACATAAAGCAATCAAAAGTCAAAAGAATGTTCAAGTCAAAGGAGATAGGCTGGTTTCCAGGATCTCTGACGGGTGCATTCAGGATGGACCAGCAGTCAGAGGATACAGGTAGTTTGAATATTTCATTGCTTTGAATTATGCTGAAGGAGGGCATCTTGTCACTCCGTAAACTCCCTGTCCCTGAGCAGTTCCTCCTGGAACATTCCCCGCCTTCTCTCTGTCTGTGCTGACTCATAAGTCCCCTGGGATGTCCCCTTGGATGGATACTTTCTTCTTCAGCCACCCCTGTTGCACTGCTGTTTCTTTTCCACGCTGATGGAGGCAGAACCCCAGTGTTCTGCAAAAGTAAGCAAATCTTCTAAATTCTAAACAGAAGTTCAGACTCCCTGGTAGGCAGACAGGGAGAGGGGCCATGGCTAGGTAATAAAGGTGGCCAATTTCCAGTACAGCCAGCTTCTTCACCCTCCTGACAACAGCAGGCCATGGACTCTGTGGATGAACTGACTCAACAAGCTCAAGACTGGATCAGGACATGTCACTCAATAGTTCTGGGCCAATCAACCATCCAGCTTTCTTTAAACTGACCAACCCTAAATTAGGGGAGGCAAACTCTTCAGAGACTTTAAACCCCAGGCCTGGAGAAGAGATTAGATTCCTCAGCTCCCCAGGTCCACCCTCTGCAGGGGATCTGCTGCATATGTGTGTTTTCTTGCCCCCAATGAATACCTTCCTTCAACAGCTGAGTCCATCCATTGGTGCTTGAGAATTCTCTGCTGCTACCTTTACGCTTCAGGGATTTTTCCTACATTTTAATTTTTTTAATAATTTACTTATTCTTATTTTGTGTACATAGGTGTTTTGCCTGTGTATATATGACTGTGTGAAGGCGTCAGATCTTGAAGTTATAAACAGTTGTTAGCTGCCATGTGGGTGCTGGGAATTGAACCCAGGTCCTCTGGAAGAGCAGTCAGTGCCCTTAACCACTGAGCCATCTCTCCAGCCCCTGCTTTTTTATTCTTTAACTGGCAGAGAAAATGAACCTGATCGGGTCTAGACTGTATCGAGTGAACTTTGGAAAGGCAGCCAGATTGATTATATGACTGCATGTACTCCCAGCCACGTTCCCAGATAGAAAGAAGAGAACGGCTCTCTGCTCTTGTCTTGCTTCACTGAAAGAGTATTTCCAGGAGACTGGCAGAAGTTCAAGGAGGTTGCTTAAAGGATCACCTGACAATAAGGTTCACCTTTTATAAACTCAGTCTTTTAAATGTGCTTACACACGCCCAAGACTAAGCAAGCCTTCTCCAGCCTCTACATGGAGCAGCTTATCACTTCCCTAGTGAATTCAAAGCTCCCAGCAGAATTTTAACAAAATGAACCAAGCTATGGTTATCCAACTTGGGGGTGACAACCTGTACTCCAGGTCAGGTGTAGCCATTTGTCCTCAATAAACAATTAAAGGAGCCAAATTAAAAGTGGAAACCAGCCAGGTGGTGGGGGCACCTGCTTTTAAATCCCAGTACTCTGGAGGCAGAGGCATGTGGATCTCTGTGAGTTCGAGGTCAGTCTGGTCTACAAAAGCTAGTTCCAGGATAGGCTCCAATGCTACAGAGAAATCCTGTCTCAAAAAAAAAAAAAAAGTGGAAAGTAGAAAAAGGGGCCTTATTCAATGTGACCATCTTAGGAGAAGGGACAAAGAGATCCAGTGACCGCTCAAGTCCATCTTCAGGGACATGAAGTGAGACCCAAGTTAATACAGGCGCCAAGGACATGCACACCTAAGCAGTCCCGTCAAGGTGTGGTCCTGCCCACCATTGACCCATCCTTGTCTGGGCTTCAGATTCACCCTGAGAAGTGTTCTGACAAGCAGTTGGAGCTGTGTGGAATCTTCTCCTGGAGACAAGATCCCCCTCTGGGCTGGTGCCTTTTTCTCCTCCCAGATTTGTGTGGAAATTCCCGTTTCTTTGGGGTCCATTGTTCCAATAGTCTGATAGTCAGATTGGGAGGCCTGAACATCTCTTTAGAATGCCCTCTTGACTGCCAGGCCTGTGACACTACCTGCTCTGTTTTCTGGCCAGATAAGTGTTAGGTCTAAAGCCAGTCCAAATATCCAGAAATGAGCTGAAACTGGGAGATTTCTGGTGGTCAGATGAAGGGCAGCATTCCTCAGGAACTTGTGAAACACTCTCCCGTCTGCCAAAAGGACTCATTTCCTTCACCTCTGGCAGAAGGGACATTTGGCTACCTGTGGCACCTGTCAGTTTATCAAAGCCCATGCTGGTCTCTGGGCTCCTTCAGTATCACAAGTACCTGTCATACATTTCAAGGTCCACGCTGGCATCTTACCCTTCTCACCTCCTCCCTGACCCTAAACTCCAGCTCATGGGTTTCTCCCCCATCCCCAGCTACTCATACTTCTTATAATCCAGCTATTCTCACTATCCTCTCTCTTACCCTGACTCTCTTTTCTCTTCCCTTCCTCTCACTATGGTATCCCTTACTATCCCCTCTCCTCTCTCGCACTTCCCTACCCCTGGCCAGGTTCAGTCTGCTGGCCATGTTCAGTTCTTTCTCTCTCTGGTCTGGAGTCTTACAGATGCCTCTAACCATTCTCTCTCTATGTCTCTCTCTCAGTGTCTGTCTCTCTGTCTGTCTCTCTCTGTCTGTCTGTCTCTCTCTCTCTCTCTCTCATATCTACAATGAAAATCTTAACCATATCATGGGAAGGTCACATAGGCAACTTTGTTACTGCACACACACACACACACACACACACACACACACACACACCACATACAATAGGCTTCTGAGATTATATTTTAGAGAAATGTCTCTTAGCAGGGAAGAAAGATAAAAGTGCAAGAGCCTCTATTTCAGACTCAGACTTCCTTGGGATTTTTAATCTGCTCTTTTCACAGGATTTCATGCTTCAAATGTGAGAGACGGTTTTAAATATAGAAATGTATTTCAGTAATGACTCATTTAAATCATCCTGACTGACTTTTGCAAAAGACAGAGAACTTGAGGATAGTTAAGATGAAGGGCAAACTGGGCCAGTTGACACTATTGGAAATGCTGAGCTTTGCCTGGCCTGGCAATGTGTTTAGGGGAAGGTGATGAGGACTGGCTAGAAGGCTCAGAAAATAAAGGCATTTGCCAAGCCTGAGGACCTCAGTTCGATCCCCACAGCCCATATTGGGGAAGGAGAGAACCAGCACCTAAAAACTGTCTTCTGACCTCCACACAGGCACAGTGACAGGAGCATGCACTCACACTCACACAAAAGTATTTTTTTTAATTCAATGAAGTCACAGTGTTGAGTCCTGCAGTGCTAGGATTATTCTAGAAATTTCTGATACATGAAGAACGGTCTGACGAGTTTTAGACATCATATCCCAGACTTGTTTTTGGAGACTAAGGTTCTTTCTTTGTTCCCAGATGATGTCTTTCCGCTCCTTACTTATTTATATACCATAAATATACAATCTGAGAAAGGCCAGACACAGACAAGTTTGTCAGTTTCTTCGGATTTTTCCCAGAATTGGAGCAGAACTTAGTTTTATCCAATTCTATACCTGATTCTGTTGAAAATTCATTTTTAGAGAGCTTTTCAGTAGAATAAGACTTTCTATTTTTATATTTCCCTTTAAAAAATGACCAAGAGAAATAGACCACAAAATCCCTCCAGCATTTTTCTCCCTGGAGTCAAATCTCCATGCTCCTATTCACCATTGAAGCCATAATGTCTAAGGAAGGTCACCCAGTGTGGCAAGAAACCTCAAGTAATTCCTGCGAATCCCTGCGACAGTTTTAGAGACAGGAATGTGATGTCAGTTTTGTAGTTCCTCGGCCTATGAAAAACAGCTCCATGTCAGGAACTGTTTACACAGAAGCAAGTGGGGAAGGGACCTCAAGCCAAAAACAAAAACCAAGGCCAAGAACCAGTTAGGTGACGTGCCACAACAGGAGGTCACCCGGCCCACTTCAGCCTGGCGAGAGCAACCAGGGAAGGTACCACCACCACGGAAGAGTCTCAGCGTCAAGGGCGTCTGTTTGAGATATGTAGTGGGTTTGACCATCAGAAGCTTCATTAGTGTGTGAGCTCTAAGTAACTTGGCCTCTTGTTTGTTTCCCTCATAGCTGACATCATGACTCCTTGATTGCATGTTTGTGAACATCCAGTATACACAAGACTGCCTTCTGTGTGGTGAGGGAGGTGGAGTGACCAGCACCCGAGAAAAGCAAAACCAACAATTGAGAAAGAAATAGGATTATTTTTGTTATGACTGCCATAAAGACATAACACAGAGTGGTGTGATAGAACGTAATGAGGGGAATGGCACAAAGAAACAGGAGAAACGACGGAGCCGATCAATGAATAGAGGGGACATTCCCGCCACGTGAACATGAGCACACGGACTCCCTGGGAAGAATAAGGACTGCCCGAGATAAAGTGTGGAAAATCTGAGTACAGGACCAGACACAACAAATGGAAGTTTCTCAACAGATGTGGGCAGCCATTATGATTCAGTGTGGAAAAAGTCCCTGAGTCAGGGCCCAGGGAAGCCGGGAGAGGAAACGTGCAGGCGTTTGAGAGTGGACTGCAGAGCCTTGACCACAGAAACCGGCTGAACAGATGACAGGGGGAGGGGCTGGTTCAGCTGTTGATAAGGAAGCCTCGTGTGACGACGACGACAGTGGGAATGAAAACTAGTCTAACCTCTAAGGAAATGGGTACAGGACTTTACAAAACAAAAAACCAGACATAGCTCTATCATATAACCCAGACGGACTACCTCTGGCTTCAGTACCACTCATAATAGCTCAAGTATGGAAGTAATCCAGGTACCCAAGAACAGAGGGAGAACACAGAAAGGGTGATCATTTTAGCCACAAAAAAAAAAACGATGAAGTTATATCATTTGTGGGAGAACACGTACAACTAGGCATGTTAGATACCATAGGCCATTCTCAGGAAGATAACCATCATGTGATCCCTCTCAATTGTGGCCCTAGATTTTATGTAACCACATGAAACCATGTGTGTATACGTCAAATGAAAGTACAAGTGAAATTGTCTAGGGGAACAAGCAAGAAGGGGAGGGGGCAAAGAGGGAGGGCAAGGGAAATGGGATATAGGAGATGTTATGTAGTTGTTTTTTGTTTTCTTTTTTTACTCTTTGGTGGCCCACCACCCAGCTTCCAAATAAAAACAAGAAGACTTACTCTTACTTATGAATACCTGCCCTTAGCTTAACTTGTTTCTGGATAGCTTTTCTAACTAAATTATCCTGTCTACCTTTTGCTTCTGGGCTTTTACCTTTCTCTATTCTACATCCATTTCTTTCCTTCTTACTCAGTGGCTCACTGGCCTCTGGTCTCCTCCTCTCCTCTTTTCCTTGCTCCTTCCTTCCTCACCTCTCCTTCTCTCACTCTTCTGTTTTTTTCTCTCTGCCTGCCAGCCCTGCCTATTCTTTTTCCTGCCTTGCTATTGGCCGTTCCGCTCTTTATTAGACCAATCGGGTGTTTTAGGCAGACAAAGTAACACAGCTTTAAAGAGACAAACGCAACATAAAAGAATGTGACACATCTCTGCATCGTTAAACAAATATTCCGCAGCATAAATGAATGTAACACATCTCAAATATTCCACAACGATGCTCAGTATACATTATATACCTGTATGAGTCTGTTTTTAAAACAGTTAAGGAAAGGTACTAGAGACGGGAGTCTGGGGAACCCTGGAGCTTGTGATCCATCTTGAAGGAATGGCTGGAATGCACCCACACCCAGGTTACAGCCAGACCGCTACAACTTGAGTATGTCATATTTGCCTGCCAGGGCATTCTTCTTGGTTCACTCAGCCCATGCACCACCTGCCCTCTGCCCAGGTGTCCTGGTCTCCTCAGTAACCTGTGAGCAACCAGAGTACGGAAGAGCTGCCTAACTTCCCCGCGCCACAGATAAGGATACAAGACCAGACAAGCTCAGAGGTTCTACCCGCAGTTCAAAAAGCCTCGATGGAAAACTGTGCCTCCCCTATCCAAAAAGTCACTCTCCACTTTGGTCCCCTCCACACGTGTTCCACAGGTTAAGAGACAACATGCCTAGAGCAGGATGAGAAAGGAGAGATATCTTCTCAGTCCATTCACCCTGAAAAGTTATGGGGTCACAAATACCACAGTGGGAATGTCCCCAAAGCCAGACAAAGGCTTCAGTGTTCATAAGTTCCCTGATTGTTGAAGAATTTGGAGGTGAAAGAATTCGAAAGGATGATGAAAAAGACAAAATAGCCATGGTCTTGTTACTTTGGGGTTGCTGGTGGAGCAGCCCATGAGTGTCACAGAGAAGGACATCAGAGTTCCACCCAAGAAAGCAACTCTAGTCCTATCAACAGGACTGGTGGTCCAGCCTCGACCACAGAACCACAGCACCACGCAGAGACTCAACGGTATCATGGCCACTTTACAAGCTGCATTCCAATTCTTGGCTGTAGACAGTTTGCAGAGTAGATGATGACAGTTCCAAGGGACCCTGGGGTCCCTGCTCTTGTACAAGTCAAAGGCTGTGAGATGTGGAGATGCCTTCCATTTGTGAAGAACACAAAATCCTATCCATGAAGCAATAAAAAGGATCCCACAAAATGTCCAGGCCCATCACAGGGATTCCAAAGCTTTGGATGGTTTGGATTTCTGGGCAACACTGAGTTCCTTTCTTCTGAAACCTTTTGTAAATGCTGTAAGCCCATGCTCCACATGCTTCCCCATCATGACCCTCAGTCACCTCACTAAACCTTCTTCATTTGGGCCTAATTTAAATAAGCTGGCAAGATGGCTTGTGGGTAAAGGCCCCTCTGTTGAGCCTTTGGACCTAAGTTCTCTTGGGACCCACACGGTAGAGGGAAAGAAGTGACTCCCACAAATTGTGTGCAGTCACACCCTAGTGTGCAGACTCACGCATCCCTACACATGCACAAAATAAATAAAAATCAATCATTAAAAAAATAAATTAATTAACATTAAGCCAGGCAGGAATGGTGCACACCTTTAATCTCAGCACTCGAGAAGCAGAGGCAGGTAGATCTCTGTGAGTTCAAGACCAGCCTGGTCTACAGCGAGTTCTAGGACAGGCTTCAAAACTACACAGAGAAACACTTTCTTGAAAAACAACCATTAATTCATTAGTTAATCAAATACCTACATAAAGGTTTCTCAGGTACTCAAGAGTTTGTACCCCATCTATGTGCCCCATAAGCCCTCATCTTTTATAATTGCTTGCGTTTTGTACCCCATCTATGTTCCTTAAGAAAACAGACTGTGTTAATTCACTATTAGAGCCCATGGCCCAATAGTACCAATATGTTGTTGATTATCTTATCCATGGCAGGACCAGAGCCCAGCATCTCTGTGCTCGCATGGTAGGCAACTCACTTTCTAGGATATTTCAGCAGACTCTGCCCCTGAAAGCCCCAAGCTTCTTACATTCTCTCTCTCTCTCCCCTACCCTCCCCCACTGTCAACAGCTTCATATGACTCAAGAGGTCTGGATAATGCCAGCCCATTCCAGAACCAGCCAGCTCCTCTCTACAGATTGGGCACCAATCCATTTCATTTTCTCCTTCCCGTGGCATGAGAGGCCCAAAGGCAGCCAGGAAAACAGTCCTGGGACTATCTGTCCTTTCTAGGCCCTTGGGACTAAGAGCTTGATGTTCTGACAGAGGGAGACAAGCTAATAATGCTCTCACTCCGTGGCTGGATAGGTCCCTTGTGTTCACTCACTCCCCAGATCCATCTGTCTGCTCTCAGCTGCCTGGTTCTTGACCTCCATTCAAAGCCTAATCTATACTTTTGAAAGTGATTTTTTAATAGACTATGGTTAACATTTCCCTAAATATATGCCAAGTTTACTACAAACCCTTGTGTGTACCACCTGCCTGAAAGGGTTCCTAAGATCTATATTTCTGCCTTACACCCTAACCCTCAAGCAAGATTATTTGGACCAGCCTGAAACATTATACCCATTTGAACTAATCACCTAGAAGCTGGGACCAAGGGAGTCTTTCTCGGACTAAGTCACTCCTTTAAATGAGGTGTAACTAAGGGGTTGGGTGATGGCTTCTGTCACCTCCTAAGTACACTGGCAAGTGCGGAAGGCTGCCTAACAGAGAGAGGAAAGGAACTAGAGAGACACACAAGGTGAGTGTGTTTCTCCATCCTCTGTGGCCCAATCACATGCCTTCACAGTTATCTCTTCAGCCTTTAGCACTTACCTACTCAGACTCTTAAGTCAAACAGAAGTTTCTATACATCTGGTCCAATTGTGCTGGAAAAAAACAAGACATGATAATCTATACCTTCTTCAAGCATACAGTATAATTTATCAAGTAATTTCAAAAGTAAACCTATAAATAGAGACTGCTTATTTCTTATGAAAGGTAGGGTGATTTTTTTTTTTTTTTTTTTTTTGGTTTTTCGAGACAGGGTTTCCCAATTGTCCTGGAACTCGCTCTGTAGACCAGGCTACCTCAAAGGCACAGAGATCCACCTGCCTCTGCTTCCCGAGTGCTGGGATTAAAGGCATGCACCACCACCTCCCGGCTGGTGGGGTGACTTTTAACAATGTTTTTATTTGCTCTTTGAAGTTGTCATATATTTATTTATAAAATGCATTTTGCTCACTGCCTCCCTCAATTCCCATCACTCTCTCGACTCCACATCCTCACTTTTTGTTGTTATTAATAGCCCCCAAGTCCAATTAGTGCTGCCTTTATGGGCATGCATGTGGGACCATTTACTGAAGGAAGAGTGACTTCATTCTTTTTAAATTTATTTATGTCTGTGCATATGTATGCCACATGTGTTCAGGTGCCCACAGAGGCCAGAGGAGGACGAAAGATCCTCTACAGCTAGCAGTATAGATGGTCGTGAGCCATCTGACGTGGGTGCTAGGAACTGAACTTGGGGCCCGCTGGAGGAGCAGCCGGTGCTCTTACCCATGGAGCTACCTCTCTCTATTTTTTTTTTATTAAACACCCAAAGATTTTTTTTTTTTAAGAAAATGCAACAAACAAATCTTGCTTTATCTGGAGACTCCAGAAGAGCTTCCTGAGGAACATCTGAGGATTTCATGAGACTAGAAGCTTCCATGGGGTGGCACATTGATTCTTACATCAGACCACAGCTGCCGTATGGTGGTTTGAAAGAAAATGGCTCCCAAAGGGAGTGGCACTATTAGAAGGTGTGACCTTGTTGGAGGAAGTATGTCACTGTGGGGCGGACTTTGAGGTCTCTTCTGTTCAAGTTTCCCTCAGTCTGACAGCCTGTCAACTTCCTGTTGCCTGAAAAATGTGGCACTCTGGGCTCCAGCACCATGTCTGCCTGCATGCCTCCATGCTTCCCACCATGATGATAATGGACTGAACCTCTGAAACTGTAAACCAGCCCCAATTAAATGTTTTCTTTATTTGAAGTGCCATGGTCATGGTGTCTCTTCACAGCAATAAACACCCTAACTAAGACAAGCAGACACAAGATTTTAGGAGAAGGGGTAACCCCAAAATATAAGCAGGATGGGGCCCAAGCCATCCCCTAAAGGAAGAATGGGAATTCAAGTCAGCCTTCCGTAGACCACAGAGGAGTGGTGGGACCTGGTCTCTTCTCACTCTCTGTCAGAGTACAGATTAAGCTAGAAGATTTTAGCCTACAGCCACTGTGGAGAACCACTAGTATACAGAGACCAAAAGAAAAGAAGAAAGGATCACGACCCTGAGCTAGCTTCAGGTTTGATCTAGGATCAAGAGGAAGAGAAAAGTCACTGAGCGCAAAGCTGGGAAGAGTTACTGTTCAGTGGGCTCTCAGTTGCTTTAAATTGGCTCTGGCACCCAGCTGGTCACAGGAGGGACCCCGAATGAGGTCACCAGGAATTCTAAGCATCAATCACACTTAATTTCTGACTTTAGAGTAAGTAGCACTTCCTGTTAATTAACATTCTAGATGTGAGAGAGGGAAGGGTATTTAAACTAATTAACTCTCCCACTATCTGAGGAGGGGAATGGAGAAGCTGCCACAGGAATGGGATTTGAACAGTGGGGAGCGGTGCATAATGAGGCTGTTGGGTGTTGAAATTGGAATTTGAGGGAAAGCAGTCCACAGTCTCTTCCTCTCCCTTCTCCTCCCCTCTCCAGTGTGTGTCTGTGTGTGTGTGTGTGTGTGTGTGTGTGTGTGTGTGTGTGTGTGTGTGTGAGCATGCATGAGTGTGAGCGTGCCAGGCCCGTGCCGGTTCTATTGCAGGCATGTGTATTTTGCACATGCGTTTAAGTCAGTGGTCAACATCAGGTGCTTTCCTCTCTTTCCATCTTATTTGTTGAGACAGGTCTTTCACTGGACCTGGTCGCCCATTGATTTGGCCAGACTAGCTAGCCAGCAGGGACCCTCCTGTCCTTGCTTCCCTGGGGCTAGGCATACAGGTGCCCACTGCTGTGCCTGACTGTTGACAGGTCCTAGGGTCTGAATTCAGGTCCTCATGGGTGCACAAGCAATATACTAACTGAGCCATCTCCCCAGATCCCAAAGATCCTTTGAAAACTTTGCAGTCTTTACTGGGATGCACGGAGCACTGTTCTCCAAGTTTCCGTAGGTCTGCACTTCTCACTCTGCTTTCCTGTGCTTTTGGAGTTTACTTGGGTTTAAAGAGGATCCAGCAAAGCTCTGAACACAGAAGTCTGTGTTCTCAACCTCTGGATTGTGAACCACTGGGAAATGAACAGGGATCACATATCTGATATCCTGTATATCCTATATTTACATTATGATTCATAAACCTAGCAAAATGGCAGTTTTGAAATAGTAACAAAATAATTTTATGGTTGGGGGTCGCCACATGAGGTGAAAAGTTTCTGCACCCCATAAGTTTCTCCACAATAATCTAAATCTGACCAAATCAAACCGAATTAATAAAGCCCAGGTTTAATGGATATCAATGCTCCTAGATGGTTTTCCAGGCCCCTAGAGAGAAGCCAGGGAAGGAAGACTAGAAAACCACATGTTTCTTCTCTGGGGGGGCAGTTTAAATGCCCTGTAGGAGTATTCTTGAGCATCTCTGGGGAGAGGTGATTATTTTGCATTCTCAGAAGTAGAGTCTAGACTGAGGCAGCTGGGGGGCTGGGCTGGGGTTTTGCCTCTACCCGAACATTCCAGAGTCTTTATATGGATGTCAGGGGCAGGGGTGAGGCTTCCACCCAAACATGAGGAGCTGTATTAAAGTGTTGAAGCATTAGGAGGGGTGAGAACCACTGCTTTAGAGAATTATAAAGAAGAGGTTGCAGCGAGCACATGTGTTCAAATCAGGATCCAGTCAGGCTGGTTGCAGAGGCCAAACTTGATCAATCACATTCTTTTTGACCTCCCTGTGCACTGTATGGAATCTGGAACATAGTGCCTCTTTTCAGATAAGGAGCATAAATTTCCCACTCTACCACCTCTGTGGTTAGGATGCTTGATCTAAAATCTAGATATTCCCTAGGAGAGCCAGGCATCTCACAGGCCTCTGGCAAACCTAACGCAGACAGGTGTCTATCAGAGGACTGCGTGTTTTCTTTCGGGGACTCTGAAACATTACAGAATGCATCATGCACCAGCTGCATGTTGGTAACAATTCAACAATCCGTATGCACCCTTTGAGGGGCACAGTGATAGGAAGACCAGCTCTCCTGTCTCCTAAGCCAAGAGGATGGAACCAGAGCAAAGAGAGAGTGTAAGGGACCTCTCGGCTCTGGGCCAGGAAGGACAAACAGGCAAATACTGGAGCTGTTCAGATGGAGAGCATGAGACACTCTGTGGGCTAAGAAAGGTGGCTCATAGGCAGGGGGTGGTGGTGCA
>JAQHUG010000034.1:3988569-4000658 GCA_028555095.1 Dicrostonyx torquatus | reverse complement strand
GGAGAGATGGCTCAGAGGTTAAGAACACTGACTGCTCTTCCAGAGGTCCTGAGTTCAATTCCCAGCAACCACATGGTGGCTCATAGCCATCTATAATGAGATCTGGTGCCCTCTTCTGGCATGCAAGCATACATGGAAGGAATATTGTATACATAATAAATAAATAAATCTTTAAAAAAAAAAGTACTTTGGCTGGGTGGCAGTGGCACACACCTTTAATCCCAGCACTCGGGAGGCAGAGGCAGGCGAATCACTGTGAGTTCGAGGCCAGCCTGGTCTGCAGAGCAAGTTCCAGGACAAGCTCTAAAGGTACACAGAGAAAGCTTGTTTTGAGAAACCATAAATAAATAAATATAAAACACTTTGAAGTTTAAATGAAAGCAACCTTATACTTCAGGGCTCGGGACATACCTTAGTGGGTAAGAAAGCTTTCCATGCAAGCATGGAGTCCTGAGTTTCCGGTTTTGAATTCCCAGCACCCACAGGAAAGATCCAGACATGGCCTGCATATCTGTAACCCCAGCCCTAGAGAGGTGTAAGACAGGTGGATCCTGGAGCTTGCTGGACAGCCAGTCCAGCCAAACCAGTGACCTGGAGTTCAGTGAGAGAAGTCCCTGCTTCAAGGCATTACTGCAGAGAGCAATAGAGAAAGACATCATAAAAGTGCTCCATCTGCAGGGGCATTGGTGGGTGTCTACACAGGCTTATGTACACAATCATCACACACGTGCACACACGATCTAGCTATACTTCCATTCATGCTAGTTAATAGTCATGGACTAATTAACTAATTGGACTGAAAAGTAAAAGGCAGAGCAGACCGATGATTTAATCTTGTTTCTCTGTAAGGCCCTCCGCCTCTTGCTTCCACTTCCCTGCCTCAAGGTTTCCGTATCCACCTCCTCCACTCAGTGTCGCTTCTTGGGGTCCCTTCCGTGTGCCCTGACACGAGTGTTCCATTGCAGGACATCCTTTCAAGATCTTTCCTAATGGAGTGTTTCTTACCCCAAGTGGCCCCTTCTGTGCTCCTGACACTCCGCTCGGAGATCAAGTGCACCGGAACTCAGAGGTTAATAATGGTGAATTGTATTCCACTGGGCACACAAGCATCAAACCAAGAGTTCAGGCAGGAGAACTTCAGGCCAGTAAGTGAGGCTGCAGGAGATCTTTGACCTCCTGCAAACCAAACCCAGTAGGAGATCTTCATTCCACCTGCAGGGCTGACAATGAGTGGAGAGAGTCTTGGGGAGCAGAGGGTAGAACATGCCACACACATCCTCTGTACCCTCCTGTACCCTGTCCTTGTTCTTCCTACCTCCCCAGAAAAAGAAAGGCAGATATGGAATGTGATTCCAGATAACTCCGGCTATCCGGCTTCATTTAGTCTGGCACGCCAGCCAGGCTGGGTGAGCCAGCATAAAGAGAGGCGAGAGGGGGTTGGGCAGGCAGAGCCAGGCGGTGACAACAAGAACTTATGGAGGTAAAGCTGGAAATCTAGACCCAGCAGGTTCCGTTTCTGGGCTCAGAGTCCATCTGAAGGCCAGTGGCACCGCTGACTGTCCTGTGGGAATCCCCAGCTTTTCCTAGTTACCTTGGCAGGAGTCCACCATGACGGCCATCTCTAGGAATTTCATTGTTTACAGGATTCTTCCTGGCCAGACGGCCTCACAACTGCCCCTGGACAAAGACTACTGCTGCTGCTATTCCCATTACACAGATGAGTAAGCTAAGGCCCAGAAGTCTGGTGCTTTGTCCAAGGTTGCACAACGGATGAGAAGAGAACAGAGACTTTACCCTAAGTCAACTCGTTCAAGCCCCACCTCTCCTTCCTTCCCATCTCATGCTCAAAGCCCATGAGCACCCTAATTCCACTTAGGTGACATCCGTTGACTGCAAGCAGGCACCTGGTGTTGGGTAATGTCTAAGGAAGATAGAGGAAAATACCTCGACCTGAAGTTACAGGCCAAAGAGATTCCAGAGCTAAGAGGTATAGCCTCTAGCCTCTGTTCTTCCATTCATAACCGTGACCTTCACCTCACCCTCCTCCAGCCAACAGGCACGTACCAAGCACCTGCCTTGCACCAAGCCCAGTCCTGCAGGCTGAGGTTTTGATGACAACAACACAGTTAGGGTCCTTGCCTTCACGAAGATGATGTTTTAAAGGAAGAAGATGGGTGAGACAGAGTGAAATAAACGGGCGTGTGTTTGAAACTAAGGCAGATGCAGACAGAACTGATCTCAGGTGGTACCCGATTCTGGCCATATAAATGTCAGGCTGGTCTCCAGCCCACAACTTTCAAATCAATCCCAGGAGATGTTTCTCTCCTTATCAGATCATGTGAAACCATGAGAGACACTGCATGAGAAGCCAGGCAAAGCAAGGACTGTTGTAAGGGCAGTTACTGCTAATAAGCCAGAGCCCCATCTCCTAGGGAAAAAGCAACACCAAGCCTGAGAAAGGGCAGGTTCCATCCATGCTGGAATGATGTGGGAAGATGACATTATCATCATGTCTTCAGGGTCGAACTAGAGACTCTTGTAAATCCAAATTAAATTACACTCGGTATCATAAGCAAGAATTTCAGCTTCTAGGACATCAATAGGTTTGTTCACATGTGGCTTTTATATTTCAAAAGATGATACAGTCTGCAGTTAGTCCAGCCCACCCTAGACAGTGTTCTCTCTTTGAACCTGATGCTTTTGACATCTCCAGGCAGTGCTTGTCTGGCAGTTAACCATGCACTGCCTGTGAACTTGAGTTGTTTTCTTGCATTGTTTCTTATCTCTTCCAGTGTTGACCTTCTCACGCAATGATGACTCATCCAGCAGCTGGTTTGCAAGGATCTCATCTTCCCTTTGTACTGTCTTAATCTGTTGGGCATCTGTTGTATCCTGGGCACTTCATAGACAGTGGGGAGGTGGCAGCCTTAGGGATATGACCATCACTGAGATGAATTCATCGTGACAGATTAAGATAAGAGTAAAAGAAGGGAAAGAATGCAATTCTATAAGAACGTATCACTAGAAAATCCAGGTTGGATCAGAAAGAACAAAATACTTCATTTTAAAATAAATAAATAAAAGTGGTGTCATAGCCCACTTTTATTTGATGAGAAGGTGCAGCAGGAAGAATGTGCAAAGGCTACTGGCAGGAGCAAACACAGATCACTAGGTGTGCTCTTGCAACCCTCTACATTGGTGCAATATAGTTGCCGTAGAACAGAAAGCAAAGTGGACAGTGGGTCCTTGTAGAACTCTTCTTAAAGACAATGGAAGCCAATGAGCTTGTGCAACACAGGGCTACAGGATTAGCTCTGCACCCTGGATGTGCTTCCTAACTGCAGGGTGGGAGTCCTTCCCTAAACATGTCATCACACACCATATGAATGGTGCACACGTGTGTGGTACATGTCTATACATGGGATAATATGTCATGCCGCTCTTCATTGCTATGACCAAAATGTTGGACAGAAACAACTAAAGGGGGACTGGAGAAATGGCTCAGAGGTTAAAAGCACTGGCTGCTCTTCCAGAGGTCCTGAGTTCAATTCCCAGTAACCACATGGTGGCTCACAATCACCTATAATAAAAGCTGGTGCCCTCTACTGGCATGCAGGCATACATGCAGACAAAACATGATATATATAATAAATAAATAAATAATTTTAAAAAAAAGAAACAACTAAAGGGGAGAAAGGTTCATTTTGCTCCATTTTGGAGCAGTGAGTCATTGTGGCAGGGATGGCATGGTGGAACAAAGCAGTTCAAGTTATGAAACAAAATGCCAGTCCCTGAGACTGGCTGTCTCAGTCCTTGTCTTCTATTGTATGCAGTCAACCCCCAGCCCAAGGGATGGTGCCACCCATGTTCAAGTTGGGTCTGGCCCAAATCCACAAGTCTAATTAGACAAATATTTAAGAAGAAAGAAAGAAAGAGAAATAAAAAAAGGAGAGAGAGAGAGAGAAAGAAAGAAAGAAAGAAAGAAAGAAAGAAAGAAAGAAAGAAAAAACTGGCAAGCAATACAAATGGTTCCTCGGTCTCCTAGGTGGCTCTAAATCTCGCCAACAGTAATGATGAAGCATCGCACTTGAGTGTATTATAAAGTGCACAAGTATAGAGAAAATCTTACAGAGTTAAAGTAACAATAAAAACAAAAGCTTTCCAAGTCTCACCTTGACATAATCTTGACAATGGTTGAAGTTAAGCAACAGGTAAGTGATTCCTGTTTATATAATGTCTCCTATTTTGCATGTATTTGAAAGTATCTCCAACAGACAGGTCTTCTCTAATGCTTAAACATTATTATAACCAAACTGTCATGAGCTAAGAACTCAAACACAAAGTACTTAGGAACATGCTCAACCCTGGAATGTCTACAGGCAAAGAAAAGAGTGACATAGGTGCTTTAGAGTTTCCCTCTTGCACAAACAGCCATACCTTATACAAAGGAAGAGGCATAGGCCCATGTTGAACGAAGTCACACAGTGACCTAAGGCAGGAACATGATCCTGACCAGTTTAGGGTGATACTCTTTCTGCTTTGGTTTTTACTCGTTTTACATCAGAGACATTGAAGCAGTTTTTGTTAGCAGCTAAGCAAGGCAGGAGCCTTTCCTTTCTTTTCAGCTAAAATTTCATGATGCAAGGAGGACATGCACAGAAATATTCTATTTGGTATAGGAGTTCCTTCTGCATTTGTATTGCTTTCATTGGTTGAATAAAGAAAACTGCCAAAAAAAAAAAAAAGAAAACCGCCTTAGCCTTTTGATAGGGCAGAAATCAGGTAGGCGGAGTAGACAGGATAGAATGCTGGGAAGAAGGCAGTGTGGCAGATGCCATGAATCTCTAGCCTGAGATGGACTTTGGTTAGAATCTTCCCAGTAAGCCACGACCCCATGGTGATATACAGATTATTAGATATGGGTTAAAGCAAGATGTGAGAGTTAGCCAAGAAGAGGCTAGATATAATGGGCCAGGCAGTGTTTAAATGAATACAGTTTCTGTGTAATTATTTCGGGGGCTAAGCTAGTCAGGCACCGGGAGCCAGGCAGCAGGACACAGCCAGCCCGCTCCTCCTACTACATTTGGTCAGCTCTGTTAACCTTTGAAACATTGTTCCATACCAACAAAAAAAAAAAAAGTGTCTACTCTTTTTCCTTCTTCAGTTACCACCTTAAATGAGCAGGTCAGGAATATACTCCTTAGTTGAGCATGGAATGGGCCCACCCCTAAAGTGCTTCCCTATATAAATATGTATGGCCCTCTATGTGAAATCCCCAGGCTTCCTTTGTTGGGAGAGGGCATTGTTTTGGAAATAAGTCTAGGCTTCCCTTATATCTTGCAGGTGTTAAATCTTTCTCCACACCCTTGTCCTGGCCATGCTTATTTTGGCTTTGCACTCATCAAGATACAAACCCATTGTGTTAGGTCACAGTTTTCACTTAGCTAAGCTCCCCGTGGGAAGCCTCCAGTTTGGAGCCCTAAACTCAAGCAGAATCTAGAAGGCAATCATGTTCAACCAGCCTGTCTAGCACCCACGATACAGCCCACAGCCCAGGTGCCTTGGCCCCTGCCCCTGCCCTCTGCCGATAGCCCACTCACTCAATGGGACAGGAGGCCCTCCATGTGAAGGTAGGCCATCCACCTGGGTGGGAAGGGGCTGGCAAGGGGATTCCTGGCTAGGGACCAAACACACAGTCATCTAAGGTTGACCAGAAGTCTCCAAGAAGATCCAAACCAAGACCCAAGCTCTCTCCCACCCACCAGTGACTGTTAGCTGAGGTTCCCCACCTTCTGTTGGAAAGAATAACATTGTGCTAACCTCACCATAGCATTTTAAGAGTGTAAACTATCGTTGGTACCTTGGCCTGAAGAGATTTAGTGGATTACTTTCCTCAGTCGGGAGAAACCTAGGGTCGCACAGAACACTTTATTGAACAAACACAGAAGGTAAGCACACATAGAAACTCCTAGCACAAACATGTCACACACAGTGCTTCTTCCTTCCTCTATGCCCAACCAGGGAGAACATACTCAAAGAATGTAAAGAGATCCTGACCAATTGTTCGGATTTTTCTTTTTACCCTATAGAGCTAGAACTTACTGGTCAAAGCCATGCCTAACATGCACAAGGCCCTGGGCTCAACAACTGACACCAAAACCACAAATCAAAACTCTAATTTACTGAACAATTAGTTATGCGTGCCTGACATTTCTAAATGCACTTTCCAGACAAAATCTCATTTGTTCTTTAATATAACTCCATGAAGTCAGTAGCTGAGATTGTTTGTATTTCAGGCGAGCCAAAATCAGAGAGGTTAAATATCAGATTAAAAGCCAGAGTGAGTAATGGAGCCAAGATTATATGTGAGGCTACAATGTTGTAAATGAAAGAAAAGGGAACCAAAAATCAAGAGACTTGGATTCGAAACCTGACGAGCAGTTAACAGCTCCATGCTCCCTAGTGACGTTAGGGTTCATAATTTCCTCTTTTATAGCATAAAGGGCCAGATTATTTCGAGAATCCTTCTAGTTCCAATGTCTATAGAGACATGGTCTTTCCTCTAACCAGACAACGTTGTGAACAGAGAACCATGAACAGCATTCTACACTGGCTCAAAGAAACAGACACTGTTAGATCAGCAGGTTTGCAACACTGGTCCCTTTTTTAATTCTTAAATAAAATTAAGAAAACAACTCGAAGTCCTAGTAACCATGCCTGCTATCCCTAGGGCCGAGAGGAAAAGGCAGTACCAATATGCTGGGTAGATGGAACACTCTAAAGGCAGATTTGGTGTTATGGCTCTATGTTGTCACAGCCAAGGTCAAGGAGGCTAAGCCAAGGTCAAGGAGGAGCCGCTGGGGACAACTCATGGCTCTCTTTCCCAGAGGTTTGTGCCTTATGCAGAATCCTTTTCCACAAAGACCAAGAGCAGTGTGGTGACTCATGTCTGTAATCCTGGCACTTTGGAGGCTGAGGCAAGAGAACTGTCACAAGTTTGTGGCCAGCCTGGGTTATGAAATGAGACCCTATCAGGAAGGAAAAAAAAAAAAAGAAATCAAGGAAGGAAGGAAAGAAGAAAGGAAGGAAGAGGAAGAAGGAAGGAAAGGAGGAAGGAGGGAGGTACAAAGGGAAAGGAGGGAGAGAGGAGGGGAGGCAGGGAGGAAAATATGTCAGGTGGCCTAGGGTCTCCATTCAGTACCCAGGACAGTCATAGACCCAAACCCCTCTGCAGGTGACTTTGGAAAAGAACAAGCGCCTAACTTTCTGACTGAGGGGACTTCCAGGCAGAGCTCCTGACATTCCTCTGTGACGTCTTGGTACTGGTTTACACAGGCCCTGAATGACCACATATAACTGCGCTGCAGAACTCCAGAGTACAATTAACACGATGATTTATGAATGGCGCTCTCCTGTGCAGCGGCACCATGTTCAGGTCCACCCAACCACACATGGCAGCCCTGGGCCGTTACCACAACTGTCTCAACAGTTGTTAAGTGTCACCCAGACGACGAAAGCAGCTGAGCCTGGGCGATACAGGTAACAATCACAACATGAGCCTCAGAATGGTGCTGCCTGGTTTATATGCTGGCTCTGACCCTTCGCAGCTGAGCGGCCTTAAATCCATTAACTTCTCTGCTAATACAGCTTTCACGACTTCCGGAAGTGACACCAGCCCTCACAGCCTCATGTCTGGCAATCAGATGAAGTTAAAGATCAAGCATTTGCTGTCCTTAGTTGAGTGTTCGGTAAACAAAACTATGATGTTATCTGAAATCACACTTGATGTTAAGGTCGGGTCTTCCACGCTATTAAGTACTGATGACATGTACCTTTATCTGGGCACTCAGGAGGTGGAGGCAGGAGGATGGAGGGCTCGAGGCTAGCCTAGGATACTTATCAAGACCTTACGCCAAAAAGAGGGAAATGGAAGCGTTCCTATTGCACTTCCTCTGGCTAAGATGCATTGGGAGGCCAGGCAGTGTCGGGGACAGGGAGTTTCCCATGGCCGGAACTAGGTCGAGGCTAACTCTCCCAGGCCATGCAGAGTCCAGAGAGCCACAGGGTCAAGTCAATTCAGAATGGCTATAGATCTGTTGACTAAAATTAGACACCCGTGGCAAGGGTAAAAGACAGGACAGAGGTGAGGGCTATAGCACGAAGACCATGTCATCCAGTGGAAAAGCTACTGGGGGGCAGAGGAGAAGACAACAACCTTGACCCATCACCAGACACCATGAAGATACTCTCTCTTTCAGGGTGGAAGGAACTCTGTTGAGCTCTGAACTTCTGCGCCAATGTCTTTTCTTTCTACAACCATCAGGACTGCTCCAGCTATGAGTTTTGGACATACCCAAAATGACAGTGGCTTGAATAAGATAGACGTTTATTTCTTGCTCAAAACGTGGAGTTAAAAATTCCAAGGCTGGTCTTGGGACTCTGCTGCTCCCAGCTCACACCTCTATCCTCTGTAGCATGCGCCTTTATCCCGGGGGCCCAGGTGACATTCAGGTCTAGCAACAGAATAGAAGAGAGTCCCAGGAGCACCCACAGCCACACCTGAGTGCAAGGAAGCCTGAGCAGTGACATTTTAATGACAGCGTCCTGTGGCTGTTGAACAAATGCATACCACTCAGTAGCTGAAAACAGTGCATGTCTACTGCGCTATAGGTCCAGAGTCTAGGCTGCATCTCGCTAGGCTGAAATCCAGGTACAGCTCTGGAGAAGACACCTGTCTTGGAGGACAGTGTAGCTGTAATGAACCACCTACAGTCTAGAATCACCTCTTCATTTAAAGCTGCCTGAGTAGCATCCTTCATCTTCATGCCCCCGCCCCACCGCCATGAAACTTAGCATACACATTGGTTCTGGGACATAACATGCACATGTTTTGAAGATGAGGGCACTAGCCTTCCTACTACAGGCAACCATGGTGGAAATTCTGCTACTCTAGAAGAAGGGCAGAGGGCACCGGGCCATCCCAGAGATGGTACCAATCAGGATTCTCCTGGATGGAGCTGTTGTTTCAGAACAAGCCAGACCAATCCTGTCATTTGTGCTGCTTGGGCTGAAATTTTTATGCCCTCCTGTTGCGGGGTGAAGGTGAAACATCCCCCTTGGTCCCGATTTGTTGGCGCTGTTTTGGAAGATTGTGGGATCTTCTGGAGCCTTGCTAGAGGAAGTGACCCACTGAGGACAAGCTTTGACATGTTGTTGCTGGGATCTACTTCTTATACATTTTCTGCTTCCTGGATGTAGATAAAATGCCTTCTTTGCAAGGCATGGTGAGCTGTGTCCCTTCAGACTCTGAGCAGAATAAACCCTTCCCAAAGTTACTTCTTGTCAGATATTTGGACACTGAAATCCGTTTAGGTTTTTGTTTGATTGCTTGTTTGTTTTTCTAGGATCACCAGCTCGGAGGACAGAGATAACTGGGAAGCACCAGTGACTATTTTTGTCACATGGAAGTCCCCAGAAATTAAAACCAGGCTGTGTGAGCAAGGATATGAAACGGAAAGAGGATGACACAGGGGCCAGCTGTCCCTGCAGTCCAGATCCACCCTGGTCTTCTCAAGGACTTGAGCCCATAAATTCCCCCTGCTCCTTTGTTTCTCCTTCATCAGGCTTTGATGAGTCGCCCTGTGTCTCCACTGGTACCTTGAAGATGTACCTGTAGGGAACGTCACAGCTTGGCAGAGCCATGGGATAGCTGCGAAATCTCACATCTATAACATTGTGATTCTAGAGCAGTGGTCAGGACCGGTGAGCCCTACAAGGCTTGTGTCCCTGACAGATACTCACATGCTTTGCCCTCTTTGACCAAGGTTAGTCATCTACAATATTTCCAGATCTATTACCTTTGTATGGGAAATGCCTCAGTAACCAGAGAATACTCCTGGCAACTGTCCTTCTCTTGTTCCTTTGCATCTGCCCGGGACACTGACTAATGTCACCAGGTTCAAAAAAATCTCTTGTAGGGCATTGATAAGGCAGAGGGAAAACAATTGGGAGAGAATAGCTTGCTGGCTTCGAGCCCAGCTAGAAGAAACAGAAGCTGTTTTCCTTCTCCCTGACCCCATCCTAGCACAGTGGTTCCTCGCCCAACTCCTTCTTGCGGCTCAGCAGAACCATATCCTCACTGAAATGGGCCACTGAGAAAAAAGTCTAGGAAAATAATTATTACTTAACCACCTGTCCATGGTAATATGACACTCAATGTCCCATTTTAGAATTCCTTTTGGTGATATATGTGGTCTAGGAACTGCTATGCATCTCTCTCTACAGATTTATCCATGCAATGGGGCCTTCTCTTCATGGACAACTGGGGACCTGTAAGACTGACCTGGATCCTGGCTTCTTCAAACAAACCAATGCCTGCTTAGATCTCTAATGAAATGCGAAAACAGTCCCCATAATCTTGGCATGGTGACTGGAAGCAAATACAAAAGCATCAACCATTGCCATTCCCATAGGACCTCCCAAGTGTTTGCCACCATTTCTCCTTCAGCTCTCACCAAACCTCCCAAGGGCTCCATCTCCCATCTCTCTCAAAACCAGAGAACCGTGGTGAATCGTGCAAGGTTTTGTTTGCAACAAGACAGCACAGACTCAGATACAACCCAATCCCAATGCATCGGTTAAGACATAAAATTCACCTATTAGTCCTTGCCAGTGGACATTGCAAGCATGTGATGGGTGTCCAGTCAAGAGCTCCATCTTTGTCTATCTTTTATGTGACTTTATTCTGAGAAAAGTCCCTGACCACACAGAGTTTTCAGAGTTTGAGACATAAGTCTTGTTCTTGCAGGGGAAGAAGGTTTGCAGTTAAATTCTGGCTCTGAGGCTGAAGAGATGGCTCAGTCAGAAAGTCCTTGTCTTGCAAGCAAGAGGACCTAGAACACACATTAATGGATGAATGAAATAAGGGGGAAGGGGTGGACAGAAAGGGATAGGGAGGGCAGGGGAGGGGAGGGAAGGGGACAGGCAAAATATGGCACAGTTGTAATCCAAGCACTAGGAAGGCAGACAAGGCAGATCCTGGGAACTTGCTGATCAGCCAGCCTAGCTTATGCGGTGAGCTCCAAGCCAGTAAGAAAGTCTGTCTCAAAAAAAGGAATGACATCAAGATTGCCACCTGTATTCCACACATGCAAACCCTCATACATACACACACTATACACACAACCCTCACATACACACACACACACACACAAACCCTCCCACCCATACACACACATATACACAGCCACAGCCACAGCCACACACACACACACACACACACACACACATATATATATATATATATTTAAGGATATCTGTCTCTGGGTTTGTAAAACACCTACAATAAGCCTGTAGAAGTACTCATCACATGATATTATTAATACTAACGTAATGTCACCAGCTTACAAATGAATGAACTCAATGAATAGGAAGACGGCTAAGGCAGAAAACCCAGTAAAATAAAGCCTGGAAAACATATTGTTAGAGGACTGGATGGTCAGCAGTGAGGAAGGCCACCAGATGACAAGGGTTGAATTTGGGAGGACCAGAGGTTATGTTTGGAGACCCAAGAGAATGGAAGCCAAAGAATTTCATTACCAATGTCCCAAAGACTCTATGGTCTAGAGAAACGGCCTGGTATTGAACCCCTCCAAGACCTCTTTTTCAGAAAGACCACTGCCCACAAACATCAAGACCCTTGAGTTAAAATCCGATGAGAAGGGACTGGCACTCTTGCTCAAGTCCACTCGTTCACTTACTCAACAGGCACCAGATACACAGTGTCTGTCTCCTGCTACCCTTTTTTCCATTCCTCTCTAGGAGACCAAATAGAACATTATCTAGAACTGCCTCCCTGTTGCCAAGTCATGAGAAGCAGGCCTGTAAAAGCACTTACTCAGTCTTGTAAACATGTCATAACCCAAGGTCAAGTCCTCCACACTCTGTGTCCTTTTATGATATATCTAATGGCACTCCACCTGTGACTTTGAACTCTCACTTGCCAGGTATTGGTTACCATGAAGTGTTCACAGAATTTTTTTTTAATTTATTCATTTATTTTTGTTAAAAGCAAGATTTACATTTACTCC
>JAQHUG010000034.1:3940201-3981224 GCA_028555095.1 Dicrostonyx torquatus | reverse complement strand
AAATTAAAGTGCATATAAGATTATGATGTAAAGTATGCCCTTAATTGATTAAATTCTGATTTGGGGTACAGACAGAAAGAGCCTGTGAGGATGGTGCGACAGTCATTTGACCAGAATGCTGCAAGCAGTTTCTTCATGCTTTGTGTGTGTGAGCTAACACAGCATGCTCTTTCGTGTGCAGGTTTACAGGCCCAGTTAATGCAGGTGGAAAAAGCATCCTTGAGTTAGACATATAGGAATTTAAGTATCCAAGAAGATGGATGAGATCAGGAACTCTTATTACATGAAAAATATCGGATAACCTGAGTTGAGCCGGTGGATCCGAAGCGGTGGCACTCACCAGGAACCCGCCGCCATGAAAAGGGAGGCCATGCCTAATATTTTAATAGCGCTTCCATATATATTTCCCTTTTCGATGTCATAACAAGCTGGTGAGGAGTATTTTTTTATTTTTCACATCCCTTTAGAAATGGAGAGCCAAAGTGCTGCCTTGAGGCTACAGTTACTGTGCTGTAAGACTCCAAGCAAGGGAGCTTGGAAGATAGCTCAGTGGTTAAAGTGCTTGCCAGGCGAGTGTGAGGACTGAGCTGTGTGTGTGTGTGTGTGTGTGTGTGTGTGTGTGTGTGTGTGTGTGTGTGCGCGCGCTCGCGCGCGTGTGTTAGCATCCCTGTAATTCCAGTCTCAGGTGACAAAAAGGAGACATTTAGTATAAGTAGCAAGACTAGGCATTGTTAAGTTCTGGGATTGATTGAGAGAGCCTGACTCAATGAATAGGTGGAAGAATGACCGAGGATGATTCCTGATCTTGGGCCTTCACATGCATAGGAATACACATGCACATACACCCACACATACGTGCCCACACGTCTGCAAAATATGCATAAGCACAGATGCATCACACACACACACACACACACACACACACACACACACACCACTCACTCACTCACAGGGACAAAATATTCCACACAAGTTCCTTGCCCCTCAGGTCCCAGTTTCTTCCTCCACAAAGTAGAAGTGAATTCTCTCCAAGCACTTCCCACTCGAACACCCTGGATAATAATGAGAGATGGTCTGGTTCTCTGAAATTCCTTTCTAGTAAACACGATGCACCTTGGCTGAAATTCAGGCAGCCTGGCGTCTTGTTAATAGTTTAGATAATTATACTGCTCAATTATCCATGTGCTCAGGGGTCCAAGAGAGTGGCTGCATTTTCACACTAGTCTAATTAAAGAATGCCTGATTCAGGATGATCCCCCTCATGTGGTACATCTTCTCCGCCATGAGCACCAGACACATGGCAAGAACAGCATGCTCTTGAAGCCAAGAAAAGGAAGTGATGAAAGAGTTCACTCCTAGGGAGTCCTGGGCACTGACCGAGGCAAATCCTGGGCTTCTCAGCACGCTCTCCTTTGAGATAGGTGGACCGTGGAAAGGTGGTGACTCCGTTTCTTCTCCTCTGGCTGTAATATAATACTCCGACAGAAGTACCTCAGGGGGAACAGTTCATGGTAGCTCACAGTTCCAGGTTACAGGGAAGTCTAAGCATCAGGAGCTTGGAGTAGCTGGTCACGTGCCACCCTTCACATCAGAAAGTAGCAATGGAAGCATGCTACCCTGACTCCTCTTCCCACTGACACAGTCCAGAATTCCCTGTGCAGGAAATGGTCCTGCCTTCTCATATCAGTCAGTGTGCTGAAGACATCACAGGCCTGTTCAGAGGCCCAGCCCCCAGAGGATTCTAGATTTTGTCAAGTTGAGAACTGACACCAGCCTTCATAAGCCATAAGGTCACAACTCTTGATGTCTGAAGAATTGGGGAGACTCTCTCCCCACTAACCCTCCTCTCCGCTATTACCCCCACCACAAATTTCATAAGCATGGAATCACCAATGGCTACAGTCTTAGTGGGTTTTTTTTCTAGAGATTTTTGCTTTTCTTTGGCTTCTGTTTTTCAAGTCAATCAGCTCTTACATTTTAAAGGGTACTCATTCTAGCAGACTTTTTTTGAGACAAGATTTCTCTGTGTAGCTCTGGTTGTCCTGGAATTCAATCTGTAGAGCAGGCTGGCCTTGAACTCACAGAGATCCACCTGCCTGCCTCCAAGTGTTGGGATTAAAGGCATGTGCCACCACTGCCCGGCCAGACTTTTTTGAGATAAGAAATGAATACACCTCGAATGCGTAATGACACCTGACTTTTGGAGAGTCGGAAATAGATGGAAGGCAACAATGTTTTCATTTAATCAGAATGTTCAGAGGATTGGACATTTGGTCACACATTATCAAGCAATTTTGATGTGTTAAATATGGAGAGACACTATGTTCTATCACTATAGTTAATTGTTTTTCTATCCAGCCTCACTGCTCTAGAGAATTTTCCATTGAACCTGGGGATCAATGCACCCATTTCAAATGCAGAAAACAAGGCATTAAGAAACACATTCTTCCTGCTTCCCTCGCAGCTAAGTCACAGCCAATCACATAGGCCTACAGTTTTAATCAGAAGCGAAGGATTCAAAGGCTCAGAGACCTCAGTAGGCATCCTGCTGAGGGCAAAAATAGCAGAAGCAGTAACAACGGTTTGCATCCAAAGACAGTGATAGCCACCAAGTATGCTGTTCAGCGGATGTCGGCATGTCGTCAGTAGGCTGCTTTTCATCACGATTTTGGCCTGGTCTAATCTGCCATCCTCCCCTCCATCCTACTTTATTTTCTGCTGCGGTGAGGAACACCATGTCCCACACCAACCCAGAAGGGAAAGCTTACACCCTACACCTCCTCATCTAGGAAATGCAAAGCAGGACTCAAGGCAGGAACCTGGAGGTGAGAACTAAAGCAGAGACCATAGAGGAACACTTACTTACCCTGTTCTTGCTCAGCTAGCTTCCTTATCCAGGCCAGAGCAACCTTCCAGGGGGTGACGCTGCCCATAGTCAGATGGGCTCTCCTTTGCCAATTGGCAGTCGGGAAAACAGCCCCAAAGACATGCTTACGGGCCAATGTTATGAAGTCAGTTCCTCCACGGATGATTCTTCTTCCCAGGTGTGTCAAGTTGACAACCAAAGATTGTCATCACACTTCCCTTGTTGGAGTTCATTTTCTAAGCCTACATCTTTCTGACATCTCAAGACACCCAGTGTTGATTTCCATTGTTCGTATTTAGGAGTATGGCAAATGGATATGATATATGGCTTGAACAAGTTTATTTATTTATTTATTTATTATACTCCAACTTTATTTGTCTGTACTGTGGTGGCATCATGGTGCCTTTTATTCATTTACTCAGAAAATATATCATTATTGAACATCTACTAACTGCCAGACACTGCCCGTCTCTTCTGCACTCAGAGAGTTATAGTGAGATATGTAAGTCCAACACATAAATCATTGCAGAAATAACTTATGATGGTAGCTTTTCTATGAAAATGATCAGAGTTATCATACTAGATGCAAAAAGGTAAATCTTCACCAACTTATGTATGACATATCCTTATAAAGAAATATTTAATTATGTAAAGGAATGAAATGACAGTGTGTGACAATATGGAACCTTGAAAACACTGCACTAAGCGGGGGAAAGGTCAGGCACAAATGCCACACAACACAGGGTTCCATTTATATGACATGCTCAGAATAGACAAATCCAGAGAGATAGGAAGATTATTATTTCTCAAGGCCTAAGAAATGACAGAATGGGGAGTGGCAGATAAGTTTTGGTGGTGTGAAAATGTCCAAAAGATAATAGCACTGTTTGTACAAACTTACAAGCATACTAAAAACGAAACAAAGCAAAATCCCATACACTTTAAAGGGAAGAATTTTACCATACGAGGGCATATTTGAAAGAAGGACTCATTCTTATTCCACACCACATCACTGCTTCCCCTTACGGAACCTGAGGCTGACAGTTTCCCTCCGGTAACTAGGTCCCCACTCTTCGGTTTAGCAACCTCATCAATAGACCTTCCCACTATCTTTGTCTCACTAGTTCAATCCCAAAGAAGACTGATCGACCCTGCTTAGGTCACACGTCTGCTCATGGACCCATTCCTACACTGGAAAAGACTGGCTTGCCTGATTACATGGCAAGCCCTGGAAGGTGGGAGGTGGGTACTAGGGTTAACAGCCCCACAGAACAGCATGAAAATGGAGAACACTTCCTTCGAGGAGCAACAGGACTTGTTGCCAAAAAGGGAAGATGAGGTGTGGTGCTTAGCAAGTAGCCATCTCAGTCTGCCATGGTTTCTTTCAGAGGTCAGAGGTCAGACATCAGACATCAGAAAGACATCCCTAAAGATGGTTAAGGTTAAAGCACTTGCTTGAGAGAACTAGAGTTCAGATAGATGTCAGGGAAATGTCAAGTAAGCATAGTGGCCCACCTTCAATTCCAACATTGAAAGGCAGAGACAGGGGTCCCCAGAGCAAGCTGGCAAATGAGACTAGCTATTTAGGCTGGACTGAGAGACACCACCTCAACAAATAAGGTGGAAATCAGTGGAGAAAGATTCCCAACATCAACCTCAGGCCTAAGGCCCATGCATACACATGTATGCACACAGGTACGACACACGTAAACATATACACACATGGACACTACACACAGAGACATATCTTTTAGGAAGATATTTAAGATACAACATAAGGGGGCTGGAGAGATGGCTCAGCCGTTAAAGGCTAGGCTCACAACCAAAAATATAAGATACAACATAAGGAATAAGTAGAAATAGAAAGGACCGAGAAAGACTGCCTTGGGCAGCGCAGATCAAGGACAACCCCACAGATGATGTACCCCATCATACAGACCATCATCATCTGAGCCCCTGAGCTACGCTGCTGTAACTCTAGGACCCAGAACTCCCAAAGTGGCTCCCTTTCTGTTCTGTGGACCTGGGATTCAGAAAACATCCCGTCCCAGGTTTTGCCCTGCAGAGGTTCAACCCTGAGAGTAGTTCCTGTCCTGGGAGCAACTAATTTCTTGAAGGCTCCCGGCTGTTCAGCATTATAAGCACAATAAATACCGTTTCATGCCTCATGTTCCAGCCCCCGGCCTCATATACAAAATTCCAAGCAGATATTTTAATGGCCCTTGCTTTCATCTAGGAAAAAGCTAAGCTACAAGCCGATAAGATCGGCTCGAACTCACTGCTTGCATCTCGGAACACTCTGCACAGAAGATTTGCTCTTTTCTTCTTTGTTTTGGGGTGGGTTTTTTTTTTTTAATGGCCAATGGGAAGAAGGGGAGGTCGCAAGGCTAGTCTGATACAGTTACATAGATTTTATGAGACTGGAAGAGAATGTTAAAAATATTCAGCTACTCATCTCAAAGATAAAAAACAACAACAACAACACCAAAGAACTGTCTAGGAGGGTACACAGATGTTTCCGTCCCCAGAGCAGCTTGTGCCTGAGGACCCATTTGAAACCAGCGAAAGTTCACAGACAAGGCTGCATCTGGAAACTCCAATAATGTTGTCAGGACATACTCTCACTTTCTAGTCTAGGTGACCAGCTGTCCTGGCCAGCCCAGGACTGAAGGACTCCTCGCCTGTGACACTCAAGTTTCAAAAGCAGCAGGATCCCAGGTGAAGTGGATTGAGCTGATAACCCTGGTTTTACCAGAGGTGCTGTTCTCTAGGCTAGCCACAGCCATCCTGGCCAACCCGACTATCACAAGCTATAGATTCCCTGCAATGCCTGCAAATGGACATTCCTACTCTCACCAGCAAGGTGCCCACAGTTGCTCCTCATTGGCTGGATTGGTGTCATGTGTCATGAATACGTCCCTATACCAAGACAATAAAGAGGTCAGGCTGTGCTCAGCACCTTCACTACCATAGTGATTCCAACCTCACAGGCTTCTGTTTTAAGCACCTGGTCTCCAGGTTGTGCCACTATTTTAAGCTGTGGATCCTTGCAGAGGTGGAGTTGGACTAGCAGGACCAGGTCAGTGGGTATAAGACTTTGACGTTTACAGCCTGGCCCCTGATTTCCTACCTTCTCTGCTTCCTGGTCTGTGAAAATGTGAACAGCCTCACACTCTCACAGCTGCTGACTGAGCCACTCTTCCCTGCCTCTGGGATGGACTGAAATCACTCCGAAACTGCAAGTCAAATTAAATGTTTTCTCCCTCCGGTTGTTTCTGCCAGACACTTCCACTGTGCTAACATGATAGTTACATCAAAGCCCACACACTGGCACCACTGCCATTCCATCGCTGTCTTTTGGTTCATGTGCCACTCTGGGATACTATAATAATAACTTAATATATATCTAACTGCATATGTGTAACTATATCAAAATGACACTAAGAGCCCAACAAGAAATTGTTCTAGAACACAGGTATCAGAGCCAAATGACACAGCTTGACCAAGGAACTATGGGAAGTATCCAAACTGGGTGATGTAACCAAGGAAAATGTTGCTGAAAGAGAAAATGGATGTCAGAGTTGCCAGAGACGACAGGTCTCTGCTCTGCCACTCATGCAGTCCAGCCCTGCTAACTGTGCATGCTATCCTGCAGGAAACTGTGCGGGATTCATGGAAAATGCAAGGGGCTGCTGCTTTCGGCATGTCAGCAAAAGGAAAGGCAAACAACACGAACCAGGGCCAAGGAGTTCAATCGCCTCTTCATGCCTGTGTAGCTGGGTCAAATACCTACCCTTGCCTTTTTGGATCCGCCTCCAGTGTGCCCCGGGAGGCTGACCCTGAAAACCCCAAATGATTGAGCTTTTTGGCCCTCCAGCACCTGGGTGGGTTTTACCAGTGGAGATACCAGCAAGATGTTGGAAAGGAGAGTGGGGGTGAATTTTCTTGACTCCTTTTTCCTAAGTCACTGGGACATGGCTGCATCCTTCTAGCACTTAACACAGTGTTGTGGGATATTAGTTTAAGATGTGTTACAATCATTTATGCTGTAGAACATTTGTTTAATGATGCAAAGATGTGTTGCATTCTTTTATGTTGCATTTGCTTAATTCTGTACAACTGTGCTACTTTGCCTGTCTAAAACACCTGATTGGTCTTATAAAGAGATGAAAGGCCGATAGCTAGGCAGGAGAGAGAATAGGCGGGGCAGGCAGGCAGAAAGAATAAACAGAAGGAGAAATCTGGGAGAAGATCCAGAGGCAAGAAAAGGAGAAGAGGATACCAGGCACCAGCCACACACCCAGCCATGGGGTAAGAAGGGAAGAAAGACAAATAGAATAAAGAAAGGTTAAAAACTCAGAGGCAAAATGTAGTTAAAGAGAAACTGGATAATTTAAGTTAGAAAAGCCAGAAACAAGCCAAGCTAAGATCAGGTATTCATAAGTAAAAATAAGTCTCTGTGTATCTATTTAGGAGCCAAGCGGTAGTTCCCCAAAGAGTAAAAAAAAAAAAAAAAAAAAAAAAAAAGCCAACTACACCACAGCTCCTATCTAGAAACCCTCGCCATGAGGGGCCCTCTTCCGCAAGATTCCAAATCTGAGTGTTTCATGATCCCTATTCTTTCTCCTTTACTGTGCCCATATTTTATCAGCATCCTGCTACTTGACCGTTCTAACCTACCCATCTGATCATGCTGTCTGTTACAGGCATCCTGATTAATATCCCATCTAGAGAACATCAGTCTGAAAACAAACAAACAAAACTGTGGCTTCTAAGAGCCTCGAAGGGAAGGGGCTAACTGCATGGCAAAGGCCACTTCAGGGTGAGCTCATTTCATCCCTCAGAGGATCTGCATCACCCACAGCTGGCAATGTACTGTACGTGCTTAATAAACATGACTTCAACTATCAGTCTCTCTTTGACCTTCCTTCTTTTTGATTTAATTAAATAAGAAGAGTAAAATACATAACACCAGAAGCAGACAGGTTTCCTGCCCTCAGGGCTCTAAATACAACTCAACCTTTAACACAGTTTACACTCAAGAGGGTCCCACCTACAAGGATGGGTACACGCTGGCTGCAACATGTCTCTGATGTTCTGAAGCCAAGCACCATGAAAGAGGTTTGCCTTGACCCCCAAATGCATTCTGCCCCCATACTCAGCAAAGAAGTCACATGATAGCAGTCAGCCTTTGCAATTGGCTCTAGCTCACCTTCTCACTCAATCCCAGTGTGTACAACAGTATAGCTCCTCCTCAGGCAAACTGATTTCAATTTTTTTTTCCCAAGACACCAGAAGATCAGGCTCTTCTTCCCATTTAAACCCTCCATGATTTCTGGAATGGCTAGTCTTGGTTGTCACCTTGACTACATCTGGAATTAACTAAAACCCAAATGGCTGGGCACACCTGTGAGGAAGCTTTTTCTAATTAAATCATTTGAAGTGGGAAGATCTACTTCTCATCTGGATCTTCTGAGGTGAGGAGACCCTCCTTTAATCCGGGCCATACCTTCTGATGGCATCTTACATAGGGGACATGAAAGGAGGAGGTACGCTCTCTCTTTGTCTTCTTACTCTCACGATCAAGTTCATTCCCTCACTGACATTAGCGCCTACTTCTTTGGGATTCTGGTGTGTACTGCAGAACGGCTGAGACATCCACCCTCATGGACTGAAGAATTACCAGACGATTGGGACTTAAATTGGTATACAGCCATTGTTGGATTAGTTGGAGCACAGCCTTTTTACCCCAGTCTAATAAATCCCATAGATAGATAGATAGATAGATAGATAGATAGATAGATAGATAGATAGATAGATAGACAGACAGACAGACAGAGACAGATAGATAGATAGAAAGAATTCTACAAATTCTATTCATCTAGAGGACCCTGGCTAATGAAATTTCCCAATACCATGGTACACTCTACCTTAGCTGCCTTCTACTGCTATTTTCACACGTTATATTTTATTGCTACAGGTCTCCCTCTGCAAGTCATGATCACAGTCCTAACCATCCCGAATCATCTACCATATGCCTCTGCTTTGTCAGCATCACTACAACTCTGGGAAGTAGCTCTCTAGCTCCAAAATTGTCTAACCACAGGGGCAGTGTCCTAAGTAGGCCTGTTAGAGGGCGGCTTGGTTTCTGCACTGATGTTGTTGTTTAGGATTTTGTTTTGATTTGAGTTTTTAGCCACTCCGCTTCCTTTCCCCCTCGGTCTTACAGTTCTGGTGTGTCCAGCACTAGCACACAGCAAGCAAGCAACAAGCATTTGTGGGACAAATAAGTGAAGGTTAGTGTTCCTTTCACACATGAGCGTCTTCAAAGTCAGAGCGCTGGCTGAGCTTGCACACAATCACACTGGAAATTAGTGACAGCTCGAATTCACACATAGGTTTGTTCACACGTTCTGTAGACCCCAAGGATCACAACACAATGCCAGTCGACTGAGAACAGCGAGGAAAGCAGCTGCCCTCCCCCACATTGGCAGAAAGCAATCTGCTCATTTATGGCATAGACTTACTTTTTTTTAATAACTGACCTGGGAGTAAAGTACATCTGGCTAAGTTCCTGAGCTAAAGTGGACCTTTGAAACAGCTCCTTCCTGATTTTATATTACTCTTAGCATGAATTCCTCTCAGAGAGCTACACATAAATCAGACGTGTATAGAGCAAATTCATTTAAATGTCATAAGGACTCATTTTGTTTTGTTTTGTCAAGACAGGGTTTCTCTGTGTAGCTTTGGCTGTCCTGGATCTCAATCTGTACACCTGGCTGGCCTTGAACTCACAGAGATCCGCCTGCCTCTACCTCCTGAGTGCTGGGATTAAAGGTGTGCACCACCACTGCCCAGCTCTCATAAGGACTCCTGCCCTTTCAATATGTACTACCACACATCCTATGAGGAAGGGAGACTGCTCTGTTCAGTTAGAACCAGGCACCAAATTTAACATAACTTTACAGAAATACAAAAAGCAATACTGTCTTGGATTTCCCAAGCTGTCGATATGCAGAACAGTCTTCCCTCACCAGCTGGGTGAGGCAGCAGTTCCCAGTCAGCTCTCCAACACCACGTGCACTGTACTCAAGACGCACTACGAGGAGCTTAGCGCTTCATCATACAAAAGGCTTTGTACTGAATGCCAGGCCCATTGCATTAAGCTTTGTCTGGTGGAGTAAACTGAGCTATGACATTAGGAAAACTAGGCATTTTACGCGTAGCTTGACTTAATGAAATTTTGATGAAACTTGTGATGGCTTCATCAGAACATAACTTCATAGAATCATCTATAAAGTGAGTCAGACAAGACTCCACAGAAGCCGGTCATGGGACCGAGATCAACAGCTATAGCTTCCTTCTCCATCCGCTCCACCTACTCCTCATCCTCAGCCCATCAGAAGGCTGGAGTTTCGAGCCTGTGCCCAGTGCTTGTCTTTTTATTTACTGAGTTATCATGGTTTCCCACAGAGCATCATAACTGTGTATAGTCCTCCGTATCTGGGATCGGTTTTGTCATTGTTGAGTAGCAGTAGCCTACTTGTCTTTGATGATGCAGTTCAATCACTACAGTCAATACAGTGACCCCTTGGTCCAGTGGAATGGGAACTTAAAATAGCCAGGTAATGGTTTCAGCTTCAGGCTTAATAGACTATGCCTGTGTTTCCTTGTAGAAACTAGGACCCAACGTTGTGATGATGGGAACCTAAGACACTCAAAGTAGGGCATTGGGTAGAATGGTCTGACGGTGAGGAGCTGCTACACCAACCTCCAGGTCCGCATTCTGTGTATAAGGAAACACCATATTTAACTATACTCTATACGACAGCAAGCCAACATTTAGGGTATTTCTCAGCTTCTCTTAGGAAGTTCATAATCTAGAAAGTTCTTAGATGGTGACTTGCAGGGCAAACTCAGTGTTCTTGTTTCTTTACAAGTGATACCATGGGGAAAGCCAAGACGATCAAAGCCCCCTCCAGACTTCTCAACAGTAGTTACATCACCGATCCCAATTCTTATCTACATAGAAGAAATTTCTTCCTAGGGCTCTATCTCTCCACCTTTCTGGTTTTTTTTTTCAAGTCAATCATTGCTCTCTCTTATTTGTTTATTTAATGATTTACTTACTGGGGGAGGGCATGAGCATGCCGCAGTGTGTGTGTGGAGGTCAGAGAACAACTTTCAGGAATTGTTCCTCGGCTCCCACCTTGTCAAGGCAGGCCTCTCTTTCTTATGTCTACTGCTGAGCTGTGTACTCCAGGGCTAGCTAGCCCATGAACTTCCAGGTGAATCTCCAGTCCCCATCCGTAGGAGTGCTGGGATTACAGGTGTGACCCACTGCATCCTGCTTTGGAGTCTGGGGATCAAACTCAAGTCTTCAATCTTGCATGGCTAGTGCACTGTGCCATTACCCTAGCCCCTGGCTCTCTCAAACACCAAGATTTGAATATCAGACTATGGGAATTCATCAACTCAGCAACAGGTTTAGAAAACGGATAGGAACTGAGAGACCCTCCAAGGGCAGAAAGCAAGGACTATAGCAGGTACTGCAGCAAGACCCATTTATGCCCAACACCTCTCCAGGTTGCTATAGGAACGCCCAACATGGAACTACCAGCCTCCTCCCTTCCCTTCCCCGGAGAATGTGTGTTCAGTTAAACCCCAGTCATCTGCCTGCCTTGGTGAATTACAGCAAGGACCAGGACGACCTCACCCCTTTAGAGGATTTGCAGGTGAGGAAAACCCCTCAGCAAGACTGCATGCAGTGAGACACCCCTCAATCAGGAAAGAAATGAGTCATGATCAGATCGTTTTTACTATAGTAAAAATAGTAGTAATAGTAGAAGCAGTAGTAGTAACTAATAATAACAATAGGGATGAGAAAGTATCTCTGTAAGTTATAAAAACAGAAAGACTTGAGTTCAGATCCCCAGCACTCACTTAAGGGGCACTCATGACGGCACACATCTGTGATCCCTTGCTGAGCCACAAAGACGGGCAGATCTCTGGCACTCTCTGGCCAGTCATCCTATCAGTGAGCTCCACGTTTAGTGACACAGCCTGTCCCTTTCGTCATCCACGCATATCCACACTCCCTGCCTCTTGTTCTCTCCTTCACCAGGTCCATGCTTTGCTGTCCTCAATGCCTCTACTTAGAACATCCACCCCATTCCCAACCTCATCTCCAGCTGCTTGGCAGTTCCAACCCTGCCTTGCACACCTAACTCAGGAGCAAATCCGGCAAGGTGCCTCCAACTGGTCCAGGCTGGGTTAGTTGATTTGTCCCTGTATCAGTTACTTTCATATCATTGTGACAGAAACAACCAAGGGAAGGAACGTTTTGCTTTAGATCATGGTTTTGGGAAGGATTTCTATAGATCGTGGGGGGTGGGGTGGAGATTTATGCTTGAGAGAGCATGTGGCAGAATCTCCTCACACGTCAGTAGATCAAGACGCAGAGTACAGGTCAGAAATCAGGGGTGGGTACAATCCTCAAAGGCCCACGCCTAATGTCCTATTTCCACCATCCATTCCCTATCTCCTAAAGCCTCACTGTCTTCAAACAACACAAGGTGCTCAGAACATGAGTCTATAGGGGACAGTAATGAGTCAAACCATGACGAGTCCTCCTGGGTATCCAGTACCACCTGTACCTACTGCTCTCACTGCCTGGGCCACACTGCTTTAGACACACAGACTCACACAGTGCTCTCTCCTTGCAACCTCAGAACTCCCCTGCGGGCTTGTGTTCCTTAAGGAGCGTGAGAACACTGCCAGGGACATAGCACGGCTTGACGGTGAATGATGGGGCTCAACCATCAATTTCCCTACCTGTAAAACGGTTGAAGCGAGAAGCCAAGATCATCACTCCCTCTGTTCGGGCCGTCGGAAGCTGAGAAGAAGGGGGTAGGGGATACAACTATGCCGCAGCTCATAGTAAAGATGCAGCCAGAAGACAAAAAGCGAGAGCTTTTATAGACTGCCACTTCAGAAAAGCAGATGTTTTAAAAGACTAAATTATTTCTTCAGTGACTGTCAGCAGTAAAGATTGGTTAAAAATAATGTGTCCCCGAAGGGACCTGATTCCTCAGGCTGTATTCAGGACGGAAAGGAAGACGAATGTTCTGTATGGCCTTCGTAAATTTTCTTCTTTCTTAAGTGAATGTTCTGTCATTTAAGAGAAACTCTGGGCTTGTTTTGTTCTTATGTTTACTGAGGAGGCAGTGAAACAGTTTTGTAGTTTGCAACTGAGCTCAACTTGGAGACACAACTTTCAACACTCCAAGGTCACATATGTATCCAACAGGAAGCAAGATGTATACCAAGAGACTGAAAAACTACAGGTCCGCCAAGCAGCACACCCAGGGAAATTGGAGATGATAATAACTTGTTCCTGAGTGAAAAATTCTGTTAATAATCAACCTTCCGATGGTGTCAAGGAATTGTCTCCATGTGGGGGCCCCTAAGAGGGGCCCAGGACCTGTCCCTGGCACATGAGCTGGCTTTCTGGAACCTATTTCCTATGGTGGGATGCCTTGCTCAGTCTTGATGCAGGGGGATGAAGCTTGGTTCTGTCTCAACTTAATAGACCATGCTTTGTTGACTCCCATGGGAGGCCTTCCCCTTTCTGAGTAGTGGATGGGTGGGGAGGGAGAAAGGAGGTGCGGGAGGGAATGGGAGGAGAGGCAGGAGAAGAAACTGTGGTTGGTATGTAAAATAAATGTAAAACTTTAAAAATTTACTAAACACATAAATAAATGGGTTTAAAAAAAAAAAAAGCCGCATGTCTTCAATCCCCACACTCAGGAGGCAGAGTTGATCTCTGTAAGATCAAGTCCAGCCTGGTCTACAAAGCGAGTTCCAGGAAAGCCAGAGCTAAACAGTGAAACCCTGTCTCAAGACAACAGAAACAAAACAAAAACAAACAGACAAAAAAAAGTCTCTGTAGCATATATATAAATGTAAACTCAGTACCACCACAAACAGGTTATATGACTTCTCTGAGAGTCCATAAACTGTGTGAGCTGACTCACACAGGGAACACATTAACCTGACTCACTAAAGACTCAGTAAGGTCAACCAGTCACAACAGGAGGTGCTAACAAGCCAGGCTGGGGATATAAAGTCCTGGGTTCCATTATTGACACTCACCTTGTCCCTTGGTGAGTGAGTCCCTGTTCTGTGGACCTTCATGGGGCAAAGCTTATCTCTAGATGCTATTGTGATCTTTAAGTAAACTGCTAGTCACTTTCACACCTATTGTGTAGTTTATCACAAACCACAATGTACAAGAAACCCAACGTGGGTTCATTATCACCACCCCTAAACAACACCTATGGCTCAGTATCTCCATCTGTAATGTGGGGGTAAAAACAGCTAGCTGGCAAACCCACATACACATTTTCGGTGTTAAGTGAGCCACCAGACATTTTGTTTACATGAATTTCAGCCCAAGCTCAATTTGTAACTGTGAGATCTCAGAGCTGAAATTTCTTGTCCAATAATTCTAAATATCATTTGGAGGATTATCAAGTCTAGATTTAATCAGTACCATGTACTAATTTTGTTTTAAGAGCCATGCATCCACAGCAAACTTAATATCCAAAACAAACTTTATTTGAAAACATAGTTTTAAGTGGGAAATGGTGCACACCTGTAACCCCAAAACTTGGGAATGTTAGAGGATCAGGAGTTGACAAAGCTGATCTTAGCTACAGCGATATTTTTAAGGCTAGTTTGGACTACATGAAACCCTGTCTCATAAAACAAATAAATAATAAAACAGGTTTTAAAGATGTATTTGATTTTTAGTAAGCATGTATGTGTGGAGGTGCACATGAGTTCAGGTGCCCTCAGAAGCCAGAGGCATTAGATTCCTCTGGAGATGGAGTTACAGGCAGTTGTGAGACACCAAGATGGGTGCCAGCGAACAAACGTGTCCACGGCAAGAGCAGTGTCTTAGTCAGTGTCCTATTACTGTGAAGAGACACCATGAGCACCGCAGCTCTTATAAAGGAAAACATTTAATTGAGGCCGGCTTACAGGGTCAAAGATTTAGTCCACTATCATCGTGGCAGGAAGCATGGAGGCATGCGGGCAGACATGGTGCTGGAGAGGTAGCTGAGAGTCCTATGCTTGGATTGTCAGGCAGCAGGAAGAGAGAATGAGCCACTGGTCCTGGCTTCAGCTTCTGAAACTTCAAAGTCCACCCCCAGTGACACACTTCCTCCAACAAGGCCACACCTACAAGGCCACATGCCCTTATCCTTTCAAATAATACCACTCCTTATGTGCCTATGAGGCCATTTCCATTCAAACCACCACAGGCAGTATGCACTCTTAACCACTGAGCCATCTCTCCAGCCCCATAAAACTTAGTTTTAAAGGAAGGAGAATAATAAGTTACTGTTAGAAGTTTGTCCTTCCATCAATGTGAATGTTTCAGTTTTACCTACTTCCTAGATTATATAAAAGTTAGCCTTGTCTCTAAATCTTCCTGACTACCTCTGCAAAAACAAAAAGAGGGCCAGTAAGATGGCTTAGCAGGTAAAGGTGCTTGCCACCAAGCCTGATGACTTGAGTTCGATTCCCCAGGACCTACATACCCATCCTGTACAGGAGAGAGAACCAACTCTCACAAATTGTCCTCTTGACCTCCACTCTTGGGCCCTGGTGTGCAAAAATAAGCAAACAAATAAATAAATGTAACTAAAAATGTTTAAATAGTAAAAAGAGTTTTCAACAAAAAAAGAAATGTGTAATTGTTCTATGAAAGAAAGGGTTATAACAAACACTCTTGACTCTCTCTTAAACAGAGCCAGGAATGCCAAGTGATCCTCATTAAAGTAATGAGGATATTTTTGGTGACATATGTCTGACTGACTTGAGTTTAGCTGGCAGAGCTTACAGCAGCCAAAGCCTCCAAAATAACTCACGGCTGGCCAGTCCTGCTAAAACACACTCTGCAGAAATATTTCACACTGCTTTAAGGGTGCCCCACCCTAGACCAAAGGGCTGTAAGGCCAGATGCAAATGGTTGTGACATTAAACATACATTCCTGTGACACCACCAGCAGGTCAAGCGTAATATCCTGAGCCTATCCAGCTCCTCTCTGCAGAAGTCAATAACCTGAACAGATCCGGTGGCTTCTTGTCCCTGCCCCACCCACCCGACCAGCAAGTTATTTTTAACTCACAACACTGGCTGATAAGTATGTTTCACATTCAAAAAAAATAACACCCTTTCAGAAACAGAGACTATGAAAAAAAATAACAAAATGCCATTGCACTTCAGTGAGAAGTCACTCCACTAAAGCTTTGAGAAAAAGTAGTCTGGACCTGTTTATCCTAGATCACAGGTCTGTAAGGAGGACTGGGTTGGCAAAGCATTCAGCCATGTCCCCAGCATGGCCAGCATCGACCATCAACATGGTCGTGGGTGTTTTCTAAAAAGCCCTCTTTAACCACTTTCTCTCTTTTCCTCACCAATTTGTAAGGCATCTCTGGTAGAAAAGGTAGCAATGAGGTCAAGGGTAGGACACTATTACAAAATGCCTAATAAAGTGACCACAGGTGGAAACCATGGGAGTAGCAGCCTTCCAGGTCAGGCCAACATCTGCTGACTTATTGGATGCCTGCAATGCATCATGTATCATGGCAGGTAGTGTGGTAATGGCACCAGGTCCTAGCAGGACAGTACCTGGTGAGAGCCTCCAAGCCTACATCCACCTCTGTATCTTTGGCCTACCGTTGCAGCATCCACAGCTCTTCTTTGGTGATTCTCAAATGTGCAGCTAGAGAAGGCTTCCAGCCACAGTCCTCGTAGTTAGTCCAGCATCAAGTGTGAAGGTAGCCGGGTTGTAACTAGACGCAGCCCAACAAGCTCTCCATCTTAAAGAGTCCCAGCATTACAAACCTTCCTAGTTAAAACCAAAGAGGCCAGTTAGATTTTTTGATGGTACAGAAAATCTAAATTTGATTATACTTCCAAAGTAGTCTGAGTTCAAGTATGATAGTTGGAGTAAACTTGAGCTGGAGAGATAGTTCTGTATGTAAGAGCACAGCCTGTTCTTCCAGAAGACCTGAGCTAAGTTCCCAGTACCCAACACAACTGCCTGTAACTCTAGCTCCAAGAAATCTGACACTCTCTTCTTTCCTCCTCCAGAACATACACATACATGACATATAAGCACACACGTACGCACGCACGCACGCATGCACTCATGAATGTAAAAATGTGCTTTTAAGGAGAAAGCGGAAGGGCTCAAAGCAAACACTGAGGCTACTAGAGTTTAGTCCTTAGCCAGAAAGGAAGGGAGGAAGAGTCTTAGGAGAAAAGAAAGGAAGGAGGGAGGGAGGAAAGGGGAAAATGAGATTGTTTAAACTTTTGTTTGAATTTTAGAGATTAAAAAAAAAAAAAAAAAGCCCATCAGTTTCAGCCACTTGGTTCTTCCTAACAGTGAGCTGCAGGGACTCTGGCTGGCTGGAACACAGCAAGCAAGGCTCTGGCAGGGCTTGTCTTTCTTCCCCCTTCCCTCTGCCTGGCTAAACTGTTAGATTACATTCCTAAAGCTAGTCACCAAGGTCTATTCCCTTATTTGATCACTTCCTCCTCCCCCACGCTGACTACCAAGGTTCAGCTGTCAAAGTATTGAAGACCAGCAATCAAAAGCCCCCTTTGGCTCACCTAATTAACATGCTCATTCTAACACGGGGTTTCCCCTTTTACCTTTATAAGTCATTTTCTTTTGGGGACTGTGGACCACCAGACCCTGAATTTTCTGTAAACAACTTGTTTTCCTCTGCTCTGAGCATGAGACCCTGAATGGCAGGGGAGTGGGTTCTGATGGGTTTGCAGCTGAAAAATCCCAAGAGCTGGGGCATGGCCAGAGCCCTATATAAGCTGCCCCTGAGCACAATAAAGAGGGCATTCTTGGCATCCTTGTCTCAAGGATGTCTCCATGGCCCCATCTGTCTGTCTATCTCTGTCTGTGTGTGTATGATTTTAAATTTTCAGCCTAGTTCCCGTAGCGCATAGTGAGTAGAGCATGGAACTAGTGTAGATTTACAAGATCTCAGAGAGATCGCCTTGGGAATGGTGGGGGTGGGTTGTGTGTTATGTGTGTTTGAGTAAGTCTTTAAAGAGACAGAGTATAAGCCGTGTAAAGATGGAAGGTGCACAGAGAATTTGGAAAAGATGGAAGGTGCACAGAGAATTTGGATTATTGTGTTTTCTTTTGGTTTTTTGACTGGAGAAAGACATTTGAGTCTGAGAACTGCTTTAAAAAAAGGTATTTTGACTTTAAAATATAGGTCTAAGGATATGTTGCTTTGGAAAAGAGGTTCTGCTTTTGTTTCCACAGAAGATGAGGACCAGTGGATTTCTTCTAGACTGGTATGGTTTGATGGACCAAGACCCTCTGAAATTTCACTGTGAATACCCCCAAAGATACAGCAGGAAGTAGTCTGGAGGGAGAGCTATGACCAAATTCTCTAAATGAATGTTTAAGTGGGACTAGGGAGCCTGTCAGCCATTGTGGGCCTGACCAATAAAGTGGGCATTCTTGTATCAAAGATGACCCGTGTCCTCATGTCTCTGCCTGTCTGTGTATATGTGTGTTTTTAAGCCTCCAGCTTAATTCCCAGCTTGTGTACTGTCCTGTAGTACAAACACTACAATTTTCCTCTGTCCCACATCTGTCTCCTCTCTATCCAGAGGCAGTCCTTTGTCCCTCCAGGACAATATCCCTGCCCCTCTCCCTTGTTCCCTTCCCCCCCCCATCCTCTATTCCCTGTCTTTGTCTCTTATTCCCTGCCCTCTGTTCCTCTCAGACAAATTAGTCTCCTTTGTGCTGAGAACTTGGTCTTGGGGGAGTGTCCTTTCTCCCACTATAGAGATGATAATGTTGTGGAACAAACAAATCTCAGTAGCATTCTATAGGGAACATTTATTTCTCCCTAACATATGTAGGATAACAGAGATACCTGTAGCCAGGGTACTGAATGGTAGAAACAGGAGCTCTCAAGCCCATGGGTAAGTAACCTCTGCTCTCATCCCACGTTCCTACCATTTATTCCATTGGCCCAAGCAAGTCACAGGGCCAATAACTCAAAGGCTATATATATATATGTGTGTGTGTGTGTGTGTGTGTGTGTGTGTGTGTGTGTGTGTGTGTATACATATATATATATATTGCCTATCAAGATGCTGCCATGCCATGCATGGCTTTGGTTCTGGAAACCAGACTGGGGTGGTAAGAGAATGAAGAGAGGACACACAGGGACAGGTAGAGAAAATCTGGGCGTGGGTGGGCCGAGCCATGCACTCTGATGAAGATGTAGCAACCACAGAAACAGCCCAGAAACTCAGCCTTCACTTTATACATCTGAATCGAGGAGGCAGGTTGATTGTATGAAGCCCAGAGGCAGGCTTACCTGGGCTCAGTGGAAGGTCTCTGTAGGGAAGCAGTCTCAACTGTCATCCCAGAGGAGGAAGCTGGGGTTGGTAGTTTTATACACACTGGTCAGTCATTCGTAAATACTCATACTTGGGCCATAGTGTTATGTGACAAAACTGTTTTTGGGGAGACACTACACACATGTCTAGAGAGAGAGCCCGTGACAGATCAAAGTGTGGATACCACTGAAGGCCAGCTTGGTAAACCAATGAGTGTTATTGGGATTACTTGCAGGAATATGGGTGAGAGGTTAGTTCCAGGAGCAGAAATGACTCAGAGACAGCTGCACCACCAGGTCCACCCCAGCATGGGTGACAGGGAACAAAGATGGGAACTTGGAGCACACTGCTCAGCCTGCAGTGTTGGAAAGTGTCCTTTCCAAGTCCCTCTGCTCTAAACCTCTTCCACGCTGCTCGGTGGTCTCTGCTGCTCCCAGGCATCCTGTCTGACCTCAGAGTCATTTCTGTAGCTTGGCTTGGTTGAGTCCCCTACTCATACCTTGCCTTCTCTGAGAGTGACTCTCAGCAGTCTTTACTGCTTACTCCAGCAGGGAGGGGCCTAGTGAACCTGGGCAGTTTCAGGGACTTCCAGAAGCTATTTTGAATGATTTACTTACTTGCTTAAAGAGCTTACCTGCAGTATGGAATGTTTCAGTCTTGGAGGAAACTGTGACACGCACATAGGAAGAAATTGCCAGTTTCCTGAGCCTAACCTGGAGAAGGTTTTATCACCCCCATTGGTCTAATGCACTGGGGCCCTTGACATAGCAGTAAGCACACTAGTGATACATGTTCAGGATTTCAACTGCTTATTTACATATGCACCCAAGGCTTTCTCCACTCCCCTGCAAGAGGCCAGGTCAAGTGCATGGATACATATCACTATTATAGAGAAGGAAGAAATGGCACTTGAAAACCCTAAACAGTCCCTTGCACCATTGTCTTGAGTAAGTGGAGCCTTTTGCTGTTCACCCAGCGAAGTGTAAGCTGTCTTAGCAAACTTAGAATTCAAATCCTCGGCCTTCCAGACCTCTGTGGCTTCTTCCTGGAAGTAGCCCCCTGCATCTTTAACAGTCACAGCTCTTGTGTTTCCATGCTGTCCTCCAAGAAAGCCCAGACCTCATCTCTTAGCCCCATCACTGTTTAACATTTGTTTGGGATCTTCTGCGAGGCTTTTACAAGCCACTTTTACTATCGCCGCACTAATAAATTATTTATAATGGGAAACCAAAATCAGAAAATCCTGGCTACTTGAAGACAGACTTTATTAAAAACATCTCCTTCCCCCTTGCAACACAGGGCCCACTTAGGCACATTCAGGTTCTCGGCTTACCCAGCTTCAGCACACAGAGGAAGAGACACTGCCCATGGCTACAGAGGCAGGAGTGTGGAAGAAGAGAGCGGGAAGCACATTCTCTAGAAAGGAGTTTTTTACTGCTACTGTCTGGTGCCGCCGTAGGCACCAGATGAATGTAACTTTAGGGGTCAAACTAGCGAGGCCGGTGAATGAAATAGGAAGCCACCCCACCCTGGTGCAGTAGTCACTTCTTCACACAGGACTGGACTATGGAGAGGCTGTGGAGATGATTTGGTAGGGAGATGTCTCGGTGAGAAGGTCTTGATGAGCGGTCATAAGGACCTGAGTTCAGATCCCCAGCCCCTATGTTAAAAACAAAACACTGCACTAAGCCTTTATCCTAATGATGGGAGACAAAACCAGGAGAATCCAGAGGTTCATTTGCCTACCAGTCTAGCCAATAGGTGAACTCCATGTTCAGCGAGTAAGTCTCAAAAATAAATAAGGCCCAAAGTGATAGAAGATACCTGATACTAACTTCTGGCCTACACACACACACACACACACACACACACACACACGGGTGGGGAAGGAGAGAGAGAATGGTTATGAGCAGCCAATTCTGGGCCTGGTAGCAAGACACTGGGCTGAGATGTCTCTAGAATAAAAGGGAATTTATATTCTGCAAAAAGGGGGAAATTACCCTGAGTTGAGAAGAAAGTAGACATAAGACCCTGGGTAGTCTTAACCCTCTCTGAGGATCCATCAGCCTTTCACCTGAAAACCATGATGACACCAGACAGGTCCCACACGAAACCCAGGAGAGGACTTTATTGCTAGAGGCCAAAAGACACCGGGAACTGAACTGCAGAAAAGGCAAGAGAGGAGGGATAAACACGCAGCCCTGGGGCACTAGAGCAGGTACAGTGAGCATAGCCAGAGACTTTTTCTGACGCCACGGCACCAGCAGCGTTTGTTATGATCAGGAGCCTTGGTCGCCAGCTCTCTGTTCGCTCAGGGTTCCCGGGGTGGGACCCAGGACTGTCTCAGCTCTTTACTTCCACGCCTTGGGGTCCAGACGCTGCAGGGCCTCCCCATCTTTTCCCCAGCTTTTGCCACTGGGAGGCGGGGATGGAGGGCGGGGAGCCTGACAGCACACACATCAATGACAGCTTTAAGGCGGAAGGGGTGGGGGCTGCCCCTCCCCACTCCTGCCGCACCGGGTCCCCTCCTCCCCTTAGCACACCCTGGCGCCTAGAGTTGGTACTGGCAGTCAGAGGTCCAGAGACTGCGCCCCTACCCTGCCCCCTGACATTCTGGCCTTTCCTAGGCTGGATCTGCCTACGGACGTTCCCAGACACCTAGAGACTGATGGTTCCCAAACCTCTGGGCCGGCTTCCTAGCTGCGTCTGGGTAGTCCGAAAGCCGTGGGGAGGACGTAGTGCCGAGTACAGGGCCGGAATCTCGGTGGCAGCAGCTGGGAGGGGGGAAAGAGGAGGGGGTACAGAGGTGCCAGGGGACCGAGAGACAGCGAGACATCTGGCCTGACCACGCGGCTTCAAATTTCCACGGGCTCAAGGTTGTGCAACCGCGAGCCGAGCGAGAGCCGCGGGTGCCTCGGAAAACAAGGCGAGCCCATAAACAAAGCCACGTGGCCTCGGGACCCGGGGGGGCCGGGCTAAGAGCAGGCGGCTCTTCCGGCAACAAAGAGCCGGGGCAGAGGCCCGGGATAAATACTGCGCCCCGGCAGCCGCGCAGCATTCCCGGAGTCGGACGCGATACGAGACCCTTCCCAGCCCCTGCGCCCTCTGCGAGTCCAGGGACCCCGGCGCCCACGCCAGACCCGCAGTCCTGCACACCAGTTTCCTACACTTGTCCCAGTCGCCGCCTGAGTTCCCCCAGCATCTTTCCAGCGCGGCGCATCCTCGGGGCCAGCCAGGCCGGTCTCCGGCTATCAATCCATTCTGCCCATCGGTCGCGTCCGCACTCGGTGCCATGCCGTTCCTTGGGCAGGACTGGCGGTCCCCGGGCCAGAGCTGGGTGAAGACAGCCGACGGCTGGAAGCGCTTCCTGGATGAGAAAAGCGGCAGCTTCGTGAGCGACCTCAGCAGGTGAGGACATTCTCCAACTTCCAGCCCCACAAAACCGACCTTAGCTGATCTGGGGGTGGGAGCGCAGGAGCAGATGAAGGAAGGCAAGCAGGGTTGGGCCATGATAAAGAGGGGGCCTCCAGTTGAGGAGGCAGGAGTGAGATGCCCGGATTTCTGCAAAGGTCGCCAGAACACCAGAAATAGGGTAATTTGGTGTCTCTTACTGACCAAGGTCAGTGTCTCCCAGAGAAAAACATTGCATACAGAACCCGGGATTCCTCAGTCTGGTAACTGGGGATCATGTCCCTAAACACTTCTTGAACCCAAGCGCACAACTCAGGGACTCTGCTTTTAGACCCCGGAATTGAAGTTACTGCTTTAAGTGGACGCTAGCGAGTTGGCTGTGTGCCTTTCCCTGCCCTGTGACAAAACCCAAGGAGAATAAGCACGGTAGTCACGAGCCGCCGGATGGTGGGTCTAGTCGTGGGCCCTGCCCTGAGTGCACAAAGGCTCTTCCCACACACAATCGACTGCTGAGTGGGCCGGAAAAAAAAAAAGAGTAACTGGGAGGGGCAGCCGATGGGCCCTGGGACAGCAGCCTTCCTGGGCAGACTTGCCGAGTGGGTGGTAGTGGTAAAGCTTAGGGGCTGAAGAAGGGGGGAGGGTTGGAGGGAGGGATGAAACACGCACGCACAGCACTCAGCTTCAGAAAGGACCAGACACTTGCACCTGCTTCCTCCGTGGCCCTTTCCAGTCAGTCTCTGCACAGTGAGCGCACTCCCATCCCTAGTGGTGCCTGCCAGCTGCAGAAAGACCACCCAAACTTGACTTCTCACCTGAGCTCTGTCGTCTGGTGGAAAAATCTGAGGTCGGATCGAATGCCCACTCATAAATTACGAGGTTGAAAATCAACCCCCAACCTAAGCAGCTGACCAGTGAGACACCCTAAAAGTGTGTTCAGAGGGGCTGTTGCAGTTGAGGTCACCCTTGGGTGCCTTCCCCTCCCACTATCCTTTGATTAACACCCACACACACCCCTGCATCCTTAGACGGACTTAACAAAGTTCTGTGAGCTTGCCAGGTCCCACCAAGTGAGGTTTGATGGTTGTTTGAATAGAGGTTTGGCAATTATCAAGAAACTGTTGTTGTATGGGCAGCTTGACCTCCAAGGTCTCCTATTTGATTGTGATTCACAATGCTTAAATTCTCTTTGTCTCTTAATGAGGTGTAATGAACCATTGAACTCAGGGACTTTCAGGAGAACCAATATATTAATTAGTCTTTGTGATCGGTCCTTTGAGGCAGCCCCAGGGGGATTTAGAGCACTGCAAAAAAAAAAAAAATCGGATAAATTACTGTTGTCACAGTTTTCCAGAGAATGATTTAACAGTTATACCTAGTATTTCTCCCTCAACTAAGGCAGCAGGAAGTAAACCAGAAGTGTTCTCCTCCTTGAAACCATCCACCTTAGGAGCCAGAATTTAATATCTCAGTCCTTGGTTTCTGTATAAAAAGCTCAGCTTCGGCCGGGCGGTGGTGGCGCACGCCTTTAATCCCAGCACTTGGGAGGCAGAGGCAGGCGGATCTTTGTGAGTTCGAGACCAGCCTGGTCTACAAGAGCTAGTTCCAGGACAGGCTCCAAAGCTGCAGAGAAACCCTGTCTCGAAAAACCAAAAAAAAAAAAGCTCAGCTTTGTCCCAGCGTGATGCTGCAGGGGTCCAGCCAGCTGCATCACAGTGACGTGCCCTAATAAAACAGGACAACAGCCCACTGTGTTCAGCAGGTCCAGATCTAAAGTGGAGAGACCGCAGTCCATCTGGATACGCACTCCGTTCTTGCTCTCTCTACGAGATAGACTACAGAAATAGTGACACCCCACTCTTCCTATTGCCCCTGAAGTTTTAAGGAGACTGGGACTGTACCCTTTCCTGACCCCCTTTTCTGGCCTATCACACCTGTGAACTGAAGCTGTCGCCCTCTCTGTCATCATTGTCTCAGCAGTGACCAACACAGTGACCACCTGCAGTCCTCTGCTGAGTCACACTTGAGGACCAATTTGGTCATCTGCCTCTCAGCAGAGCAGCTGGCTGTTTACGGGTATTTTTCCCCCCAGCAACCATAAACAATCCCCTCCTTCCTTAGCTCAAGAGTCTGCCAACTTCTTAAAAGCAGTGGCCTTCTGAGGTCTGGCTTTGTGATCTCAAATATCCCACTGTTTCCCCCGGCTTGGATTTCCTGTGATGTAAGGTTTGGGCCCTGTGCCTGGCTGCACAGGTGAGCTTGAATGTCCTCTCTTGTTCTCCGAAAACAAAAGGTGGGGCCTTTATAAGAGAAGGTAACTGTAAGCTGAACTACCAAGGGCCAGGCTGCTTCTCTAATTCCATAGGCCATCCCGAGAGTCACCCAGGAGGAGTGAAGAATAAAGGCACGCTTTGGGGGGTTATTGTTCAGTGTGAACCCTGACTTGCCTACACAGCACAGCTGTTCTAGACTCCGCTAGCCATTGTCCCTGTGGTCCACGGCCCTGTCCTCCAACAGCCAAGTGTTACAGTCTCAAAGCAGTCAGATGCCTCCTGAGATCACCGACTTTAGACAAGCCTAAAGCTGGCCCCTTAAATTGTTGGACCGGTAAGCTAAAGGACGGATGGCAAGTGCGGCAGATGAGAATTTCAAGGAAGGAACATTGTATAAGCTGGAGTGATCCAAGAATGCTTCAAGGAAGTGGTGGCTGAGATGGCCCACACTGCCACTTCCCCAGCCACCCCTGCCGCACCCCAACCCCAGGATGAGTAATCTCAAGTCTCTTCTCCAAGCCTGGACTTCTGTAGTTAAAAGCCCATTCCAGTGATACAAACTGTGTGTTGCTAAGGCTGGCCCAGGAAGGAGGAAGTTCGTCTTTATGCCTTGAATAAAAATAATAGTAGAGATATTTTTATGAGCAGTTGCTCAGTGCAAGGCAGTATTGTAAAAAAGCTCCGTGCGCTAGCTTGTTTCTCCGAAGCAATCCAGGAAGTAGTCCTTTGAAGTTTGGCAACCTGGATATGACTTTGTGCAAATAAACATCGAAACCTCAGTGGCCATAATCAAGACTATGGAACTACTTCGGGTCAGGACATGGTTTTATTAAATGTTTATCTTAGTTACAGATGAAATAAATAAAGATTGTATTTCCTATCCCCGCCTTTATCTGCTGCCAAAATGGTCATATTTTGGAATCTTTTCACCTTTTCTGCATTTGCCTTATAGTATTTTCTATGTGTTTGTTGGTAATGTGGGTTGGTAATGTAGTTGGTAAAAGCTGGGTGGGTGGAGGAGGGCTTTTTCCTTATTCTTTTTTTTGGTTTTTTGAGACAGGGTTTCTCTGTGGCTTTGGAGCTCGCACTGGAACTAGCTCTTGTAGACCAGGCTGATCTCGAACTCACAGAGATCCGCCTGCCTCTGCCTCCCGAGTGCTGGGATTAAAGGCGTGGGCCACCACCGCCGGCTCCTTATTCTTAACCTATGCCTATAAACAGCAAGGTTAGTAAGAACTAGTTACAAAGTAACAACTCACTGACTATTGTTGCATTTGGTGAGGAAGGCAGGCTCCTTGAGATGTCTTTCCTTATTTTAAATATATCTTTATATATGCTATAATTTGCAAATGGTGGTCATTTTGTTGTTAAACATTTGAGTTGTAATTTTCCATTGATTTTGCATTTCCTGGAAATAGACATAACCAAAGTCTCAAAATAGCCACGGAATAGATTATTGCTTAAGAGAAAACATAAGACAACACAAATGAACTTCACAGCATGGCTTCCAAGCCCAGCCTCTAGCATTCAAACCCTAATACAAAATGAGATGTATAGGGTTTCCCTGTGGTTAAAACTCTTCTATACTCTGCATCAAGAGAGCATCATCAATGGTGTGAAATTCTTCTCGATTTGGCTTTGGAAATGAGTCACTCCAGCTTAAAGTAGCTCATTGTAGCATCTGTGAAGAAAACAAGTGCTGAGGGGCTGGAGAGATGGCTCAGTGGTTAAGAGCATTGCTTGCTCTTCCAAAGGTCCTGAGTTCAATTCCCGGCAACCACATGGTGGTTCACAGCCATCTGTAATGAAGTCTGGGGCCCTCTTCTGGCCTGCAGAAATACACACAGACAGAATATTGTATACATAATAAATAAATATAAAAAAAGAAGTTTTAAAAAAAAAAGAAAGAAAAGAAAACAAGTGCTGAATTCCCTCTAACCCTGTCCTTTAGAAAAGCGTAAGATGAGGTGCTATTGGTGGCTGAAACATTGTAGCGCCTGGTTGAAACATTGTAGCGCCTGGTCACTCTCAGTGCCTAACGAGGAAAGCTGGTCCAGCCCCTTATATGTATGACTTATAAGAAGATGGTTTTGTTTGTTGTTCCCTAGATATGAAATTTTTACTGTAGTTTGTAGGGCTGTGGGGCTCTGTGTGTATTTCTTTAAAAATAAGCATTCCCGTGATATTTTTTTGCCCACAGAATGTTCTAGCTTTGTTTTCTAAAGCCTTCGGACATCACAGACCACTCAAGTGACTTTCCATCCTTTCCTCTTCCTCACCTTTGATTGACATTCTTTAGATTAGCTTCCGAGTCTCAGAGTTCTGGTCTTTATTCTGTTCCTTTCTTCCTGCTGACTGGAAGCAGAACATCACCTCATCAGTGACTCTGTCCCCTGTACCCCTCACAGCCATGCAGACAAGACAAACACACACTCTGGAGCTGTACAAAGCCTGACCCAAAACCTTCACCCTTGGCTCACTCAGACAACTGGCTCTGAGAGAGGTCATTTCTGCAACACACAATCTGAAGCCTAAAAATATCCTGTTTCCCTGAATGAAAAAGAGAAAGCTAAAGACATCAGGGAACTCAATAAATGGTTGACTGGTGGCCTGTCAGGTTTTTCTCTGCAGGTTCTGAAAGCAGCAGAGTACCTAGCTGGTGATGTCAGCATTTTAGTAAGCTACTAAGACAAGTTCTACTTACTGAGACAGTAATTGCACTGAAAGAATACTGGACACTTGTGGCCTTCTTGTCCCTTCTATCATTTACACAAAGCCAGAAATAGAGGAGAACATATATGGTTCTAGTCATCCCCCAAAAGAGATTTAAATCAAATCACATTTTAAATTCTGCAATTAAAGGACTCTTCATATCTTAGTGGACCTTCACACCTGATTTGTACGGGTTGCTGTTATAAATCCTGCCTGCCTCTTGGGGGTTGAAAGAAGCAGGGAGCCCGGTAATGGTGGCGCACACCTTTAATCTCAGAAGGCAGAGGCAGGCAGATATCTAAGTTTAAGGTCAGCATGGACTACTGAGTGGGTTCCAAGAACTACAGAGAGAAAACCTGTCTCAAAAAACAAACACAAAAAAAGAGGCAGGGAACCCATCTTCTTGTTTAATTTTAATATTTCTTCCCCATCCTTCTTGCAGAAAGTATTCAGGGATTTTCTCTAAATTGTGAGACAAGTCACCCTTACTCTCATGATACCTCAGCCTATTGAAGAAGATAGGCAGCTGGCCAAAGTTGGACCTGCCCACCCTTTAGTGACCTATAAATTGGATAAGTGTGTTTGGTGTCTTTTCAACCCCTCTAAGTTTATGAAGTATTCATTTTTCCTTGTTTCTGTTAGGATACTTTAACCTTTCAGCCTGAACAATGAGCGTTGTATGCAAAATACTTGCTGGAAGGGGAGTTTGAAGCTCAGATTTTTGTAATAGTGATCATGTTTTAAAGACAGCACAGGAACATGCTAGCTAAAGCTGCTTGGTTATACATTAAAATGGATGACTTGCATAATATGTGATTTATAGCCCAATAAAACTGTTTCTAAAGAGAAGGGCAGGATGATAGCACATACCTGCAGTCCCAGCGTTCTGTACACCCAGTACTCTGAGACAGAGGAACGGTGCGTTCAAAACCAGCCAGTACTATATAGTATTTCAAGGCCAGCTTGAGCTACACAGTAAAATCTTGTCTTAAAAAAGAAGAGCAAGGCCCAGCACTTAGGAGGCAGAGGCAAGAGGATCTCACTCTGAATTCGAGGCCAGCCTGGTCTACAGAGTGAGTTTCAGGACAGTCAGGACTGTTTCACAGAGAAACCCTGCCTTGAAAAACAAAACAAAGCAAAAAAAGATATTGGGCATGGTGGTCCACACCTTTAATCTCAGCATGAGGGACACAGAGGCAGGTGGATCTATAGGAGTTTGAGGTCAGCCTGATCTTCATAGTGAGAACCTATCTCAAAAAGAGAGAAGGGATTGAGGATTGGAGACTACGGGAAGGAGGGAGGATGGTGGAAAGGGAAGGACGGGGCCACAGCAGCTTGGAATAGATGCTCTGCATCTTGCAAAGGCAGGCATTGTATAACACAATGATACCAGCCATCTCTGTCCCCTGTTCAGCACTTTTGTTGAAAGTGATACTGTAACAGACCGCCTCACTCTTAAAGAGTATAGTGTTCTGTATCAAATTATAATGGAAGGCCCTGTTAGGGAATTCAGAAGAAACACATGCCCCCATCCCTGCCTTCCGCATGGAGATGATGATATTTTTACTAAAAGAAGTCTGTGCTTGCGCCTGTATGGCGGTGGTTCTCAACCTGTGGGTCACAACCCCTTTGGGGTCAAAGGACCCTTTCACAGGGGTCGCATGTCAGATTCATAAAAGTAGTAAAATTACAGTTATGAAGAAACAACGAGATACTTTTATGGGTGGGGGGGTCTCCACAGCATGAGAAACTGTATTAAAAGGTCCCGGCATTAGAGAGGTTGAGAACTACTGCTGTATGGACTCTTTTTTTTTAAAAAAAAAAAAAAAAAAGATGATTTTATTGTTTTGTTTTGTTTTGTTTTGTCTGGGAAGCACGTGTTGGTGTGTCTTATAATCCAGTGAGTTATCTGTGGAAGTAAGACTGTTGCATCCCTTTTCTCCTCCCTTAAAGTTACTGCAGCAAGGAGGTGTACAATAAGGAGAATCTTTTCAACAGCCTGAACTATGATGTTGCAGCCAAGAAGAGAAAGAAGGACATACTGAACAGCAAAACCAAAACTCAGTGTAAGCCATTTGTTTTGAATATACGAAGAAAGGGTGTCTGGGGATGTAGCTCAGTCAGTAGAGTGCCTGCCTGGGATGCACAGAGTTCTGGGTTCGGTCCCTTAGGGCTGCATAATTAGGCATAGTGATCCTGGATGAAGGTCAGCCCAGCAGCAGGATAGAAGTTTCAGTCCATTATCCTTGCTGCGTAACATCCTTGAGACCCTGTGCTCACAGAAAAGAAAAGGCTATTGGAAGATTCTTATGAATGGTTCTCAAAAACCATATTAGCACCTCTCATATACGAGAGCTCCCTTGATGCTTTCTCTATCACTAGTTGAGGTTTCTGGGATCTTTGCTTCCACAAACTCAACTGTACATCACACAAGCAAAATTAGGATTTTTTTTTTTTTACTGTTTAAAGTCCTTGCCGGTTGAGCGTTTCTCTGCTTGTCACTCGCGTTTGACATTGGTAAGATAGCTGCAGGACAGGGCTACAGCTGAATCCATCCCAGCAGCGCTTTGATTTTCAGCTGGGTTTTGAGGCTTTGAAAACAGAATTGTGAGACTAAGGTTGTAGCTCAGTGCTTGCCTCGCTGCACAAAGGCCTGGATTCGTCCTCAGTACCCAGTGAGCTGTGCATCGTGGGCCTCAGGAGGTGGAAGAGTTTGAGGCCAATGTAGGACGCATAGACTCTGTCTCAAAATGAAATTAATAAAAGGACGAAAGAAGAAAATGGGCATGTCCCTCTTGCATAAATCTGAAGTCACATGGTCCAGAGACTTATGTTTTGGCAGAGGATAGAAGGCTCTATTAAAATTGAACATTTTCATCCTCCTAGACTGTTGGAGTCTTTTTTGTCAAAATATTTTAAACTTTGGAATAAATAAAAAAAAAATGAGTCATATTTACAATCTTAGGCCTGCTACAGATTGTTCAGATATGTTTCTGTTTCACTTTTGGCCTCTGTAGATTTCCATCAAGAAAAGTGGATCTATGTTCACAAAGGAAGTACTAAAGAGGTGAGCACCTATCCGCTTGCTAAGGCGCCATGCTTAGGAATGCTGTACCCTCCCGAGAGAGCAATTGGGCAAAACCAGTTTTTTACGTCAACAGGAGGTGGGAAGGGATCAGCTTTATCTGGGGGGGCGGGGGGCTTTCTCGGTTAGCAGTTAGGTTTGAGAGACCTAACCATTAAATCCGACAGGCGTTTTCAGTGCCTGCTCTTTGTGCTGTAGGTTCAGGACCTTATTTATACTATAGCCATCTTCTGTGGCACTGGAGAAAATGGGCAGTTTGCTCACTGGAGCATGGGGCAGTATGATAGAGTGACAGCATTCCTGTTTCTTTCAGGGACCTTGGAAAACACCCTGTTTCTCTTATGGCATCAGACCCAGAGAGGGTGGATCACCCAGGAACTTGGGACAGAATGAGATGATATGCCAGAACTCTGTATTCCCAATTCTCTGTGCATAAACGCTAAGCGTTCAGAACTTGATTTCTTCCTTACAAAGCAAAGCACGCCAGTGGGTGCAGGGTGATGTCACCATGGGGGCAGGGAGAACCGATCACTTCTTAGTGTGTATCATAGTCCCAAATGGCATATCCTCCGCTCCCAGTGATGCACTGTACGCTAGCACTCCCAGACTAACGGATGTAGAGAGCTAGGATGGTACTAGTCTGGAAAAGAGATAGTCCTCAGGTTAGTCTCCAGCTGAAGCAGATGGGGACTGCACCATCCAGCTGTGTCTCCTGGAATTTGGATGCAGAAGAGAAGGCAAAAAACCCAGTCCTCTAAGATGGGCAGCCAGATGTTCAGTAGAGTCCCTCCGGAGGGCGCTGGAGAATAACCTGTGCGAGGCAGGAGTAATGTGTGCCTCTGTCTCACTCACATGCAGCGCCATGGGTACTGCACTCTCGGGGAGGCTTTCAACAGACTGGACTTCTCAACCGCCATCCTGGATTCCAGAAGATTCAACTACGTAGTAAGGGTAAGTCTCAAAAGCCCCAGGTAGTCCAGACTCTTGATTTGAATCGTTAACATTCAGATTGGCTGGCTGGGTGGAGCTGATGCACATCTTTAATCCCGCACTCAGGAGGCAGAGGCAGGTAGATCTCTGAGTTCAAGGCCAATCTGGTCTACAGAGTGAGTTCCCCAACCCCCCAAATCCCAGTACTTGAGGGTCTCAATGGTAGCTGTGGTGTTGTCTCTGAGATGGACCCCCGTCCCAACATGCAGTGCCACAATTCCTCAGTGAATCTTTTTTTTTTCTTGGTTTTTCGAGACAGGGTTTCTCTGTGGCTTTGGATCCTGTCCTGGAACTAGCTCTTGTAGCCCAGGCTGGTCTTGAACTCACAGAGATCCACCTGCTTCTGCCTCCCGAGTGCTGGGATTAAAGGCTTGCGCCACCACCGCCCAGCCTTCTCAGTGAATCTTTAAGTCAGTCCATCACGCCAAGTGAAAATTCACTCCTGGTCTTCCCATACTCCTCCCTGTCTCAGTGGGAGCGTGGAGCAGGCAGCAACAGCAGTGAAGGAGGGTTTCTCAGGAAATAAGCCCCAAATTAAGCTTGTGTGGAAACCTGATTGTTCTCGCTCCTGCTTCAGCTGACTCAGGGTCACATCAAGGCCTGCTTTACTTAGACTACACAATGGTTGGGCTCAGAGCCCCTCAGTGTGGCCTTCCCAGGCCTCCCATCCCATACTGAGTCTCCGCCTGCCTAAGTCTGACACTGCCCTTGGGATCTGTTGATTTCTATTCTAAACCCTAGTTTGAAAAAAAAATGAATATTAGCAAAGTATTAATAATGAAGGAAGTAGCACTAGTGAGTCTAATATGACTTTGAAGCTGTTGAGTCTGTATGGGTGATTGTTTTACACGCACGCACACGTGCACGCACACACACACTTCCTTGTACATTTTTTTGTTGATGGTTCGCCCCGGGAAGAAGCTGCTGTTTAGGTTTGGGGCTGTGAAGTTGGAGGGAATTTCCACCTGTGGTTGTTACTTGGTTAAGCGTTTGCTTTCTTTTTCTGGGTTGTCCAGCTTCTCAGTGCCCATCACACGGTCAGATGACCGCAGAAGCTCAGCCAGGGTGATGACATATAAGCCCCCTTGAGGCCTGGTTCATTCACCTGTCATCTGGGGAGATACAGGCAGGCTGTGCAGAACGACTTGGCAAAAGCCCAGGCCTTCAAGCAGGTTGGAAGGCCTGAGCTGAGCCCATGACGCATGAGCAGTTCTGTTCTCTCTCTGGCTGAGCCCTTCTTCAGGCCAAGAGGGATAAAAATAAGAGCCCTTCTTGGGTAAAATGTTCCTGTCATTCTGCATGACTCTGCTGGTTTAGAGAGGTCACCTAGTCCTCACAATACCTACAAACTAGTCTGGCTGGTTGGAATTGGTCCCAGGGAGATCTGGAAACTTCTGTGGCTAAGAATATGAATAGTTTCCATCATCTGTGTTAGAGGAGACACTCAGATCTGATTACGTGTTACAAATCGATCATCAGAATGATCTGGTTCTAAATGACGTTCCTCCCCACCTACTTTTCTTTTCAAAGGAAATAAAGCAGAGGGCCCGATTATAACACAGCTGCATACATTTTTTTATCTTTAATCTTTTCAGTGTTCCTATGAAATGTAGGTGCTTGGATTATTTCCATGTAAACAAACAATATGCCCAGGTGACCAATTTATCTGAGGTCACAGGACTACGGAAGGAACATAATGCAGATTTGAAAACTGCACGTCTTAAGAGCTCATGCTTGTGACTGCTTCTCTGGGTTCTTTGTAAGCAAGGGCTTAATGTAAATGTCCTGAAAGTCAGGCTCCACTTGGTGCCCTCTTCCGTAAAAGGGGTGTCCCTGGTTTCAAAGGGAAGGTGTGGAAACATGGTGGTATTTTTGCACATAGGTGAATTCTGCAGATGAGAGCCAGCTAAGCAGACTCAACCACTAATATTTAATACTAATTAATATTTATTGCTAATGTTATTAAAATTGATTAATTATATTAAATTGGTTGGTTATGTGAAATTAATTATGATTAGTATTATTACATTTATTGGTTATTAAATGTAATAATACTAATCAATTAATGGTTGCCTGCTTATCAAGACTACTGTTGAGTCCCCATAAAAGAGAGTTAGAGATTGGTAGCTAGGAATAGCAGCTTACTGCCTGGACACCAAGGCCAAAGAATGCAGCATATCTCAGTATTGGTTGCATGTAGTCACTTAAGAAGCCAGTAGGTATAGTTCACCTGCCCCAAGAGCTTCTGAGTTATTAATTTTGGGTTGTGTGCAGGTATTGGCATTTAAAAAATATCTGCTAGGGAAATCCCAGTGAGCTTTAGAGTCTGCAGAGTAATTCAGGAATTTATTTAGGGCCCAAATATTATATTTTACATAATGAACTTTAAAAAAACAACAACAATACCCTTTTCCTGTATTTATTTATTTAGTGTAAAATGTGGAGGTTAGAGGACAGCTTTCAAGAGTTGGTTTTCTCTTTCCACTGTGGTTCCAGGGAAGAAAATGAAGTCATAGGGCTCGGTTAAGAGCCTTTACCCATTATGCCATCTTGTCAGCCCAAGAGCCACATTTTAAAATGTGTTGCCTCTGGCAAAAGAAGGAAATAATAAAAGCCTCAAAAATATTTTTTAAAACAATATGTGTACTTTGATTCTGCATAATGAACTTTTAAACAAGATGCACAGCGTCAAATCCTGGCTATGACTTCTGGAGTGTGTGTACTGTGGGCTACCTGTACGGCCTGGTGGGGAGAGGGGAGCCCCTCCCACTTCCCAGTTCAAGGTCCAAGCCCTATCAGCTCGGATGCCTTCTATGAATCCATTGCTTCGATCCTCTACACTGTGGAGCTGTGGGGATTATACCTGAATCAGGGTACCTCTGTGAGAATGCAGTGTGAAGATAAAGGATATGGGGATGTTGCATGTGAGTTGCATCCTGTGATCTCTGTATGTGCAGCCGTCTTTCCTGAGTGGTTAAGATGGGGAGTCTGGTTTTGCAGATGAGATACAGTTAAAGATTTGCCTATCTGCAGTGGGACTTAAGAGGTGCTGAGAATGGCTGAGCATTTTCATAAGCTCCTTCCTCTGCAGGGAGGCTTGATGTTAGTAAACACCAACAGTTACCTAGCAACCCCTTTCCTCAGTGAGTCACTTAAGATGACTATTATTAGGGATAGGGAGGCTACTCACCAGGTAAAGACACTTGCCACAGAAACCTGGTAAGTGGAATTCAGTTGCCTGGACCCACATGACGGAAGGAGAGACTGACTCTGTGAGTGTTCTTTGATCTCTATATGTACAGTATGGTACGCATGCACCATGTCAGTTCACACAATCACACACCACACACACCACTATAAATTTTTTTTAAAAAAAAAAAAATTAAAGAGATGAGAGAGACCCTGTCTCAAAGGCAGATGGAAGAGAGAAAAGTTTTCCTGTACCCTCCATACATTTGCAGTGACATATGTGTATACACACATTACATACACACAAAAGAAAAACTAAAGCCAGGCGGTGCCTCCCAACACTCAGGAGGCAGAGACAGGTAGATCTCTGTGAGTTCGAGGCCAGCCTGGTCTACAAGAGCTAGTTCCAGGACCAGCTCCCTAGCTACTAAGAAACTCTGTTTAAAAACCAAAAGAAAGAAAGGAAGGAAGAACTATAATAATTAATATGACCTTAAAATTATGCACAACCCAACTATCATTGTCTGTGCAGTTTTACTGGGGCCATCTGTGCATATCTGTTACATACTATCTATGACTCTTTCTGTGCTAAGTAGAAACTGGATTCACAGTTGAGTGACAGTTCTTGTAGCCTGCAAGCTTGAAACATTTACTATCCTTTAAATTTTTTTCTGACCTCTACTGTCCCATCTAATTTGTGATTTGGGAAATATGTTTTGGGAAATATGTGCTGCAGTCCCCTGAGCTATATCACCCATAATCCAGAGTTTCAGTGTGTCTGATGAGGTGCTAGCATGTTCAGGAGATGACCTAAGAAGAACAGATAGATAGCGTAGAGCAGGTAGCTTAAGTCTCAGGAGATGGGATCATGTCAGCAGCTTATCCACTAAAGACTACCAGGAAGGAGAAAGCGGGGCTTTGAACAGGTCTTGAGGCGCAATAAAACTCAATGAGACTAGAGAAGGCAGGCAGGGCTCATGTCTATCCGAGATCACTGACTAGACTGTTGAGTCTGGACAAAGCACCTGAGTGTGCTTCAGCATACAGGACCAGGTGAGGCTGTTGCTGTGCACAGTTTTCATGTGATCTTGGGCAAACACCTGTCATTCCCCCTGTAAAATGGTAGTGATGGTCATAGACGCCCTCACTCTCTCAGAGAAGTAGCTAACAGCAAATGAGTTAATGTGGGAATTATTTGTGCCAAAGACATGGATGAGCGTTGGTGATGATGGTTCGGTTAGCTATGCCTAAACAAGAAAGCAGACTCAAGAAGAGTCTTTAAGTGTGAGGCTTCTTCATGTGACATCATCTGGTAGACAGGAGGGATCCATGGGGAAGAAAAAGGCAAGGAATAGAGAATGTTGGAAAAGTGTTATTTTAATAAATCATAATGTGTGACAGCTTTAGACATTAAATCAGTTACCGGTCATCTCTTTGCAGTTCGCTGATCCAAACCCTGTATGTCTTTTCTTCTTTGAAAACTGCCAGGCTGTTCAGTGGGCAGATGTAATAAACTCATTTTGAAGATGAGAAAGCAAAGATCAGGGAATCGAGGGATTTGTTCAAGGTTGCCTAGCCCAGAAGAGGGGATCTAAACCTGGTCCTCTGTCCTAGGGTCCTGTACTCGGTGCCCTCCATCATAGGCTCAAATGGAGACATGCAGAATGGGGTCTCCTTTCTTTTATGGGGTGTGTGTGTGATATGTGTAGTGTGTGCAGGTGAGTGCAGGCCTTACACCTGCTGCAGTACATGCGTGGAAGTCCCAGGACAACTTTCGGGCATCCATCCGCTCCTTCCATGGTGGGTTCCAGAGACTGAACTCAGGTCATGAGGCTTGTGTGCAGTGAGCATCTTTACCTGTTGCACCATCGTGCTGCCCTCTGTCTTCTTTCATGTCACATAACTATTGGCCTGCCCAGGGACACATATTCACAGGAAAAGACCGTGAAGCCAGGATGACTTTGACCATCACTCTGAGTTCTCCTATGGGATAAAAATGAGACCAGCCACCTGGCAACTAGAGCTGCAATTATCAACCCAGGAAGTCCATGCGGGACTTGAAAACCTACTTCCTGATTGGGTTAAACTGGCCCCTGTGTGCCAGTGAGGCAGGAAGGACAAGGAACGCCTATAGCCCTGCTCTCTGTGTCCCCTCCGCAGCAAAGAGCATCACAACCTCGAGGCGCATTCTTATTTGTTTTACCTCACTACCACCCAAAGTCTATTTGAATATTTCTACAAGTTGCTGCATTCCTACAACCCCTAAAAGGCATTTCCAAAAACATGTTTTAGTTTAAGTTGATGGGTGGTTTGGCAAACAAAAGACCAAGTATGACCCAATGAGTCAAATTTAAACCCAGTACTGAAATTAGGGCATGCCGATGCCAAACCCCAGTGGGTTGTGATATGCATAATTGCCTGGCTCCTCCTGCAGGTTCCTCAGCCACAGTAACCTTGGATTAATTTGGTGCCTCACACACTTGGTGGCCTTCCTGAGCTGGAGGGTGGCCTCAGCCATCAGGGGCTGGAAACTAGTGGTGTCTGAAACGGAGGAAAGGAGGCCAGCAACAGCAGTGGCAGGGCCCTATCTTGAAATGACTCTCAGGAATTATTTGAATTGCCGTGTTTCCATATTTTTCTGACTTTTCTTGTCCCGCTTTAGAAATTCCTGAGTCAAAAAACATGCTTTTTTTGTATGAGGACTCAGAGTCTAGATGCATGTTAACATAGATCTTAGAATTTTTTTTTTTTTTTTTTTTACTGAAATCTGCCTTGGATTCTAGACTGAATCAGAGCTTATTACACAGTGAACAGATGAACTGAGTTTTAAGTACAAATTTAGTGCCCATCCAAGAAGGTCGCTCATGAAGGTACTAATATTATACTGTGACGTAGAACTCAAAGGCCTCCTGATTCTGTAAAAGGTCTCCAATGTCAAGGAGGAAAGAGTTGACATCAACCTCCTGCTAGATCCTGTACATGGCAAATGGCTTCAAGTAAGTACTTTTGGAGCCCTAAATTGAACCCATATACCAATGTGCCTTAACCAGTTGAGAACAGCGGGGGACCTACCCTCTGCTGCTGGGTACATTTGGCCCTGACAAAATCAGAGCATACCTATGTAAGCCATCGGTTGAGTTTGGTACTGTCTAGGAGCATCGGATATGGCTTCTTGAAATCAGAACCTGAGATGCTTCCTTCCTGGTTGGCCAGGATTTGGCCAGATGAAGGAGCAGGTCGAAGGTTTGCAGGAACAAATTGAGACGGGAAGGGACAGAAGTGGAGGGGGATGAGGATGGATTGAGATGGAGGATGATGCCACTTTCAGCCTCATAGAACGGTAGGGAGAGGTGGGTCATTCTGGGGTAGACAAGGCCATGCTGGAAGAGTTGGGGTGCTCAGTTTAAACAATGTCACTGAGGAAGCCATGGCTGCTCAGACCTATCTAGCAGGAGTCAGGGACCCTTTGTAAGTTGCAGAGTAACTAGGATAGATGAAAGATGGAGAGACAAGTTTCTCTTGGCTGAGGATACAATTAATTCATATAAACTTGGCCCGCCTCGTTATTTTAACTCTCTTAGTTCAAGGGCTGTTTCACTTGGAAATAATATTTACCCAATCTTGACATGCCCAGAGATGATTAATGGGCGTGAAATTTTTCCTCTCACAACCTGCCAGTGTTCAAGCTCAAAGTCAGGACAGAACTTTCCAGCGTTGTGATCTGTATTATCCACTGAATAAATAAGGCTCCGGGAAGGTACACAGCACTCGGTGCAGGCCGCGGTGCTGCCTAATGTCATGGAAAGCTGATTACAGTGGACACCCAGCTTGGGTCCTGAGCATGTGAGGCAGAGCATAGGCTGCTTGAGGCTGGAGCTCTTCTCTGCTTTTGATCACGCCAGCAGCTTTTCCAAGCACATTATGGAAAGCCTCTTCCTAAGAGATGGAAGAATTTGGACACAAATCTGTCCTTTTCTGATACTGTTTGTTTGCTTGCTTGTTTGGTGGAGACATGGTCTCTGTGTTGACCAGGCTGGCCTTGAACTCACAGAGATCCAACTGTTTCTACCTCCCAGGTGCTGGGATTAAGGCATGCACCACCACACACAGCCAAGAGGCAAATATGCTCTTATATAGTACTAACAATATCCCTCGTGAGATAGAATATACATGGTCAGCCTCTGTTCCTTGACAGGAAGGGGAAGCTGCTATTTTTAGCAATATTCCTGAAGGCTTGATTATCCGCATCCCTATAGAGGTCAGGCTGCCTGCCCTTAAGGGAGGGTTTGAGATGCTTTTCCTGGTAGTAACTTCCTCCTAAGCCCCTTGTGCCACTCCGGGAGCCCCACTCTCACACCATATGAACTCCAACCTGAACGCTCAGGCAGCCTAGAATCATGTCATTTGGCTGTCATGAAGTGCCTTATCCCAAGCATCAGGGCATTCGGGCCAACTGTTTCCAGATCACTTCCAGAAGTAATATTCTTGGATACTCGAAGACAAATGTATAAAAACCCAGTATGTGGGGCAACTGGCATGTGCTAAGCAGGGGCAAGGTAGCAAACCAGGGTCCCTCTAGGGTTTGGAGGCAGACCTTCTCATTGGTCAGGCAGAGAGTGTGTGAAGGCCAGTGAAACTGTGCATAAAGGAAGTGTGAGGGGTCAGGAAAGTAAGATGGCAGAGGAGGTTGGTGTTTATGTAAGACGTCAGGCGTGATCACCCAAGCAACATCTGAAGTAAGACCTGAGGGTTGAGATGGAGCCAAGCATGTAAAATCGTGGCAGAGCCGGAGCCCCATAAGTAGGATTGAACTTAACCTGTGCAGCGAATGCAGTTGGACGTATCGCAGGGACAGAATGAGTTTGGGGCCACTGTGCAAAAGGAGGCTGGGGACGGACAGGGAGTAGGACCTTGCCAGTTGTGAAAAGGAGCTTGGAGGTTTTCCTAAATGCAGAGGGAAGCCATCTGAAGATTTTGAATAGAGAGATGGCATTATATATATAGTTCTGGGCTAGCAAGATAGTTCAGCTGGTAAAGGCACTTGCCACCAAGCCTGATGATGACCTGAATTCAGTTTCAGAGCCCACATAAAGGTGAAAGTGGAGGGCTAGAGAGATGGCTCAGTGGTTAAGAGCATTACCTGCTCTTCCAAAGGTCCTGAGTTCAATTCCCAGCAACCACATGGTGGCTCACAACCATCTGTAATGAGGTCTGGTGCCCTCTTCTGGCCTGCAGGCATACATGCAGACAAAATACTGAGCCATAATAAATAAATGAATCTTTAGAAAAAAAAAAAGAAGAAAAGGTGAAAGTGGAGAACCAAACCAACTCTCACAAGTTTTTCTTTAAAATCCACTTTCAGTGTTCTTTGATGTCCATTCACACACAGCAGTACACACACACACACACACACACACACACACACGTAATACATACATTAATGCTAGTAAATTTCCATAGAAGTGCTATGCTAGGATGACTTGCAGAGGAGACCTGCCTTTGAGTAAAGGATGACGGGAGGGAAATTGCTTTCGCCCAGCGGTTCTCCAAATGTCACGTCAGACTGCGGTTGATACCCTCTCTGAGATTTGCTACAGAGCTTTGCTTGCCACTCGATTTTTCTCCAACTCATCATCTCCAAACCTAGCATGGGTTTGAGGCTGAATGGCAGGATGTGGTTTGGGCAGGGGTAGCCACCCCCTCCCTCCAGTAGCAAAGCTTCACTCTTTCCCTGCACAGTCCTTACACAGTGGCACATCCCGACACTGCCCACTCACTCCCAGTGACACCGTGGCATTCAGGAGCAGCCCACAGCTTGATGCCCTGTTCCCCTTCACCTTCTGCCTCTCTTTCAACACAGCCACAAATTGCTGGCACCTGAACTAAACTTTGCCCAGCAGAAAACGGCTCCTTCCCAACAAGACATTTTCCTCTGCTCTCCCCTTCTCTTGTGGCTAAGGGCGAACGATCCAATTGGCTCCGTCGTCTGGTAAACAAAGTTCAGGATACAAACCTACTCTCTGGGGCAAATAGCTCTCTCT
>JAQHUG010000034.1:3928482-3940171 GCA_028555095.1 Dicrostonyx torquatus | reverse complement strand
GAGACAGGGTTTTTCTGGAACTAGCTCTTGTAGACCAGGCTGGTCTCGAACTCACAAAGATCCGCCTGCCTCTGCCTCCCGAGTGCTGGGATTAAAGGCGTGCGCCACCACCGCCCGGCGCAAATAGCTCTCTTAACAACAACAACAAAAAGATAGATTCCTCACTGTCATTGTTGGTGCCACATGACACTGTCTGCTGGTTCTCGGCAGTAGAGTTGTATGGATGTAAGAGGTTGACCCAAAGCCGTGGCCTCTTTCTAGCTGTGTTAGAATATTTGCGGGGGAGGGGGGCACTATTTCATTTCAACATGGAAGCTGATAGGCAATCATAGCATACTGTTGATAGAAAATTTCTTTCCCCAGACAATGACAAGTCATGATATTGCTACAATTGTTAGAATAAAATCTGAGGGTGGCCAGTGGGTGGCACAGGCTTTTAATCCCAGCACTCAGGAGGCAGAGGCAGGCAGATCTCTGAGTTTGAGGCCAGCCTGGTCTACAAAGCAAGTTCTAGGAAAGGCTCCAAAGCTACCAAATAAATAAATAAATAGAATAAAATTTGGCTCTACACACCAATACCAAGTTATTGGTTATCCTTCACAGTGGGGTCCTGAATGCTACAGAAATACATATTTTCTGTTGACGTATCTGGACTTAAGTATTGACTCTCCAATTTATTACTGCTACTTGACAGCTCTGAGCCTTAGCGTCTTCCTTTGTCACATGGGGAACTTAAATAATGGCAGGACTCCATCTAGCTCTTCACTAGTTTTTCTAAATAAAGTTTTATTGATATACACATGGTACACATTGGTTTACATATTGTCTGTGGTTACTTGTGTTACAGTTGCCGGGCATTTTTAGTATAAAGACTGAATGACCCACCAGCCTTAAGACAGTTACTATTTCAGTCACTATTCGAGGGCCAGGCATGGTGGTGCACGACTTTAATTCCAGTATTCGGGAGGCAGAAGCAGGTAGATTTCCATGAGTTCAAGGCCTGCCAGGGCTGTGACACGGAGAAGCTCTTGTCTAAAAATACCAAGAGCAAAAAAAATTTGATCCTTTACAAAAGTTTGCCTACTCCTTAAGACTGGAATTGGGGAGAAGAGCTTTCTTGGTGGTAGTAACACTTTTATATTTGGTGCTCACAGTAAGTTTTTGTTTTTATCTTGTTTGGTTCTCGTAACAATCCCATAAGGTCGTCTTTTGTTGGTGTTATGTTTCCCCGTACATAGTCTTTTTATTGACATGACTAAGACGATAAACTCCGTGTTCACGATATCGTGTTCACGATAACTCCGTGACTAGGGAGTCACGTGTTTGTCATCATTCCCTGTCATCTGTCTCAGTGCTAGGACAGAGCGGACACAGAGATTCTTGCTAAATGAATGACAGTTATAAAGGTCACCCGGATCGCGAATCCGGTTCTCCTGTTCCAGGGCTCCACAGCTGCCTAGCAATCACAACAGGGACTTTCCCTGCAGTTAGGGTGAGAGAAGAGTTGACATGTCACCCTGCTGTCAGTTGACAGAATTTGCTGCTCTGTTCCTCTCCCCCATACTACTTCCAGCCAGCGCAACGAGCTTTGTGCTTCCCCTCAATGCACTCTGCAGAGGTTTCCTACATGCACAGTCAGGACCTGCTGCAGAGGAGATTGTTTTTTAATTTATTTATGTTTCTTTGTGACCAGTGCCTTTGTAGTGAGGTTAATATTGATACTCTGGTGAGCTGGGGGTCACATGGCACCTGTTTTGGATGTGTTTCTGGCAGATCGCAGGCTGCCCCCTGCCTCACCTCCTACCCTGAGATGAGTCACAGGGCTCAGCCGCCTGCCCCGCAGGAACAGGCTCCAGGCTCCCCCAGCAGGAACAGGCTCCAGGCTCCAGGCTTTTGTTTCCTTTCTCTTGCTTTATGCTTGTCATGTGACGCTCCGAGTATTAATAAACCTCAGCCTGGCTTTCTACAGCCTGCTGTTGCCCAGGGACAAAATGAAAGGTTTGTGTTCCCCTCTTCACCGTCACGTGCTGATTGGTGGCTGAACTAAACCAGACAGGCACAGGGAGCTGTGGTCAATAGGGATGGACAGAGTGTCCACCGGGGTGTGTTTTGATGCCTCGACAGTCAGTGTCACTCTTGTCAGTCCCTGGCTTCCGAGTTTAGGTCTCTAGCACTAAACACAGCACAGCCGCCTCACCTCCTCCTCCTCCTCCTTCTCCTCCTCCTCCGAGTCAAGAGGCCATGCCACCCCTGCACACGTCAAAGATACCAAAATCCAGCAGGAAGACATTTGAGGTTTAAAACTCTTTTTTCCAATTTAAAGTAAAATTATGCTGAAGGAACTAGGTCTATATGTGGTTTGACAGGGAACCAAAGGAGACAAAATGTTTCAATAAGTGCTTGGGACACAGAGGTGCCCTGAACCACCTAGGGCATAGGTCCAAAGTTTGTTCTCCTTTGCAATCCTGCCTTTATTTTACTTTCTTGTGTTCTCATATTGTTTTGTTTTGGCAGTGAAGATTTTGGGGGGGATTACTCTGTTTCCTCCTTTTTTCCTTGATTCCAGCATCCCATACTGTATCATATCCAAAAAAAAAAAAAAAAATCAGGCAGGGGCCTGGTCCGATGAAATGCTCTTGGGAAGCTTCCTAGGTCCAAGACTATCTCGGTTGGTAGGATATTCGTTTGGGCATGCACGAAGGCTAGAATTTAATTTCCAGCGTCTCGTAAACCAAGCATGGCAGGATGCACCAGTAATCCCAGCTCTAAAGAGAGAGAGAACGGAAGATAGGAAGTTTAAGCTCATCCTAGCTTTGTAGTAAGTCTGAGTCCAGCCTGGACTGTGTGAGGTCCTGTCGCAAAAACAAACAAACAAAAAACACTGAAAATTTTGTTCCAGTTCAAAGGAGAGCCTGGTTAATTTTGTGATGGGAGAGTCAGGGTTCCATTGAGAATGTTCTCTAGGGGCAGAGTTCAAAATATAAGGTGGGGGGGTCTTCGTTTTCTCTTTTCTCTTTCCTCTTAGAATTAGAATTTATTAATTACACATAATAATAAATTTAATTATGATATTGTCGTATATGTAAATGATGTGTTTTGACCGTAGCCACCTCTGTTACCTCTCTTGTGTCTTGTCTTACTGGGGTCTTGGTTTTCCAAGTCCAGTGTACTAAGCCTGAGTCTGTGCCATTTTTCTTGGGGACTTAATGAGGAAGTTAGTTGCGTGGTCTTTACAGCAACCTTTTGGTGTGGTGTTTCTTTGAGACAGACAGTGTGTGCTCCCGCTTTCCTATGTGGTGAAAATACAGCTGAGTCCCCTTGCAGGCTGTGAGATCACTCATAGAGTTTAGAGTCTTTGTCAAAATTTTTGTTCCGTTTATTTGTTGTGTGTGTGCATGCCTGTGTATGGGCACATGTGTGGTGGTCAGAGAACAACGAACAGTTCTCTCCTTCTGTCATGGGCCCTTGGGGATCAAGTTCAGGCCATCAGGCTTGACAGCAAGTATCTTTACCTGCTAAGCCATCTCACCAGCCTGGTGGTACTCTTGGGCCTCACTTGATCCAAGTGGGTTGAACTAGATGATCTCCAAGATCCTTGTCATTTTATTTTTCAACAGTCAAATCTTTGGGGGTTTTGTTTGTTTGCTGTTGATTGGTTTGATTTTTTTTATATTTATTTATTATGTATACAATATTCTGTCTGTGTGTATGTCTGCAGGCCAGAAGAGGGCACCAGACCTCATTACAGATGGCTGTGAGCCACCATGTGGTTGCAGGGAATTGAACTCAGGACCTTTGGAAGAGCAGGCAATGCTCTTAACCACTAAGCCATCTCTCCAGCCCCATGGTTTGATTTTTCAAGATAGGATTTTTCTGGGTAGCCCTGGCTGTCCTGGAACTCACTGTAACTCTAGTTCCAGGGGATCTAATGTCCTCTTCTGGCCTCTAGGGGCACCAGGCACACATATGATACAGTTACACACTTTTAGGCAAAACACTCCTACATGTAAAATAAAATTTTAAATAAGACTCCATCAAAGCTAAGAGACACAAGGGTTCTCCTTTGTGCCTCCGGGAAGAAATAGACACACTGTGCACCCCTCAGTTTCTCTTCCTTGCCATCTTTCTATAGAAATAAAATAAAAGTTAAAAAAAAAAGGTAAATACAGCAAAGGAGTCTAATCAGGCAGGTTTATTGAACATGAAAAAGCAGACAGTGTCTAGAAAAGAATCACCCCTTCCTTGGCTCAGGCACATGGTCACCAAACACAGGCTTCACTGTGCCCTGAGAGCAGTGGGTGCCAGTGGATGAAAGTTCAAGTCAGGGCAAGAACAGTTCTCCCTGGGGGTGACTATGCAGAACTCCTGTGCTCACAGGTCACGGGAGGTTCTGTTCCCTCCAGAATACTGTCAGCTCTCCTTTCCAGTGGACCAAGTAGAATGGATTAACACTGGCTGAAGCCCAAACCCTTTATATATAAAAGAAAAAAAAGTAATTAAATATTCAACCTGGTTTCTAGTTTTGAGTTACCGCCATTTGTCTCCCACTCAGAGCATCTATGTTTTATTGCCTGGTGGCCCTGCCTGCCATTTATCTCTCTCTCCCTCACCAGTCTGTATCTGCGCGTCATGTGACTCAAAAGTGAAGATTAGAGGAGAAAAATATCTCTCTGTATTCTAAGCCTGGCAACTTCTATTTTTACCCACAGCTGTTGGAACTGATAGCAAAGTCGCAGCTCACGTCGCTGAGTGGCATCGCCCAGAAGAACTTCATGAACATCTTGGAAAAAGTCGTGCTGAAAGGTGAGCTCTGCCGCCCTCTCGCAACCCTCTTGATAGGCGTGGGAACAGACAGGTGGGCTTTCTCATCAAGTAGCATGTCGCTAGGTTTAGTAAGTGGATGGGAACAAACAGTGTCGGCTGAATCCCAGGGATCCTCACTTCCAGCTGAAAGGTACCACCCGTGCCGTTGGCAAAGAACAAGACCACTGCCCTCTTGTTCTCTCTGTAGGATCATCTGTTTACCTTACTTTAAGTTTGACTGGCTCCTCGATGAGGACTTGTGACCCACCCTTCACCTTGTAGCTTCAATATCCCTAGGACATGGAGCTGTGTGCAAGGCAGGATTGAGGCATAGGCTGAACTAGCGATGACCTTAGACCTCTGGCTCCACTGAGTCATTTCACACATGGGGGGACTGATGTGTATGAGACATGAGCGGCCTGTGATCATCTAGAAATTAGCCAGACAGGGTTCGAGATCAACCTTCTGAACCCCAAAACTGCAGTCTTCCATTGACCATCCAAACACTTGTCAGCTGCTAAACAAAAAAGCCACTTTCTGATCAGGTGGACCGTTGGCACCTGTAGAGCAACTGAAACAGGAGAGCTCTTTAGAAACCCAGAAGAGAACAAAGAGGGACCTAGATAATGGAAACTCTACCCATTACCTGAGTATAGAATAAACACAGGTGAGAGAGAAGATGGCATCCTAAGAGACAGTGCCCAGACAACAAAGAAGAAAAGACCACTTGTATCAGTCATGGTCCCCATAACATGACTTTGATATTCCTTTTTCTTCTTTCCACTCAAGTCCTTGAGGACCAGCAAAACATAAGACTCATAAGGGAACTTCTCCAGACCCTCTACACGTCCTTATGCACACTGGTCCAGAGAGTTGGCAAGTCTGTGCTGGTGGGCAACATTAACATGTGGGTGTATCGGATGGAGACCATTCTACACTGGCAGCAGCAGCTGAGCACCATCCAGATCACCAGGGTGAGTGCCAGCCCCCACTCACCCCACTGTGGTTTCCCCCGCTCAGACACTGAGCAGAACTCCAGGGCGTGACGTCCACAGTGGTGATGCAGCAACAGGTTGCTTCTGATCTGATGCCTCATCCTTGGGCTGAGGGTGGTAGGCGGTATGAGGGGCATCCCAATAAAGGGGGCGTGGGAAGAACTTGACAAAACAGGTGGAAGGGATGTTAAAGATGACAGCCAACTGTAACACCATGCAACAACAACAGAAAATAAAAACAAAAACAAAACGGAGAACATAGCTGCCAGGGAAGGGATGTTGGCTGTCTGCTGAAGTCGTCAGTGGGGCTTAGGGGACCTCTCTGCTCATTTTCTCAAAAAGAATGAGCTGTTTGTGGACTGGGGATGCTGCCTTCAGTACAATAGAACCCGGAAGACAGTGGCTTAGAGAACTGGTACCACCAGCCTTTTAGAATCTCAGTCCTATTTAATGGTAGTGATGACAAAGGACATTTGAACCAAGCCTGAACATACATGTAAGAAAATACTAACCGGACTCAGTCAAAGCCTGTGTGTTACCAGCATAGGACTTCATATAGCAGACATTTCTCTTGGCTTTCAGGATAAAAACTCACTGTGGGCTCCCATCCTCTTAATGGCGATGGGGGCGGGAGACTAAAGCACGCACAGGACTGTGTGAACGTTGCTGGCGTATCTCTCGGGGCTCACTAATGGACAGGCACACTCAGGAAGCTCACACAACACTTGGCTACTTATCTAATCACACTCCGGGCTGGTTAAGTGGCTTCCGGGACCCATACAGTTTGGAACTGCAGCATGTATCAGGTGAAGGTGACATGGAGGAAACCCTGTGACTTCTAAACAATTACCTTGCTGTATGACATTTCCAGAAAGCACATTTCTTTCTTCACGGTTAATGATTTTTCTGCCCCTTGGTTTCTTAAATTCTGAAGCGGAAGGAATAATTAGAAACCTCGCGTTACATGGCTTCCTTAGCGTTATTTAGGCTGCAACAGCCCCGCTTGGACACTCCCACATGCTCATGTACATGCACACACGTGCACATGCCTGCAAGCACACGCATGCAAAGAGCTGAGCAGAGCCCAAATTTCTTTCAGAAATTATCTCCATTGTTGGATTGTTTTAAGCATTTATTATGAACAGTATAATTTTAATAATTTATCCCAGTCTCCTCTCTGGAGTAGAGCAATAGCTTAGCCATGTACAGTTAAGGCAAGAATTCCATTCCTTAATCCCAGAAAACTCACATCAACCTGCTACCTGATTTCCAGCATTCTCTGTGGCCTGGACTGAATACTTCCCAGTCTTATTCCCCAGAAACAATTCCCAGCCAATGAAAGAAACTAACAAGGCTTGTTCCAAGGACAAGCCTCAAGCAACCGTGGAGCTCCCCTTTATGCTTGCCCTGAGCTATGCTCCCTCTGACCACCTCAGAAGAGTTTGTCTCCTACCCAGGTCTCCCATTCTTTGCATTTCCATGACCTTATTTCCTTAAAGCCCTCCTTGGTTGGCCCCCAAACACTCCTGAAAGGCAGCCATTGTAATTACTATTACCCTTCCATAGGATGGTATTGAAGTGAGGAGCAGAGGAGTCCAGTGTCCTTCCCAGCACTACACAACAATTGGGTCAAAGTCAGAAGCTGGGACTGTTGATTCCTAAAATGGCAAAGCGTGCTTAACATCAGTGATTTCTAAACTCTTCCCCATCTAGCTTTCTTCCAACTATTTATCCACTGATTCAGCTTATTTAAAAAAAAAAAAAACCCCAACTTTTTAATCCAATGAAATCCTCTGCTAAAGAGATCCAGCCCTGAAACTCACCCCCCTCCCCAACATCTGCTTGATGTGCTCCAGTGGAACCCCACACTTCTCTACACCCTTCAGGGCCTTCTGGCTCAGTCTGCTGGGTTCATCCCATCTCTTACTGCTGCTATCACAGTCTTCTTCAGAACAGTTCTGATCACCCAGAAGGCTCTCGTGCACATACACGTCTGTTTCCATCCACTGCTTTATAATCTCCAAAGGAGAAGACATTCACCTTCTGCTCCATACCTGGCACAAGCAGTCAGTAGATTTTTTTAAAAATATTTATTCATTTATTATGTATACAATATTCTGTCTGTGTGTACATGCCTACAGGCCAGAAGAAGGCACCAGACCTCATTACAGATGGTTGTGAGCCACCATGTGGTTGCCGGGAATTGAACTCAGGACCTTTGGAAGAGCAGGCAATGCTCTTAACCACTGAGCCATCTCTCCAGCCCCAGTCAGTAGATTTTAGCTGAAGAGATGAATGTTGGTTTGAAGGGACAGCTCCCACCGACCTGTCTGCTGAAGTACATGTTCGGGGTTCTGGGGAGCATGAATGGAGAATATTGTCCTAGATTACCGGTAAAAGTAATAAATTACCAACTGCAAGATTCTGACAGTTACACAGTCTCCCCATGCTTCTTCACTCTCCTCATTTGGAAATGAGAGGCAGACATGCCCTGCTCCTACCCCTGTGTGAAGCTGAACATAGGTGTGAGATTGCATAAACTAGTCTACAGACAGCATTGGAGCAGGGCCTGGTGTGTAGGAAGCATTATTATAGATGCATTAGGTGTTATAATCAAGGGCTTGCCTGCACACAAACTGTAAGTCCTTCCCATGTGATAATTAACTTATTTCATAATTAATTGAAATTAGGGTAAATGACTGGAATTTACTGGGTCCTGTGCTAAGTACTTCTGTGTATTAATTAACTCTTCTCTTATACCCAGCCCCACTGAAAGATACTCATTTCCTTGTTTTGTAATTGAGAGAAAGCAACCTTAGTCTCCACAGAGGATGGATTCAGAGACACCCCAAGGTTACTGTGGATGCCACAGATGCTCAAGTATCTTGTATACAGTGGCATAGTGACTGTGCTTAGCCTGCATGCACCCTCCTCTGCCCTGCAAGTCATCTCTAGCCCAATTCTAATACCTTATGGGATGCCATGTGTGTAAGGCAGGAGGACAAAAAAAGAGTCTCTAGGCTCTGAGTTCAGATGCATTTTTCTCTCGGTAGTTTCCATATGTGATTCATTGAATTCAAGGATGTAGAAGCCAAGTATATGGAGGGGCAGAGTGGAATTGTGTTGGGGCCTCTATACCGGGATGTCTGACATCAGACTCCAAAACAGGCTGCTCCCAGAGGCTGTGCTGATCCTTTATCTACTCCGTCTTTTCCTGAACCCACTAGGGGGCTCTGAGTTGTGTTGTTCTGAGAGCTGTGAAGAAGAGCTTCCCACACAAATCCCCAACTGTTACAGGGCTTGCAATCTCAGCACACTTGGGAAGTGGAGGCAGGAGAATGGGGAGTTCAAGGTCATCCTCAACTATAGAAAAAAATCTGAAAGCTGGGCAGTGGTGGCACACGCCTTTAATCCCAGCACTCGGGAGGCAGAGGCAGGCGGATGTCTGTGAGTTCAAGACCAGCCTCGTCTACAAGAGCTAGTTCCAGAGCAGGCTCCAAAGCTACAGAGAAACCCTGTTTCAAAAAACCAAAAAAAAAAAAAAAGAAAAAAAAAAAAAAAGAAAGAAAGAAAGAAAGAAAGAAAGAAAGAAAGAAAGAAAGAAAGAAAGAAAGAAAAAATCTGAAACCAGCCTGGGCTATAAGATCCTGGGGCGGGGGGGGGGATGAGGGCGGGGGGGACAGTGAGGGAACAAAAACAGTCGAATCATCAGTCTGGTTGATATTTCTGTGTTTCTCCGAAAGAAAAGAATGCTAATCCATGAAAATAGTAGAGTGCCTTTCGTCGTAAGTGCTTCCCTATTTGCCCACGATCTGCCACTGTTGTCTCAGCACATAACCTTGTTTGCCTTAGAAATCTTCATATCTAATTCTTTCAAGCCAATTTTTATTTGTAAATGTAACTTACATAAGAATAAAAAATGAAGGACGAAATTAAGAGAACTGGTTTGTAGGGGGGAAAATAAAATATAATTACAGTGCTGTGGGCAAAGCAATGTTTTGGAAAATGGGGGCTGGGGTAGACAAAATTAGCCAAATGCTTGACTATGGCTGCAAGAATGACATATTTTCCCTTTTATATGTTTATATTCGAAAGGGAGAAGGCATGTAAGCAGTTAACCATTTATCAGGAATAAGGGCTTGGCACGAGGTCTGGGCAAGGGTTTTGGAAAAGTTCAGGTTTGAAAATCTGACAGAGCAAACTCTGCCAAGTCAACTTGCCTTTAATAGGAGTTAATGTAATAATTGGCCTGGGAGTTTTAACCAAAAAAGTAGAGGCTTTGAAGTGCTGGAAACAAAAAGAAAATCCCATGGCAGTTTTATTAGCTCATATGATCAACAGCAGATGATAAATGACAAATAGGTCTCGGGCTTTCTGCGGTCACACAAAGGCCTGAATGTTGCAAACCAATTGAGTTCAGCCCAACAGCCTGGGGTAGAAGTGAGCAGTAAAAATTGTCAGATCACAGACACTTCTGATGAAACGGGAGGCCTGAGTCGCTGCAGGCCTACGATCTTTAGGGCTAGAGGAATCTTCGGTATTCTAAACACAGTCTTTGGGAACTGGGGAAACTGAGACCCAGACTTCCCAGGATGTTGTTTGCCCCCATCACATTCCTCCCTGGCTGCATCCATTCTCCTCAGCAGCCCCCGTTAAGTCCTCCTTCTGTGGCCCATCTTCCCACCAGTTTATGTCTTGCCTACCAGGGGACTCAGGTGATTGACAAGATCAGATGGAATTTGGCATCATCCTAATGAGGCTGATACCAAGTAGTCCTTGGAGTTCCCATGTGTTTGGGCTTTGCTGTTTTTCCTACAGGTTCTGCCCCAGAAATTTGATGAGAAAAATAATCCCTATTATTATTTTTCCTCTGTGCCTGTCCAGTAAGCTCCTCAAATGCTGGATTAGTCTCCAAGGCCTACAAGCTAGGTCCTGCCTTCAAGGATATAGGTCTAGGTGAGGTATCTTGAGATGATCAAATTTTAAAATCAAGAAGGGCTTGAATATAAGCTTGAGGGTATGGTGGAAGTTCCTTCAGAAGTTCAAGGTTGATTGCAGGTGTGTATTATATGTAAATGAGCAGTTTTTAAACATTCTCCTAGGGGCTAGAGAGATCACTCAGCAGTTAAGAGCACTGTTGCTCTGCAGAAGACCCAATTCTGTTCCCACCACCCACCCACGTGGTGACTCACAACCATTTGTAACTCTAATTCCAGAGGACCCAATACCATGATCTCCATGGGCATCAAGTACACATGTATGTACATACATACATGCAGGCAAAACACTCATATTTGTAGGATAAATTTTTTAAAAATTTAAATTAAATGTTCCCTGGTGTCCTCAGTTACAGTGGAGCTTAGCTCAAAGGTTTTGGGGCCAACCATTCCCAGTGTATACACAAACACAAATACATAAACATACATATTTATAAATGCAAACAGAAACATACACAAACCCACACAGATGCATACAAATACATCCATATAGTCCTATAAACACACATATCACACACACAAACACAAACACATGTACAAGCACAAGGTCTTTGTGTTATTTTTTTTCCTGTTCAACTATTTGGATTTAATCCATTGCACTAATATCTATTGAGTGCTTATGATGTGCCAAACATTGTGGACACCAGGACACAACAGTGAAACAAAGCCAACCCCCTTTTGTCAAGGACCTTAGGTTCTGAAAGGAATGCTCCGTTCAGTGTTTCTTAAGAAAGGGGTTGTGCAGAAAGGAGGGAGGGTTGCAGACAGTCACCGAGGGAGTTCGTAGGAGTTCTAATAAGGTACAGTGAAGGAGATCTAAGGGGGGGATACATAGCCAGAAAAGGTGGTCAAAGGAAATAGTTGTTTTGTTTTTCTTTGTGGGGTGGGGTATTT
>JAQHUG010000034.1:3916530-3928440 GCA_028555095.1 Dicrostonyx torquatus | reverse complement strand
GAGATCCGCCTGCCTCTGCCTCCCGAGTGCTGGGATTAAAGGCGTGCGACACCACCGCCCGGCTTCCTAGAATTTTTTATATAGACCAAGCTGGCCATAAGCACACACATCTCCTCCTCTCTCTACCTCCCAAATGCTGGGATTAAAGGTGAGTACCACCATACCCAGTGGCAATGGGTTTGAAGTGGATTTGAGAGACAAGAGAAGGAAGGCCAGGTGGGTGAGGGCATTGTGCATCGGTAGGCAAGATATGGTTTGGATGCCAGAGAGTGCACTGAAGTGGACGAGATGGGAAGCCAGGTGTCTCCCTGGGCCACCCATCAGGGCTGTGGCACTTTTGGAAGGCAGTAAGTCTTGAATAGTGAAGCTGACAAAGCACAAAAATCCAATGTGTCCCCATGCTCCAGTGGGTGGCCCCACACATGGGCAGCACTTATTGGACTTAGTTATCCAGGCAAACAAACAAACATGAGGGCCTTGAGAGATGGCTCAGTGGTTAAGAGCCCTTGTTGCTCTTTCAGAGGATCTGGGTTTAGTTCCTAGCACCCACACGATAGGTCGTAACCATCCCTAACTGCAGTTCCGATGGATTCAACACCCTCTTCTGACCTCTGCAGCACAAGGCATGGTGCATTTGCAGACAAACATTCATACACATACAATAAAAATCAATCTTTTAAAAGGACTTGAAGTTGAGAGGGACCTGTTAGGTACAGGGGGGTTAGAAGAGGGAAATGGGGTAGATAGTATCTTATGTCATTGTTTACTTATATGAATTTTCAAGAATAAAGAAGAATATAGCAGGGCAATGGTGGTGATGCACACCTTTGATCCCAGCCCTTGTGGGGCAGAGGCAGGTGGATTTCTTGAGTTTGAGGTTAACCTAGTCTACAAAGTGAGTTCCAGGACAGCCAAGACTATACAGAGAAATCCTGTCTCAGAAAAAGAAAAATATAATTAAAAAAAGAGTTCAACATATGCTGTTTTGGGAGTCTTTTTAGAGCAGAAGCTTACAAAGACAGGGAAAGCCTGCAGGCTGCAGTCAGCCAAGCCACTCCAGGCTGTCCTCTGGAGGGTCTACCATCGGTCCTGCTTCTACTTGTTGGACCAGGAGCATCACAGCTTTGGGAGTCTAGCTATTGATAAGGCAGCTTGAGATTTCAGGATCTGGGGACGGTGGCATTCTGGGAGCAAGTTATAGCAAGAAAATGGCTATGCACCGGCTTCTCTAACACCGGCTTATCATCTGGTCTTCTCTCTGCAGCCTGCCTTCAAAGGCCTCACATTCACAGACCTGCCTGTGTGCTTGCAACTGAACATCATGCAGAGGCTGAGTGATGGGCGGGACCTGGTCAGCCTGGGCCAGGCAGCCCCAGACCTTCTTGTGCTCAGTGAGGACCGGCTGCTGTGGAAGAGACTCTGCCAGTACCATTTCTCAGAACGACAGGTCAGTGAAGCCCAGTGGCCAGCTCCTCGTGCTCCCTGATCTGCCCCTACCCTGAGAAGGCCCATCCTTCTCCAGCATGAAGCAGGACTTCCTGCCTCCTGGGATGCCTGGTTTACTAGAAATCAACAGTTTAAGGTCGTGGTTTTCAACCTTCCTAATGCTTCGACCCTTCAGTACGATTCCTTATGTTGTGGTGACCCCCCCAACCATAAAATTATTTTCCTTGCTCCTTCCCATTTGCTACTCTTATGAATTACAACGTACATTTCTGTGTTTTCCAGTGGTCTTAGGTGACCCCTGTGGGGTCACTACCTACAGGTTAAGAACCACTGGTCTAAGGCATTCCTAAGTCAATGTGTATTTTTTGATTTTTGGTTCCTTGTCATTGTCTTGATAAGGAAAAGATAAATCCTTACCCCAAATTACATTTTACGGCTCATGCAAAAATTTCACAAATTGGTATTGCCTCTCTTATTTAAAAAAAGACATTTTTATGGTGCTTTATAGTCAAGCACTTTTATGAAGAGTGTTTCCTTTCATCCTCCCAACCCAGGAAGGGTAGATATATATTATCATGCCCCCTTCAAACAGGTGAAGAGACCAAGGGCACAAATGACCAACTGGTGTATTCAGTTTAGTGACGTGAACCCTTAGGCTGAGACCGCTTATCCTACATTTGAATTGAGCCAACGGACGCCCTAGGGCACCCTACATACCTGTTCCTCATATCCAGGGTTATTTTACCAATTTCTTCATCTGTGCATTAATTCAACGGGTTCTTTTCATGAAGCCACTGATACTTAAACATAAAATAAAATAAACATAAAATAAAATAGAGCCCTAACGCTAGTAACTGCGTCTTCCTAGAAATAATTGTCCAGGTTGACAGGGAAGAAAAGATTGAAGTGGCTTATGGGAGCAGCCTAAGCTTTCAAGGACCAGTGGAAGGCCCTGTACGCAATCACTAGGAAAGCGTAGTTCCCCGTTTCTTCTGAAAGCTGGTTAAACAGCGCCCAGTAAGCAGGGAGAGCTAAGAAAGCTGCTTCCTGACATCTTTCTTTCCCGGGCCTTTCTAGGGTCCCTGTAAACACGTGGGGGAAAGAGTGGGAGCAGATCTTCAGAACCAGAAAACCCCAAACTATCCTCTTGGTGGACTCTCCGGAAATTACTTCTCTCCATTTGATTTTCAGATCCGCAAGCGATTAATCTTGTCGGACAAAGGACAGCTGGATTGGAAGAAGATGTATTTTAAGCTGATCCGATGTTACCCAAGGAGAGAGCAGTATGGGGACACCCTGCAGCTCTGCAGACACTGCCACATCCTCTCCTGGAAGGTACGTGTCTGAGCTGGCTAGGGTTCTGTCACCGTGACACAAGCTAGCATCCTTTTGGAATAGGGAACCGCAGCTTAGAAAATGTCCCCCACAAAACTGGCCTGTGGGCAAGTCTGCGTGGCATTTTTTTGATTGGTAATTGAGGTGGAAGGGCCCAGCGGACCGTGAGCAGTGCCACTGCAGCCCAGTAACGAAGTTGGCCGTGCGAGCTGAAGAGCAAGCCTTTAAACAACACTCTCCATGGCCTGTGCTTCAGGCTCTGCCTCCAGCCCTGGTTTCCCTGAGCCTGGGGCGCAAGTGCCAACAGTGTCAGCCACGTGAGGCCAGGCCAGATCATCTCTGTTCTTTCCTATCTCAGCCCTCAACCTAAGAGAGAGTGAAACTCATTCAGCACTTGGACAGGGAAGAGCAACTCCAAGGCCTTCATTTCCCTTCATTTCCCCACCCCCTTATGTTGATTTCTCTCTGAAACCCGCTTACCACATATTCTATCTTTGTGGGCACAGGGAAACACATAGGCAAACACGAATTCTTCAGCTTCTCAGTGCTGTGGAATTCCTTTGGTAGGGAGGGATAGTATGTATACATGTGTTTGTGTATGCACATGTATGTGTGCACATATGAGCCCATGAGTATGGAGGCCTGAGGTCACAGTCTCCTTTTTCATTAGTAGCTCACCACCTTAAAAAAAAAAAAAAAAAAAAAAAAGGTGAACCTGGAACTCACCAGATTGGCTAGACTAGCCAGCCAATGAGCTCCAGGGACCCATCTGCTCTGCTTCACCCCCAGTGCTAGGGTTACAGGATGCCCAGCTTTCATGTGGGTACTGGGAGTCCAAACACAGGTCCTCACGGTCACATACCAGCTACTCCACTCATCCCCTGAATTCGGTGACATTCTTTTGCTTCTAAGATTTTTTTGGCCTTTTTAATCATAAACATGCATACATGTTTATGCATGGTTATGTGCATACGAGAGCAGTGCCTGCAGAGACTGGAAGGTGGTGTCGGAAACCTTGGCGCTGAAGCTACAGGTGATTGTGAGCCACTTGACCAGAACGTGGGTCCTCAGCAAGAGCAGAAGCTGCTCTTAACCACTGAACCACCTCTCCAGCCCCTGCAGTGGCATTCTTGACAGAGTCGCTAAGAGATTGGGCAAGGCCCGAGAGAGCCAGGGAGCTGCCACTGAGAACTCTAACCATGATGCTGTTTTCAGGGCACTGACCACCCGTGCACAGCCAACAACCCAGAGAGCTGCTCCGTCTCACTCTCCCCCCAGGACTTCATCAACTTGTTCAAGTTCTGAATCCCACCACTTGGCACTTCACAAGCCCCCCCACCCCACCCGCTGATCGGTTGGCTGGGAATCCGGAGACTTCATTTGTAAATAGTGTACATTGTAAGCACTGGCTTGAAACTTGTGAGCGAAGTCACTGAGAAGACGTTGGAGGGAAGAGACGAAGCTGCCAATGGGAATGTACAAATGTGAACTTCACACTAGAACTGGTACGGAAAAGCGGAAATACTGTAAAGAGACTTTTTTTCTTCCCCTAAGAATTTGCCAGCGAGACTATAAGGGCGAGAACTCTATGTCTGCCGTGAAAACGGAGTCCTCCTGATGTTCATGGAAACTTCCTAGTTCCCTAGGAAGAAAAAAACGCAAAACTCAAATACAAGACAGAACACTCTGTTTACAATGTGATGATGTTGTTAGGACAAAATGAGGAAGAAGGAGAATGAATGCTACAACTGAGGAATCCTTGGGCTGTGGGTTTGGATTTGGGATTTGTTTCGAACAGGCAAAGAAGTCCACCCGTCGGACACCTACGCAGGCACAAGGCCTTATCCTACGAAGATGCCACACAATGGTCTACCTCTAAAAGCGTAGCGTGCTCTCTGGCAGCGTGCATTACCTAGCAGGCAGTGTCTGTGCTTCGTGTAAGTTCTTTCATCTATAAAGAGATCTCCGATGGGAAGGCTATTAGAAACCGCCCTCTTCTTGGTTCTGACTTCCCTTCCCCCCTTTGCTCCCAGTCTACACCTTTTCTCCTTCCGTCTTGTAGCCCAAGTACGGAACCAGAAGGCCAGCTTAAGAACAGCTCCAGCAGAAGTCACGAAGAACTAGAATTGGGCACCTGTAGATGGTGGCTTGGCGCTTCTGATTGAACTCTACTCTCTTCTGGCTTAACTTCTGGGCTTGTCTGGTCTTCTTCCATGGGTATCTTCATGGATTAGTGAACGTCTGTGAACTTAGTGGAGCCATTTTTCACACCAGCCAATTACGCATTCTGATAGCTGCTGCTTCCCCTTGGCGGGGTGCTGAGCTGAGGCTCTTTCTGTTCTTTAAGGTTAGCATCAAACTTGAGTCGTCCTGAATGGGGACTTTGCACATGCGTGATTTAAAAGGAAGCCTGGAGTTGTGGCTAGATAGAGAGCTGAGTTCATCTTAAGCTTGTTTCAGGACTGAGTTAAGACAAAGAGAGGTAAAAGACAAAGTAGCCCAGGGGGTCTTGCAAAGCAGAGATATGAACACTGTGGAAGAAAGCAAATCTCAGGACTTCAGGAGTTAATTCCTGGGGTGGGGGAAATGTTATTTTTTACTTTTTATAGATTGTTGCTTTTCTACAATGTACATATATTTGCAGTTGTATTTGCTTTTTTTTTTTAAAAAAAATCTCCAAATAAAACTACGACTATGCACGTCCTTGGTAAATAATCAAAAATAGGATTGTGTCCACATAAATGTTAAGTAAGGTGTTGTGTAACCTGAAGCATTGATGCTTGGGGTGGTCCCCGAAGGAAAGGAAAGATGACCGAGCATACATCGAAACGAGGGACAGTCAACACCTCTGCCTTCAGTAATAGAGTACCCTTAGGACAGTGCCGTGTGGGCAGATGGAGTCTGCAGGGTTCCCTGGTCTGCAGTATCTGAACTTACACCAAAAATTCTCCATGTTTCCTTCTTCCTTGAGGGGGAAATTAAGTTGAATTCAGAGGCCCGTAATGAGAAAAGGGAAATGTAAAAGAATAAGATTTGATGTATAAAGTTGAACTTTAGAGACTACAAACCTGTAACCGCTAAGGGTTTTTCTATTTGGTTTTGTGGTTTTTTAGTTTTTTGCTTTTTTTTTTTAAACTCTTCTCCCCAGAATTATTTTTACATTAAGATTTACATTAAGGGCTTGGACTAGGAAAGAAAAGAAAGGGAAGGAAGGAAGGAAGGAAGGAAGGAAGGAAGGAAGGAAGGAAGGAAAGAAGGAAGACACTTTTTCCATAATTGTCAGACTCTACAATACCTCACCTTCTGTAAATGTGGGGTGGAGCTGGGTCTGCCATTGCTTTGGAAAGCTCTGGAAACAGTGACTCTAAGTGACACTGTTAGGGTTAGGGGCTCATGGCCTTTCACATGTTCTTACCAGCTTGTTACCACCACTTTGTCATGTTGTTTAGAGATGGAAAGTTGTTGGGGCCTTGGGGTTTATTTACAGTTCCAGCAACTTTGCCTGCTTTGAACTACCAGTAGAAAACTGGGAGCCAGTCTCATGGAGTGTCAGCAATGCACAAAGGCATCCATTATACATGCCCCAGGCAACCATCTGTCTCTGTGTAAAATGACCCTGACCCCAAGCAGTAAAGACACAGCTTTCTGAAATGCTGGCTAGGTGCCTGCAGATCCTCCAAGAACCTTGGTGTCATTGGATATGGTATGCGACACAGCCAAAGAATTGATTTAGGAGGAAAAAGGAACATGTATGGGTCACTTTCATTGGTTAGTAGAAAATAGGAAGGATTGGCAGGTGGAGAGGGAGTGGGGGAAGAGTAGTAATGGAACATCTTTGATGTTGTGTGGCAGGGAGGAGCGATAGAGAAGAGCAGGCAAGATATCCATATTAGGGCATGGCCAGAGCCTCACACACAAGTAACAGGACTTAAAAAGTTTTGCTCCTAGAACATGAATAAGTCTATAGAATTCCTCTTGGCAAACCCACCCAGGACTCCCAGACCTAAAACAAAAAAAAACTAAGAATCCCTGGCCCAAGCTGCTACAAAAATGAGAAGGGTATGGATATAGAAATTGCTAGAAGAATTTTTCCAACACAAAGAAGAAATCTGTTTTCTCTCTCCTACTGTACCCTCCTGTCCCTCCTTTGCATGTTGTAAAACAGAACTTGAGTTATGCCCACTCTGAATTTATTCAGACAGCAAGAGGGAAAAGGTTCTATCCAAGGCATGTGAGCAAACCCAGGGAGATGGTGAATCAAAACTTACTTAAGAACAATCAGCTGAGAGTCTCTGAAGAGAGAGCACCATTCCATATAGAGTTTAGGAATGCTCCTTTTTATAGCAAGAGCCAGTAAAAGAAAAAAAAAAAATCAGCCCAGTGATACTGCCAACTAGCCCGGGGCAATACTCAGTCGAATGGGGGAGAAGGGTGGCAGAAAGGATCAGAAGCCACAAGGTGGGATCCCGAGCCCATCAGCTGGGAGAACTTTCTGACTAGTAATGACCAGTTTCAGGTGGAAGTGGTCTGGACAAGACACTTGCACCGCAAAAGCTCTCAGCTGACGATCCCATCTCCTTGTGACTGTGAAGCCAGCTGGTGGGTGGCTCATCCTTGTGGCCTCACAACCTGAAGGGCTGCTATTGACACAGGCGCCTTATTTTTATTGTTTACCATGGAAGAGAAAAGGTTGGGAATTTGATTTGTCTAAGCAGTTGGTATGATTCACAGAGAGAGAAATCACTGCAGGAGATGTCTAGCAGTATATGGTTCTCGGCATTGGAAACAATGTTTATTATAAAACATGCACCTGGGTTTATATTTTTCTGCCTGGCTGTGGGGCAATAACATCTTGCTGTGCAAACACTCTAAATTTTATGTGTGAATTTTTGACTGTAATTTTATGTGTGCATTTTTAAACTAAACTCTATCATTTTCTATGTTGACATCTGTTGTTGTTTTTTTTTAATCTGTTTCCAACGATTTGAACCTGTGAACCATCTCTTCTGACTGGATGCTGGCTTGAAACCTGTTAGTGCTTAAACAGACTCAAAAACACCCCGAACCTCTGGGTAAATGCAGGGATGCTATCTTTGATGTATAATGGGCCATCTATGGCTTTAACAAACAAGGTAGTAATTCCTCTAAAGTCTGTGTTTTCTGTAAATGTTCTCTGCTTTGCTGAAACAGAAAACAACAACAAAACCACCTTTGGTTTTCTAATGAAGGAGATTCCCATCCCAGACTTTAGACCAAGAAGGGTTGTTAGACAGGATGCAGTCTGACGTTTCTGCCTTTCCAGAACTGGGGGATGGGGAGCCTTCCTTTGCACTCCTTGGGAAGTCAACAGAGTTGAACAGAGACCTAGAGCTTCCTGATGCCAGAGCTGTGAATCCACCTCCCACCCTCAACACCTTGTGGGTATCCGCAGATTCACGACACTTGGTGTGATTCTTCCAAAGACCCTCACTGTCGGAGGCTTGGGAGGCCCTCCCATGATGGGCGTCTGCCACCAAGTCTTCCAAACTTTCTAAGTCTGATTCTTACCAGAAAGTTAAGAAATTCCTTTTCATTTTCACATCCTCTCATTCTGCTGTGACTACGGCATTCCACTGAGCACAGCCTGCTTAGTAGGAAGCAACCAGCATGCCAGGTGTGTGGGACACACCTGGAAGCTTTGCAGAGGCAGGAGAACTGGACTTCTAGCCTGGGCTACATAGCAAGGCCTTGTTTCAAAAATAGCAGGAAGCAGACGGCGTGCTTTGACAAATTCGTCTTTCCTTGGGTTTTTACATCATGCCCTTATAAGAACAGATACAGGGTCCTGGGGAGATGGCTGGTTGATAAAGTGCCTGCTATGGAAGCATGGGGACCTGAGTTCCCCATCAAATGAATTTCTTGTCAAAGCCAAGCATGAACTTCAGTGCATGGGGAGTTGATGGGCCAGCCAGCTTAAAGAATCAAGTGGTACCCAGGCTCAGTGAGAGACCCTGCCTCAAAAATAAAAGTGGACAGAGATCCAGGAAGATGCCCAGTATCTGTCCTGACCTCTAAATGCATATGCATGTGCACACACATACAGGCATACTAGCATGCATGCATGTACACATGTGTGCACACACACACGTGCATGCATGCATGCGCAAATATACACAAAAGAATAGCTAAGTGTTGACCTCGCTCCTGCTGATACCCAAGCCTGCCTTTCTTCTCCCCTGAAATGGAAAGGTACATTTAAGCCATCCATCCTCCTTCCTGTTCCTCTTAGGTGATGTCCGCTATAAGAGCCAGTGAGGTTTTGTCTGATGGGAGTTCACTCTGTTCAACCTTGTTTGCGTTTAGCAGAATTTATCCCATAAGGCAAGGGATGGTGACAGCCATGATTTTTGTCTGGTGCGCCTTTTTTAAAGTGTCCTTGACTTCAGCAAGCAAAGCTTCTTGAGAAAGCTCTCTAAACTTAGTCCCTCTCCAATTGGCTGGAAATGGATGGATACATCCGAACTCCAAATTTCTGGATGATCTATATGCTTCAACATTACCGAATGACTCTGTCTTTGAGTATGATAGACATGTTTTTTAACTGTGCGCAAGGCTGTTTAACAGATGGTGTCAATCCCTGCCCCATATTTGGGAGCCTTTGGTGCCATCTTTATACTACCAAATGCCAGTCACCCTGGCTAAAGAGAGTGTATATTATAGTCCATGTCTAAGCTTAGAAGCTTTAAGTGTACTTTTTAAAGAAAAATATTAGAGTGGGTGGGATGTTTTAACTAAATGTATAAGGTTAGACTGATTACATGCAAAACTGATTGTTTAATATTAAATAATTTGAGTCCTGTATAACTTATTTGCACACCTTTCTTGCATGATGAACGGACTTTTTTTATAGTTGTTTGTACCAGACAGTGGCATATTTTTGTAAACATTTTTTGACACTGAATTGCAATAAATGTTTTTTCAACAATACACCCTGGTATACTTTTGGTGTGTGTCAGTTCAATTTGTCTTATTATTTTATGCACCTGGATTTATATTTTTATGTGTATCTTTTGTCTTCAAGACTTATATTCCTACTCCCAGAAGTTTGTTACCACAATGATAAAATTTCCAGGGAATGAATAGAAAAATATCTTGTGGTTTAATACCAACCAGAGTCCAAACTACACTGTTATGTTTAAATGGAATATTTCCATGTATTAATTGTATTGTAGAATGACTGGGAGAAAATGAATTCTGAAGTCATTATCATTTATTCACCAACAAACACTTACAGAACAGTTACTGTTTGCTAGATCTGTGTACAACACAGAACAGGATGATGAACAAGACAGATGTGATCTCTGCCTTGATGGATTTCAGGTTCTAACCAGAAAGAGAACACCCCCAAGAAAATACAGCAAGTAAATAGAAGTCGTTTGCAATGTGTGATCTGAACGGGATCATAAAGCACTTTTTGAGGCCTCTCCGAGGGTACGATGCTGAGCTGTTACCCTGCCTCAGAAGAAGGGTTAAAATGTTTCAGAAAACAAGAGGTTAGAATCACATACCCATCTCTGACCTGCAAGGTCACCTTTCTATAATTCCCTCTGTTGCAGTCTCTAAGATGTCAATAGTAAGATGTCAATGCAAGAAACACAGTTCTGGGGGTTGGAGAGATGGTTCAGTGGTTAAGAGCACTGATTGCTCTTCCAAAGGTCCTGAGTTCAATTCCCAGCAACCACATGGTGGCTCACAGCCATCTGTAAGACATTTAGTGCCCTCTTCAGGCCTACAAGCATACATAATAAATACGTAAAATCTTAAAAGAAAACAAATAAAAAGATTAAACAACAACAACACAGTTCGGACCTCAAAGAAGGTGAGAGAGTTTATTGTGAACCAAATATGGTGACCATAGCCCAGGAACACAGATTTAGTTTACTCCAAATTCCACGTTCCAGTGTGGCGGCGCTTTCGTGAAGTTTTTGTGCTGACAGAACAAAGTCATGCGTCAACCCATTTTACAAATACATTGAAATCAGGAAGGTGGGTTGCACTATTTTTATATATAAATATATATAAAGAGAGCAGCCAGTAAGATGGCTCAATACTTGCCACCAAGCTTGACAACCTGAGTTTGATCCTAGGATTCACGTGGTGGAAGGGGAAAACCAATTCCTGCAAATTATCCATGCACATGTACGCATAACATGCGCTAAAGAAATAACCTTTATTTTAAAGATCATTTACTTACGTATATTTTTTGTTGTGCATGTACAGAGAGAGACAGCCCGTCGCTAGTCTCTTGCAGCATCTGCCTCAGCCTCCTAGAAAGAGCAGGAGGATGAGGAAAGTCAGGGACACTTCTCAGGGCACAGAGGCCAGGAGAAAAGGGCAGAGGGGGAGCGGAATCTAGTGGCTATAAGAGGCTCTCAGCCAACCACCACATCCTGAGAAATCAAACCTGGCAGATGCCATCGAGTGTGACAGCAGAGTCCTTCTCTGCCCACATGAAAGTGTGTGTGGCTCACCCTTCCTGCACTTCCCAAACTTGCCTTTCACTGTCTTCATTATATTTTACCAGCCAGCCTTTTCTGCGCTTCAGAATCATTCCACAGCCCCTGCTTCCTTCTAAGAGGCAACAGAGCATCAAAAACACAGACCATAGAGCCAGCCTGTGCCTCTATTGCAGTGGACAGTGTGCGAGGCCTTGATGTACCTCAGTTCTCAGCTGCAGAGTGGGTGGGACAACAGCGTCTGTGACCTGAGTTGGTGGAGTAAGATGCAAGTGTGTGGCTATCCAGCTTGGAGTACGTTTCTTAGAAGCACCCGTTATTATTCATGAGGTCCAATTTGTGTTCTCTGCTTAGTCTTATGGGCCTAAGAAATGACAGACAGCACATGACCACAATGGTGCTAGTCTCTGTATATTGTTTAAACTAGTGACATCAGCCATTTCATCAAAAAACATCTTTTTTTTAAAGCTTAAACCAAATTTATGTCTCAAGAGCTTAAAGTTGCAATATCTTACCTGAAAGTCATTGGGGGAAAGAACGAGACTTGGAAAGGGCCCTATGATTGAGATGGGACCAAACAATTTAGAAAAAAAAAAATCCAAAAGCCACAGAGAAACCCTGTCTCGAAAAACCG
>JAQHUG010000034.1:3889549-3902258 GCA_028555095.1 Dicrostonyx torquatus | reverse complement strand
AAAAAAACCAAAAAAAAAAAAAAAAAAAAAAAAAACCAAAAGCTTGGGGTTAAGGCATGAAGAACCTGTCTGGAAAACGATGGTGTAAGTCTGGCAAAAAGAAACAGAATTGAGTTGCCAGAGTTTGATTGCTTATTTCCCAGGTGATAGTGCTGAATTGAGACACCCCCATAAAAAATTTAATTGAACTTAAAAATATTTTATGATTGCTTATTTGTGTGTGTGTGTGCGCACACACATACCTGAGGTTATAAGCATGCCCTGGAGCTGGAGTTACAGGCAGTTAGCTGTAAGCTGCCTACTATTGGAACTAAGAATAAAACTCAGATCCTCTGCAAGAATGACATGTTATCAACCTGATAATAGCCATATCTCCAGATCTTTTATTTGTTTGTTTGTTTTCTGAGACACAGTTTCTTTGCTCTTTAGCTTCTGAGCCTGTCCTGCAACTTGCTCTGTAAACCAGGCTGGTCTTGAACTCACAGAGATCCATCTGCCTCTGCCTCCCGAGCACTGGAATTAAAGGCATGAGCCACTACCAGCTAAAAATTTTTAAGCGTCAGGTAAGGTAGGACTCCACTTGTAATACCAACCAGGGGAGGCAGAGGCAGGAAGATCCTTGAGGTTCGCTGGCCAGCCAAGCTAGCAGAATTAGCCAGTCAGTCCCAGTGAGAGACAATGTCTCAAAAAATAAGGTGGACAGTTACTGAAGAATGACATCAAAAGTTGACTTCTGGTCTCCAGAAGTACCCATATGACCAGCCTGGTCTACAAGAGCTAGTTCCAGGACAGGCTCCAAAGCTACAGAGAAACCCTGTCTCAAAAAAAAAAAAACACACACACACAAAAAAAAAACCCACAAAAAAACAAAACAGAAGTACCCATATGTACCCACTCCCACACACAAAAGGAAAAAAGACATTTTCCTGTTCTTATATAGAAGTTCAATGACGTCCTAAACACAGGAACCCAATGGGGAAGTGACATTTCCTAACCTAACAAGACCCCTGAGTAAATCACTGTCACAGAACAAGGCAGAGGACTCCTGTCAAATGAAAATTTTATTAAATAGAAAACTGATCTACAAGCAACAGTTTATATATACTTGCTATAAGAAATTGCTCATTAAGCTGGGTGTGGTGGAGCATGCTTGAAATCACAGCACTCAGCCTGCTGGTGCAGAAGAATGTCATGAGTTCAAGACCAGCCCAGACTTCACAGGGAATACCACCAGGCCAGCATATGTTCTACAATAGATTGTCTCAAAAAAGAATGGATTTTAATTTTACAGCAGAACTACAAATGAGAGACATAACTATCTTTCATCTTTCATACAAAATCTTTATTTAAAATTATAAGACTAAAGTTAAATTCCTAAGGTATCGCCAGGCGGTGGTGGTGCACGCCCTTAATCCCAGCACTCAGGAGGCAGAGGCAGGTGGATCTTTGTGAGTTTGAGACCAGCCTGGTCTACAAGAGCTAGTCCCAGAACAGGCTCCAAAGCCACAGAGAAACCCTGTCTCGAAAAAGCAAAAAAAAAAAATTCCTAAGGTATCTTCAAGAAGGCAGGTGTGCTAAATGTATTTAAAGCAATGGTTTTCATCTATGACAGAGACATTCTTGGGTATTTCTGATCAAGAGTGACATAAAGAGGACAGGGAACGATGGCTGTCAGTAAAGTGGTTAAGTCCATAAGTATGTGAATCTGAGTTCAACCCCAGCTCACACATAAAGCCAAGTTGGGAGGCCAGAGACAAGAGGAGTCCCAGGGCTTACTGGACAGTCCTTTTAGCCAATTAGTGAGACCCTCCCCCTAAAACAAGGACAGTCACTGAAGATGCTCGACACACACATACACACACATAAGAGTGACAGGAGTACCTCAGTGGTACAGTACTTGCCACACATACAAGGCCCTGAATTCAATCACCAACACTGTTCAACTTCACCTCAGAAAAAAGAAAGCCACAAAATCTTCAAAAACAAAACTAATTTTGTCAGTTTTATTTAAACTATGCATATAAATGGGCCAAATAACACTCAGTCAAAATATCTGCAATGTTTTTAAACATCATAGTCCAAAAAGACTAACACTTCTAGCTGATTCAGCTCACGTATCGTCCTTCCCGAGCAGCAGAGCTGTCTCTGGAACATTTTACAGGCACCTCTAACGGGCAACAGAGGTTCTCAGAGCCACAGGCCACAGCCCTATGCTCAAGGAGTTCAGAGTCTAGCAGGACAGGAAGAAGAGAGAGCAAACACGAGCTGGCTCCAAGTCCACACTTTAGTTTAACAAAAGCAATTGCTGGCCTAGGTCATGGGAATATCTTAGCAACTATATGCTGCGTGTGGCGTATCAATAGGAAAGTTTTTATTTTACTTGTTTGTCTGTGTCTGAGGTTGGGGACTGACTAACTTAGAGTTGGAGACAGAACTCCGGGATAGCTTCCCAAGCCAAAAAAAAAAGGAGGGGGGAGCATTCATTTATATTTGCATCCATTAATGTTTCCACTCAAATTTAATAAGAAAAAAATATACCTCCAAACTACATGTACCATGAAAAGACGGCTTATTCATAGCCTAGAACCTCTTCAGTCCCACATCCTAGCATCAGGCTCAGCAGGTTTTACTGCTGAACCGATGTACAAACTCAGACAGCGTGTAGACAGCGCCCCATCCCACTTCAGGATCCATGCTGATAAAGTCATTCAGGTTCATTTTGGAGTCTAGAAAAGAACATGAAAGAAATGTCTGTTGAAGCAAATTCCAGGTGAGCAGCAACAGAAGGGATGAGGAACCCATTTAAATAAGCAAGAGTTCAAGATCACTTCTGTAAAGTCCGTGCCTCAAACACACAGCTCTCTCGTCAAGACAAGCAGCACACAGCCTCGGGGATGCTCCACTGAGCAGATGGCACAGCAGTCTTTACAAATATAAAGGTTGTACAAGAAAAGGGAAAGAAAGAGAATTGTCACAGTCGAGGGGAAACAAAAAGGAAATGCCAACTAAATGTATTACCCCTGAGTTAGATTCTGTTCCAGAAATAAATGAATGAGAAGCCCTGAAAAATTTAACAGCATTATCTTTTTTTTTTGTTTTTCAAGACAGGTTTCTCTGAAGTTTTGGAGCCTGTCCTGGAACTAGCTCTTGTAGACCAGGCTGGCCTCGAACTCACAGCGATCCCCCTGCCTCAGCCTCCCGAGTGCTGGAATTAAAGGCGTGCGCTACCTCTACCCGGCTCTTGTTATTTTTATATAACAGAAACATTTTTCATCATTCTCTTCTTTCTTTTTTGGTGATTATGCTATGGCTACATGTTATAGTTAACATCAAGGAAGTAAAGAAATGGCTCAGCAACTAAGAGCAGCGGTTGTTCTTCCAGAGCATGCCAACATCGCACAAAGTGGTTCACAGCCATCTGTAACTCCAGATCCAGGAGATCCGATGCCCTCTCCTGACTGGGCAGTAGACACACATGGTATACTGACACACATGCAAGCAAAACTCCCAAACACATTAAAAATTTGAAAATAAATACATCATTAAAAAAAATTTAGCCAGGTGGTGATAGCACACGCCTTTAATCCCAGCACTTGGGAGGTAGAGGCAGGCGGATCTCTGAGGTTGAGGCCAGCCTGGTCTACAAGAGCTAGTTCCAGGACAGCCAGTGACACACACTCAGAAACCTTCTTAGCAGTCTTTTTTTTTCTTCTTTCATTAGAAGCCTCTCACTGAGAGACTCAAAACTCAGTCAGAAACCTCTTTAAGTGTCCATCCAAAAAAAAAAAAAAAAAAGTCCATCCACCCGCTTCAAATATGCTAACTAGGGGCTGGAGAGATGGCTCAGAGGTTAAGAGCATGGTCTGCTCTTCCAAAGGTCCTGAGTTCAATTCCCGGCAACCACATGGTGGCTCACAACCATCTGTAGTGAGGTCTGGTGCCCTCTTCTGGCCTGCAGATATACGAACAGACAGAATATTGTATACCTAATAAATAAATAAATAAATATTTAAAAAAAAATGCTAACTACTTCTGCTTTCTTTCTCAAAGGGCTAGTGATGCCCCTGCTGTTTCTGCAGAATCCTGCACTTCCTGCGGGTGCTTTCCTGTAGACTGTGTTAGCCTCTAGGAATGACCTCACCCATAACTGGAATGCTGTGAATGACTTACAGTCATAGATAATGCTTCAAAAACCTGTGACCGCTGAGCAACAGTCAAAGGGTGAATAACCTGCTATGCTCTTAACTCAGCGCATCCTCAACTGGACTGCTGCTCAGAAACACAGAAAGGAAGCAAGAGCTGTGATAAAGCTCTCTTGAGGCAGGTTTTAGTACAAGCTTACTAAAATGGCACTTCCCACGCCAGAAGGATGCACTGGGGACGGCTTTTACAGTCCATGAAACCCCGCCATGGCAATGTGCTACTGACAGCGTGGTTATGTGACACACAGGTGTGATGCCAGAATCCCAGCAGATATAGCCAATAACCGAGCAGTTTGCTACATCATGGCTCTGTGCCCCAGCACTTATTCTCCCCAAGAGTGCTTTAGCCTTCCAGTCCTGTTCTCTGTGCCTCGATTCCAGAACCCACTAATCCTCACCACTCGGGGAGCTTATCCAAAAGCTGACTAAGGGAAATACTGATCTGAGCAGCGACCAGGTAGAAGCCCCTGAAAGGACACCCGTGGCTCACCGCCAGTTTCGATGCAGGGGTACGCCGGAGGAGGCTCTCTCCAGTTCCCACTGGAATCTTTCATGTGAGACCGGTCAGAAGCAAAGTTCTTCAAGTAGGAATCAGCACGAACCACTCTAAATTTCCTGCAGATAAATCAACGTACACTTATATCAGGGAGGTATCGTGGCTGGCGTTCTAACTCATTCCTACAATGGATTCTTTCTATGGCATGCACAAAACTGCTCAAGAATTTCTACACTGTTACTAATGCATGCACATGTACATGGCTGATTACCTATTTAACCAGATGAAGGAAATGACTAAAACCCAAAGCTATGAAAGTAGAAGAGTAACTCTATCCGGTTGTTTTTATTTACTCAATTGCACAGGGGGGTAAATGATAGAATTTTTTTTTTTGTCGTTGCCTTTTAATGTTCTTGAGTTTGACAACATAAGCCATGCTCTAGCCACACTCCAGCAATCAAGATAAAAATCTGCAAGGGTGGAGGTGGCACACACCTTTAATCCCAACACTCAGGAGGCAGAGGCAGGCGGATCTCTGAATTCGAGGCCAGCCTGGTCTACGGTCATCACACTCACTTTTTAAACATATTTATTTGAGTATGTGTGCATGTGTGTGCACACACGTGTGTGGCGCACGTGTGTGTGGTCAGAAATAACCTATAGACATCAATTGTCTTTCCACCATGTGGATCCAAGGGATGGAAGTCCAGTCCTCAGGCCTGGCTGGCCCTCATCGCACTAATGTTTGTAACACCATCTTTTATATAAAGCCTTTTAGATCCTTAAGATACTCAAACTTCTGTAGAGCAAGCACACCAATAATGAGGAAATAGGAGGAGGGAGATAAAGATGAGAGAGGAGCGGAGAGTGGGAGGGAGGAAAAGACTGAGAAAAGGGAAGGGAGGGAGGGGGAAGAAGGGACAGAGAGGACTTCTGCATGATCACCAAACCTTACTTCAGAAAGTCAGGAACTCTGTACTGAATTTCCTCACCTCCTAAACTGTGGATGAATGTCATCATCAGACTTAAGGGCATCTTCTACGTAAATGTTGAAAGGGCAGGGAAATGGCAAAATAGTGTCAAGATCATAAATGAAGCTCTGTCCTTCACTGGACACATGAAGCAGGATGACATGGTAATCCTAGGAACAATAATCACTGAGATTAGCCCAGTTAGTGCAGGACAGTTAGTTCCAGCATTGCAGGACCAGGGCACAGCATTAGCAGGGAAGCGGCTATCGGACTAACACCATCCTCCTTGTAATAGCCAAACCAAATAATAAAACACAAAACCCACCAAACAGAAAAGTGTCCAGTGACGGGAAAATGGCCAAACAGTGAAAGTGTTTGACCTGCTGTTATGTGATAGCCAATGTTCTATAATTGAACAGAAAAACATAGATGTACTTTGTGTTGTATTTTAAAGTTTGATTATGTAAGGACACGCATATACGTTTGAAAGTACATACGCATTCATTTCATACATATGAATTCAGAAGTCTACAAAGATCTTCTTCCTCACTTTGGATCATTAATGTCCCACAAAAAATGTGTTAAAGCCAACAGCATGGTCTCCTAAGGATTGTAAAAGCGACTGTCTCCCCAAACTGCCAACAGCAGGGTCTCCTAAGGGTAGTAAAAGCGACTGTCCCCCCCCAAACTGCCAACAGCAGGGCCTGCCAAGGGTAGTGAAAGTGACTGCCCCCCCCCAAACTGCCAACAGAGGGATCTTCCTAAGGGTAGCCTGAAGAGGACACTAATTTCCAGTTTTTATTACTTTTCTAATTAAAAGAAAAAAATTAAGGGGGCTGGAGAGATGGTTCAGTGGTTAAGAGCACTGGTTGCTCCTCCAGAGGACCCAGGTTCAATTCCCAGCACCCATGTGGCAGCTCACAACTGCCTGTAACTCCAGGTTCAGACTATCCAACACCTTCACACTTATATATGCAGGCAAAACATGAAAGCACATGAAATTAAAATAAACTATTTAAAATAAAACTAGCCGGGTAGTGGTGGTGCATGCCTTTAATCCCAGCACTCGGGAGGCAGAGGCAGGTGGATCTTTGTGAGTTCGAGACCAGCCTGGTCTACAAGAACTAGTTCCAGGACAGGCTCCGAAGCTACAGAGAAACCCTGTCTCGAAAAACCAAAAAAAAGAAAAGAAATAAAAATAAAAACTAAATAAAAAACCCCACTAAGCTCTCATCTGCAGCCATTAAAGAAGACTTTTACCTCACTCCCAGATACAAGGCACTGTCAGCACCAGCTGATGGCTAGGACCACCATAGGATTCTCAAGGGGCATGCATGCAGGCTGGTGCTTCAAACCAGGGAAAAATGCTCTCATGGAGAAAATACACCAAAACGATTTTCAGTCTAACATTACACTACCAGCACCTGACGTTCTTATAGCACTCCGTAGTTTACACAGCATGCTAGCGCTGCTTTGACCTATGAGATGGGAAAGATAGTCAACACTAGACACACGTATGCTGAATGCTCCCCTCAGCTCCCACTCCAATTAAGGAAAGCAGAGATGGAACCCACTAAGTGCATTCTTTCCCTCCAGATGAGCTAGGAGCTGCCGCCCCTCTGACAGCCTACTTCCTTCCCGGTCTGATAACCCTTACATTCCCCTCCACAGCAACCCTGTTTTTCAGTCACATTTACCTAGGAATTAGTTAAGAATACTAAATCTTGAGCCAAGGAGGATTCAGTAGGAAAAGGAACTAGTCATTAAAGTCTGACAACTCAAGCTCCGTTCGTGGAACCCATGTAAAAAGTCTATGAATGTGGCATTGAACATCTGTAATCTCGCACTCCTACAGTGAGGCAGAGGTGGAAGCAGCCTGGAAGCTCACAGGCCAGCCAGCCTAGAGTCTGCAGTACAGCAGCAGAAACAGAAGACTCACTCAAAAAAGCAGGTGAGAGCCAACATGTCAAAGTTGTGTTCTCACCTCTGCATACATCTCTGCACAGGCATGCACATGTGCACACATACATGCAATAAACAAATATGTAAAATATTAAAAAAGAGGATACTATATACTACAGAGCTATAGTACTGACAGGAGGACCAATGGAACCAAATAGAAGACACATATATCAATCCACACATCTTTGAACAACTGATCTTTGACAAAGAAGCAAAGAATATTTAACAAGTGGCTCCAGAGAGAAGAGAACAAGGGAGAAGGAAAGCTTCCTCCATGTCTGGCCGGCCCAGGGCATCTCCCTTTCTTTCTCCCTTGTTCTCTTCTCTCTGGAGCCTAGATGTCTCCTCCTACTTATTCTCTCTGCCCACCAGCTGCACCTATGCCTCTGCTGCCTAGCTATTGGCCATTCAAATTTTTATTAGACCAGTCAGGTGCCTTAGGCAGGAAAGAAAAAACAGCAACACATCTTTACATAGTTAAGCAAATGTAACATATCTTTAACAGTTAAACAAATGCAGCATAAACAAATCTTTGCCTACTTAAAGTAAATTTCACAACACAAAACTCCACAGAAAAGACTGCCTCGGATTCCCTGTGTAACTTTGTACCACTCAACACCCCCAGCTCCATAACCACACATCTGACAGAAACAACTTCAGTGAGGAAATGTTTGTTTTGGCTCACAGTTTCAGAGACTGTAACAAGGCTTCTTCTGTGCCACCAGCCAGCTCCCAAGTAATGACATGGAGACTTCTTATTGATTATGAAAGCTCAGCCTAGGGAGCTGGAGAGATGGCTCAGCAGTTCAGAGCTTTGCCTGCTCTTCCAAAGGTCCCAAGTTCAATTCCCAGCAACCACATGGTGGCTCACAACCATCTGTAATGAGGTCTGGTGCCCTCTTCTGGCCTGTAGGCATACGCGCAGACAGAATATTGTATACATAATAAATATTAAAAAAAAAAGAAAAAATAAATCTGTTTAAAAAAAAAGAAAGCTCAGCCTATAGCTTAGGCTTGTTCCTAACTAACTCTTTTAACTTAGTCCACTTAAATTAACCTACGTTCTATCACATGATGTTATCTCTCTTCCATCTTGTACCTCCTGTTTCCTCTCTCTGTCTCCTGGCTTTTCTCATAGACCTGGATTCCTCCACGTCTTCCTTTCTCTCTCCAGAAATCCCACCTATACCTCCTGCCTAGCTATTGGCTGTTCAGCTTTTTATGACACCAATCACAGTAATACGCCTTCACACAGTGTACAAATATCCCACAAGAAGAAACTACAGTCTACTGACTCTGCAGAGAAGGCATAATGATGGGAGTGACTGTCCATGGTAGCAGGAATATGAGACAACTGTTCCTCAAGTGACGACAGGCTGGGAGGCAGAGAATAAGAGAACAGGTACCATGAGCAGGTACAACCTTTAAGGTCATCCCCAGTGACACATTTCTACTAACTAGGCCTCAGGTCTCAGACATTCCACAATCTTACAGAACAGCATCACCAGCTGGGGACCAGGAATTCAAACACACAAGCCTATAGGGGACATTTCATACACAAGCCATTACAGATCCCAAAACAAAAGGTGGAAAAATACATGTCCCATAGAGCTTCTACCACAAACAGAATAATATCCATTTTCAAAAGATTCTTTTATTAATAACTGTCATAGCCTATCTCTAGTGTGCCTTCAAATCTGCTTTACCACAGCATACTGGTCACTCAGAGGCCACAAGGAAAAATGCAACAGAAGCTCTTAGGTGGGGGCTGGAGAGGTGGCTCAGAGGTTAAGAGCATTGCCTGCTCTTCCAGAGGTCCTGAGTTCAATTCCCAGCAACCACATGGTGGCTCACAACCATCTGTCATGGGGTCTGGTGCCCTTTTCTGGCCTGCAGGCATACACACAACACAGACAGAATATTGTATACATAATAAATAAATAAATATTAAAAAAAAAAGAAGCTCTTAGGTGGCCATCTTACCCATATTACAGGTCCATTCCCAGGTCTTGCCTGCTGTTTCCAAATAGGTACCTACAAAATATAGGACATGCAAGAGTTTCATTCAAAGTCTTCTTAGCCGGGCGGTGGTAGCACGTGCCTTTAATCCCAGCACTTGGGAGGCAGAAACAGGTGGATCTCTGTGAATTTGAGTCATAAGTTCCAGGACAGTCTCCAAAACTACAGAGAAACCCTGTCTCAAAAAAATCCTTCTAGATTCTCTACACCAATATGTTGGTGAATAATAAACTATTCCTAAATGGGCTGCGGAGATGGTACAGCAGTTTATAGCACTTGCTGCTCTTGCAGGAGACCTAGGATTTGCTCCTAGCAGCCACATGGCAGCTAACAAACATCTGTAACTCCTGGGCCAAGGGATCCAACCCATTCTTCTGGCCTCCACAGGCACAGTGCACACAAGGTACACAGACATGAATATTGGCAAAACACCTGTATACATTCAGAAAAAGAAAAAGGAAAAATAAAAATCAGCCAAGCATAGTTAGTTGCACACACCTTTAATCCCAACACTCAAAAGCAGAGGTAGGTGGCTCTCCGTGAGTTCGAAGCCAGTCAGGGCTACATAGTGAGACCCTCTCTCTCAGGACAAATAAATAAATTAACTAAATTCAATTCTAAAATCAAAAACGTTTATGTTTCTAAGCAATCAACATCAAGGTGAAAGAATAAAATCTAAGTCCTAAGTGCTAGTGAGAGCTCACAAGAACTTCAGATATTACACAGTGTTCTCCAGAGAGCAGAGAGGCCTGGGTTAGGAAGCAGAAGACCAGCAGGGTCAAGTCCTGCCTTCTCTCTCAGTTATTCACGAGACCTCTCTGCGTCTTTCCTTCTTCACCGATTAAGTGGAGAAAGTTAGCAGGTTATGGTGGTCCAGGCCTGAAATCCCAGCCTCAAGCCACATAATGAGAGTGAAGCTAGTGGGCTGAGGTACATGAGACCTGTCTCCAAAACACAAGTCAATAAAATAAAATTGTCTACACCTTGCCTATTTCATAGAACTTCTATTAGCCCCAAACTAGACACCGAAAGTCCTTTATAAAACACAAAGGGCTTCTTCTAGTGCTCCATGGAAGTTCACTCCAGCTCTTGTCAAACTTCAGATCTATTATATGGCTCTAATTATACAATTTTAAAAGCTCTAAGCCAGAATGAAGCACGCCTACAATCCCAGTATTCAGGAGTCACCACGAGTTTGTGGTCAGTCTAGTCTACACTAGAGTTCCAGGTCATCCAAAGGAAGGAAGGAGGGAATGCAGTCTGTATAAACATGCCATCACATACTTCATCACCTTCAAGAAAGGGACTCAATTCCTCTAAATCAAATGTAATGGAGAAAGAAAAAGCTGTTTGAAAGGTTGCTATTACAAAGCACACTTTGGAACAGGAGAGCTTCCATGCTGCAGTTAGCTTCTCATTTCCACTGTCATCACTTACCAACTTACCATCTTCCTCTCATTTGATATGAAGACAGCGGAATACTCTTCCAAGGGGTACTGGTCGTGGGTTTTGATGTATTCACAGAGTTTCCAAATGTTTTCCTCGCTGGAAAAAAACAAAACAAAACAAACAATTGTTTAAACTATATAATTACAAGCGAACATGCCATGTCTTTTGAATGTAAACAAAAGAATGATGAAGATATATTGGAAAAGACCTTAACCACCTCATCTGACTGCTGACTAACAATGATTCTCCTCTCAAGTACAGTCAACAAGCTGCTAGCCGACCTGTAGTGTGCACACGTCCAGACAGAGGGACCACACCCACCACTGAAGAAGCCGCTAGTCAACCTATACCGTGTACACTTGTCCAGACAGATGAACCATACTCACCAATGAAGATGTTAGCCAAACTGTACTGTGCGCACGTCCAGACAGAGAGACCACACCCACCACTGAAGACTGACTGTGGCCAGCAAACACTATGCCAGGATTCCAAAAGCTGAGAAACCACTGGAATCTAATTCAACCACTAAGAAGAAAAGCAGCTCTGTAGAGTAATATTTTATTTATGTTTTAATAAATAAAGCTTGCCTGAAGATCAAAAGGTAAAACTAAGCCACTAGAGGTCAGGCAGTGGTATCACACACCTTTAATCCCAGGATTTGGGAGACAGAAGCAGCTGGATCTCTGTGAGTTCAAGGCCACCCTGGGCTACACGAAAATCAATGCAGAAACAGATCGAGGTGGTGGTGGCTCACACCTTTAAAATCAGTACTAGAGAGTCATGTCTTTAATTCCAGCACGAGAGGGGAATATAAAACAGGAGACAGAGGCTCGAGGCTCAGTCTGCAGTCATTCAGCCTTGGTAGAGGTAAGACTTCTCTAGTGGTTTAGCTGTTTTGTTTCTGATCTTCAGCTTAAATCCTGCCTGTTTCTGGGTTTTTATAATTCGTGCTATAGCTTTGTACTCTTTGGCTTCTCTAAGCAGCCACGTGTTTCTTCTGTAAAATGTGCATTCTCAGACCACACCATAACCCTCCACAAATCCCAATTAACATTATTTCCCCATTTGTCTGAGAAATGTGACAGGATTTTTTTGTTTTTTAAGACAGGGTTTCTCTGGGTAGCAGACCTAGTTATCCTGGTACTTTCTCTATAAAATAGGCTTGCCTTGAACTCAAGAGATTCACCTGCCTCTACCACCAGGCTCGTGACAGGATTTTTAAAATTAAATTTGAGATAGAATTTAGTCCCTTAATTGTAGTTCACAGACTATATGGCGGCATGTTTATACAGACTGCATTCCCTTCCTTCCTTTCTTTTTGAGACAGTGCCTCACAGTGTAGTCCTTGGCTGACCTGGAACTCACTGTGTAGACCAGACTGGCTATAAACTTATGATGACCTTCTGAGTTCTTGGGACTATAGGCACACTCCATGTCTGTCTGGTTTAGAGCCTTTTTAATTGTATAATTAGAGACAGACACACATACATACGTACATACAAATGTTTCTAAGCAGTCAATATCAAAGCGAAGGAACGAAATCCAAACCCTAAGTACAAGCATCCGCCACAGTTCACAATAACTTAAGATAGTGCACAGTGTTCTCCAGA
>JAQHUG010000034.1:3854027-3867280 GCA_028555095.1 Dicrostonyx torquatus | reverse complement strand
TATCTGCAGGCCAGAAGAGGGCGCCAGACCTCATTACAGATGGTTGTGAGCCACCATGTGGTTGCTGGGAATTGAACTCAGGACCTTTGGAAGAGCAGGCAATGCTCTTAACCACTGAGCCATCTCTCCAGCCCCATGATTTACTTTTTGAGACTGTAAAGCCCTGGCTGTCCTTGATATATAGACCAGGCTGGCCTTCAACCCAGAAATCTGTGTACCTTGGCTTTCTTAGTTTGTGAGCACTCCCTGGTGATCTGCTTGATCCAGTTTCTCAAATTCTGGGATTAGTTTTAAGCAAGCAACTGTTCATAGAAAACAATTAACATATCTCTAAGGGCTGTTAATTCTCTTTAGAATTCCAAATTTCTCAAGGTTATGAGATTGCTAAGGATATGTGTGAAACATGCTTTTATGCAATGTTTCCTTCAACTACTTAAATATTTAGTCCAAAAATTTCACTTCTTATATCAAATGAGATGCTTTGACTTGATTTTTCTGTTTGTTTACGAGTTAGTAGGCAGTGTGGTAGTGCACACTGGGGATGTTGTAAGGTGTCTCACAATCGTCTGTAACTTCAGCTCCAGACTATCTAACACCTTCTTCTGGACTCCACATGTACAAACACATAATTAAAAGTGAATAAAAATGAAGGCTAAAGCAGGAGTATTGCCATAATAAATTATATTATATAATTATAATATAATAAACTATAGCCTGGGCTACAATGTGAGACCCTGTCTCAAAAAACCAAAAATAAATGAATTAGTCATTGAATTCAAAATAGACATTTGTTTAATCATAACATGTAGATGTTTTCAATGTTTCTTGGATTTTTTAAGTGTCTTGAGTTTCTGTTTTGACTTAGCTTTCTACCTTAGTTTGTATAGAATATAGGGTTTAAATATCTTGTCAATTTTATGTTTAATTCATTTAACATTTTTTTTATATAGGCAGTTGGCTCGACAGCAGGCTGATAAAAAAAAAGAAGAGTGCAAAGAAGGTAAGTTGTGCTAACAACAGCATTTCAGCTTTTTAAAACGTGATTCATAATGTTTATAGGTTGATTGGAGCACATATAATAAATAGCCTGTGCGTAAAGTATGTACTTTGTTAGATTTGACATAGTATGTAAAAGAAGCCATTATATACTAATATAGTAAAAAATACCCTTTACCCTTAAAAGTTTCTTCAAACACCTGTGGTGGTTTGAATAAGAATGGTCCCTATAGGTTCCTATGTTCGAATGCTAAGTCTCCAGGGGGTGGAACTCTGGTAGAATTAGGATTAGAAGATGTGGCCCTAGAAGTAACTAACACTGGGGGTGGGCTTTAGAGGTTTCAAAAGCTCAAGGCAGGCCTAGTATCTCTCCCTTTATCTACTGAACAAGATGTTGCTCTTAGCTGCTGCTTCAGCAAACTGCCTGCATGCCATCATGCTCCAGGCCGTGATGATAATGGACTAAACCTCTTAAAATAAGCAGTCCCCCAGTTAAATGCTTTTTTTTTTTTTTTTTTTAATGAGTTGCCTTGGTCATGCTGCCTCCTCACAGCAATAGAACAGTGACTGAGACACTCTTACCTAATCTATCTTGACTTCCAGTTCCTGCCTTGCCCTCTGGTTCCAAAGTAATCACCAATGTTTTTTTTTTTTTTTTCCCCACAGAGACAGGGTTTCTCTGAGTAGCCTTGCTGTCCTGGAACTAGCTCTGTAGACCAGGGTGGCCTAGAACTCACAGAGATCCACCTACCTCTGCTTCCTAAATGCTGAGATTAAAGGTGTGCACCACCACTGCCTGGCTTGTTTTCTGTTGCTGTAGATTAGTTTGCATTACCTAGAAGTTTATGTAAGCTAAATCATACAGGATATTTTATAGCATTTCATTAATTTTAAGTGTTGTCTATGTTGCTACTTTTGTAGCTGGGTAGGATTCTGTTATATGAATATACCATAATTTACTACCCAGGCTGATCTTTTAAAAAAACTCAGGATCTGCCTGAGCTTCTTGATGGTGGGGATTGCAGGCGTGCTCTGCTACACCTGGCTGTATCCCATCCTGTTTTGATAGACTCGAGTTTCAGTTTGCAGCTATTGCAAGCTGCTTTAAACTGTCTGATACAAGTCTTTATATGACATTTCTTCTCTGAAGTGCATTAGATCATACCGTAGGGATATGTTGTAACTTAAAATTTTTTCTAGAAAAACAGGTTTGAGGTGGTATAATTTTGCTATATTAAAGTCGCTGTCCTATGCGTTTTCCAGTTGTTTTGCTAATGCTTACTTGAATTCTGTTTTTCTGTACATATCTATGAAGACGAAGTTACTTCAGTTACTCACTCGTTGAGGAATAGAAACATTGCTCAGAGTACAGAACATGTGCGTGAACAGAATGGAGATGTTGAAGTTCGAAGAAGCTGTAGGATTAGAAGTCGTTACAGTACTGTGAACCAGTCTGTGCTATTTGACAAGCTTATAACAAAGTAAGTACAAATGCTTAAGATCAAAACTATATATCTGGAACAATCTATATTAGAGATGGATTGTGAGTTTTTACTAACACCTCCTTCACACACACATACAAACTGTGTAGCTGACTGCCCTTGAACTCAGAGATTTGCCTGCTTCTGCCTCCTACGTACTAGGACCAAGGGTGTCTGCTACCACCATGACTCCCATCTACCTTTTCCCTTTTAGGGATTGAATATCTATTTTGTGTATGCCAGTGAAGTGCAATACCATTGAGCTACGCCCCTGACCCTGTCCTGAATTCTGTAATCTATTTGATTTATGTGAAAAATGCAGGAGGATGGTTTTTGGTAACCTTTATTCTATGTGTGTGTTTAAGTTAAAGGAAAGAAGTGTTTGAATATTTTACCAAGTTAAGTCAGTGCTTCTTGCTGAAATATTTTTATTACTATTTTTAAAGCACTGCCGAAGCTGTACTTCAAAAGATGGATGACATGAAAAAGATGCGTAGACAGCGGATGAAAAAACTTGAAAATTTGGGAGTGTTTAATGAAGCAGAAGAGGTAAAATTCGGTGGTGACTTAATCTCTGTTTAGTGTATAATTCATTTATGGGTAGTAATTAATCATTTTGTTCAACATTTGTTATATTAAAAAATTACTACTAGAATTTGTTTATAGTTATGTCTTCCTCTAAAGAATATTTTTTGTGTGAACATAACACTAAATGTTGGATTTTATTTGAACATTTGTAGAGCAATCCTTATATGTACACAAGAGGAAAGCGGAAGGCTATTCAACAGGCCTATGAAGAAACAACTGATAACCAAGATGGCAGTGTGGGTTAGTGTGTTGTTATTTAAATCTGTTTTCTGGCTTCAAATTTAAGCATTTTTAACTTAGTAAGAAATAGCTTTATTATTCAGATTGACAGATTTATTGTAGTTTGCAGTAGTTGTGGTTATAATTTAAAGAAGTGTTGATAAAGGGAGAGCTCAAAACAGAAACGTATGTTGTTGGAGAAAGTAACTAAAATCAACAGTTTTAAGGTAATTGACTTGCTTGTATAATAAATCTACAGTTAGTTTATCAACTATATCTCAATCTTAGTTAAAATGATTAAAGTTGTTATTAATTTATTTTTTTTGGCTTTTCAAGATAGGGTTTCTCTGTAACTCTGAAACTCACTCTGTAGACCAGGGTGATCTTGAACTCAGAGATCTGCCTAAAGTGTTGGGATTAAAGTCCTGCACTACCACCATCCAGCAATTAAAGTTAATTTTACTACTAAATTTGAGGCTTAACAACATATTCTTTTTTCTCTTGAGTGAAAGCAGTTTTTTGAAATATATTTTAAACATCATTTATTAGATTTAATGTAATTCCCATAGCCAGAGAAGTAGGTAGCATTAAGTTTTAACTTTTGTGTCTAGGGTATTAAAACCTATTAGTATGCTACATGAACTTGAGAGTTTTAGGTGAAGTTGGCTTATGTTGAGATTTCTGAGAACATTGTAAACTTTAATGTGGTATTTACTAGCATTAGTTTTCAAACTTTTTGACTTAATTTTTTTCTTCCTTTTTTTTTTTTTGTTTGTTTGTTTTTGAGAGAGAGTCTCACTTTATGCCTTGGTGGCCTGGTACTTACTATATAGACAAGGCTGGAATCCCTCAAATTTGTAGAGAATTGCTTGCCTCTGTCTCCTGAGTACTGGAATTAAAGGCATGTGCTTCCAAACCTGGCTTCTAAGTTTTAATTCTATAATTTTTACTTTAATTTTGAAAAATTCTTAATGTTGCATATTCTTTCTATGAATAATGGAAAACTAGGTAAAGTTTTAAATGATCCCTTCTTCCCTGGGTGATCCCTTTCTCCCCCAGCTCCCAGTGTTAAAAATTGTTAACCTTTTGGTGAGAGTATTGGATGCATTTCTTTTGTAAAATTTTATTGTGTTTATTTTGGGTGGGGGTGCTAAGTGCATGTGGAGGTCAGAGGACAATTTTGCAGGGCTTGGTTTTTCTGACTTTGGGTTCTGGGCATAGAACTCAGTTTGTCACTTTGGTGGCAGTTATTGTTATCTGCTGAGACATTTCATTGGCCCCTGTGTATATTCTTAATTGTAGAATCATCTGAAGAGGGTGAAGAGCAAGAGGAGGATGATGGTGAAGATGAAGAAGATGATGAAGATGATGATGGAGAAGATAATCAAAAACGATACTACCTTAGGCAGAGAAAAGCAACTGTTTACTACCAAGCACCACTGGAAAGTAAGTACTGCAGTGATCTTTCAGGAGGAAGATTTGTAGTACCTCGCTTTTCCTGTCCTGGTCTTTCTTAAACATTTTTCATTGGACTTACCTACTCCGTCTGGTTTGTGTGTGTGAACATGCCGTGGTGCACACGGGGGTGAAATTAGTTACCTTCTACTATGTGGGTCTTGCGGACTCATACTCATGTTATCAGGCAGTCTTTGAAGCAGTTCATCTCACCAGCCCTGGTTTGTTCATTGTTGTTACTCTATTCTAAATTAGATATGAAAGGTTAGTTTATCCCATTGTCATTTCTTCTTTCTTTCTTTAGATTTTTTGAGACAGGGGTTATCTCTGTAACACTCTTGGCTGTCCTGGAACTCCCTATGTAGACCAGGCTGGCCTTGAACTTATCCACCTGCCTCTGCCTCCTAAGTGCTGGGATTAAAGGCACCACCACCGCCTGGCTACCATTGTTATTTCTTATAAAAAGAGTTACATTGCCTTGAACAAACAAATATCTGACCTATTTTGAGATTTTGTCTTTCTTTTTCTAATCTTATGTTTATAAAGATAAGATGCTTTTGATTTTTAATACTAAACATCAGTAACTTGTGAGCTTTTATGTTTGTTATACATAATTGTAATGATTGTATATGGCTAGTGTGTATCTTAGTTGGTTGCCCTATACATAATTTATACTTGTTTATGTGTATCAGTGTGAATCCATGTACTGCACCTGCACGCAAGTGCCCATGGAGGCCAAAAGGGTATTGAATCCCTGTAATTTGAGTTACAGGTGGTTGTACATCACTCAGGTGTGGGTACTGAGCATGGGACTTAGGTCTTCTCAAAGCAAGTGTTCTTAGGCTTGGCGGTGGTGGCGCACGCCTTTAATCCCAGCACTCGGGAGGCAGAGAGAGGCAGGCGGATCTCTGTGAGTTCGAGACCAGCCTGGTCTACAAGAGCTAGTTCCAGGACAGGCTCCAAAGCCACAGAGAAACCCTGTCTCGAAAAACCAAAAAACAAAAAAAAAGCAAGTGTTCTTTATTGCTGAACTGTTTCCAACCCCCTACTACACATTTTTACTATCAACCCCATAGATAAATGACATTAGTAAAATATTCTTTATATACTCAATAGCTTTTTCATGGAAGGCAGCACATTTGTAAATATTTAAAGGACAAATTTTTTTAAATATTTATTTATTATGTATACAATATTCTGTCTGTGTGTATGCCTGCAGGCCAGAAGAGGGCACCAGACCCCATTACAGATGGTTGTGAGCCACCATGTGGTTGCCGGGAATTGAACTCAGGACCTTTGAAAGAGCAGGCAATGCTCTTAACCTCTGAGCCATCTCTCCAGCCCAAGGACAAAATTTTAAATATATTTTATATTACATATGCTCATTTCTTTTTCTAGAACCTCGTCACCAGAGAAAGCCCAACATATTTTATAGTGGCCCAGCTTCTCCTGCAAGACCAAGATACCGACTATCTTCTACAGGACCAAGAAGTCCCTATTGTAAACGACTGAACAGGTTAGGTTCTGAAATAGTGATTGATTTGTGATATCATAATTGGCTATGTTGAGGCAAGATTCTAGAATCTTTGGATTGACTGTGTTAGGAAGGAATTCTAGAATTTCATACATGGAAGAGCTCAGCTCTGCATTTAGGGCTTTTGCTTTCAATAATAGAAAGTATTAATAACTACTTGGTAAGATAGTTTATTCCATTGTACCACATTGAATAATAGATCTGCTTTGACTTGGTGTAAATTGTAGTTTAGGCTCTATGTTAAGTATTTTACAAAGATTAATTCATTTAAATTTCACATTTAGACTGTAGCCTTTCTTTATATACTGCCACAAGCATCAACTCCGACCTTGTTATATATTCTAAGTTATAGCTTCTAGATTCGATCATGACACTGGCCACCCTTTTTTCTAGATCTACTTTATAGATTCTCTTATATTTTAAGGGAAAAAATGTGGTCTTTTTCACTAGAGGATTTCTTTTTCTTTTATACTTCAACAGTTGTTTTCAGATTTAAGTTTACAGAGGTAACTTACAATTTTCCCATCCTGAGTAATATAAGATTTTCTGATAAATTAATATAATCAGAGTTTGGGTAATATTACATGGTTTATAAATAGCAAAGAAAACAAGAATGATACTGGTACGTGAGATAACTTTAAAATATTAATATTCAGAAGTAAGACTGAAATCATAGATTTCAATTGTTTAAATTTTTATGTAATATTAAATAGGCATGTTCAGCCAGGCCTGATGTCACACATAGGCCTTTACTCTCAACACTTGGGAAACATAGGTAGGTCGATCTCTCAGTTTAAGGCCCATATGATCTACATTGTGAGTTTCCTCTCAGGCAGCACTACACAGAGACCCTGTTTCAAGACTAAGAACCCACTGCCGACATCATCTTTAATCTTAATGAACATTTGATGGTCAGCTCTAGCCTCGTTTTTCTTCCCTTTCTCTTGGTTGTGTCTTTACCTCAGAAATTAGCCAACAAAGCTTGTTTCATTGTTTTAGAGAATATGTTAAGTTTACACAAGTCTTTTTAGATTATTAGATATTTCTGATGCTTATGTCCTCTGCCATTTTCCTGTTTTCCTCATCATGATTTCAGTTTCCCTGTTTAGGCGAAGGCACGCAATCCACAGTAGTGACTCTACTTCCTCTTCTTCTTCTTCTGAAGATGAACACTTTGAGAGGAGAAGAAAAAGGAACCGAAATAGAGCTATTAACAGGTGAACTCTGACCCTGTGTGATGACTTGCACCTTTAATGTTTTGTGGCTTAAGAGTTCTAGGGCCAGCCTGGGCTATGTGATAAACCTGATCTCAACAAAAATTTGGGAAAAGAGGTGGAATGGATGAGTTATAAAACTCAAAATAAAATAAAAATATATTTTCAAAATAATTTTTACTTACAATTATATATTTGTTTTGTGGCAGGACATGTGCATGCTATGGCCTGTGGAGATCAAAGGACTTGATTTAGTTGGTTTCTCCTTGCACTTGTGTGGGTTCCAGAAATTACTCCTGAGCCATGCTGCTGGTCCTCAGATACCTTTTTATATGACGAGAAAGTAGGATAATTTATGAATAAGTACAGCTTAACTAAAAGAGGTTGCATCAGAGGCTAATGCAAAGCAAATTCCTGCCTAACTAGAAATATCTATAGTTAAGACAAATGATAGAATAGAACATATGGTTGCAGGTTTTGTTTTTTTTTTTTTCTGGACCAGTATATTAGATTTTTTTTTTTATTTTTTTGTCCAAAAGTACAAATCCACACTTATTTATATACTTTTCATTAGTTTAAATCTGTCAGGGTTCAGTTTCACACACATGCTATATCCACTGGTCTTTGTAGGAAGGTTGAATCAGAAGTTGGCAGGTATCGTATACCAGTATGTTTACATAAGCCCAACATTACTCTGTTTTTGCTCAGTTTGACTCCAGGAACCAATGTTTTATTTTTGGCTTTATACACATTAGCACATCTCTTGCCTAAGCAGAATCATTTTCATCGCAGGCATAAACACCTTCAGTTTTAAAAGGAGCCCTATGTTCTTTTTGATTTTACAAAGAGCCCACAAAAATGGCCTTTTACCACAGCCTTTCAGATATATTTGCCTTTAGAAGTCCTGTTGCCAGTAGGCCTCTACAGACACCAAGGTAGTAAAGGAGATAGATTTTAATATTGGCTTGGTGAACATTAGTAGCTTGAGGGAATAACTTTATTTTTCATTTTAAATATTTTTTAACTAATTGGAAAATTCTTAATTGAAACTGAAGGATTATTTTCAATTGTAGTAAGTCCACATTCTAGCCAATACAAGGATTGTTCTTATTTATAACTAGGTGGGTAGGTATGAATGTAATATTGTATTCTAATAAACAGGAGGGTTGGGTTTTTTGGTTGCTTGGTTGATTATTGTTCTTGAGACAAAGTCTAACATAACTCAGGCTGGCCTAGAACTTATTTTATGTAGTTTAGGATCTTGAACTCCCGATTATCCAAGTGCTAAGATTGCAGGCACCTACCATCATGCCTTATAGCAACCACATGATGGCTCACAAATGTTCTGTAACTCCAGTTCCATGTGTTTGTGTAAAATCTGAAGGTTGACACTGGGTGGGATCCGTAGTCAGTCTCCACTTTGTGTTTTGAGACAGGGTCTCTCACTGAACAGGAACTCGGTCTTGGCGCTAGTCTGGCTAACTAGCTCGCTATGGGGATTTCTTATCTCTACTTAGAGGATCCTGAGATTATGGTGGGCCTGCCACCTCTACCAAGATTCTAATATATTTGGGAGTTTGCTAAACTCCTGTCCTCCATTTTGGCAGCAAGTACTTTAGTCACTGAGCCATTTTCTCCAACCCCAAACATTTTTAAAGAAGAAAAATAATATTGTGATATGGAATTTGGGGAGGGGTGATCTGATATGTGACCATATATGTGTGTGTGTGTGTGTATGTGTATGTTTGTGTGTGTGTGTATTTGTGCATGTGTGTGCATGTGTTTTTTTTTTTTAATAGGTGCCTTCCACTAAATTTTCGGAAAGATGAAATAAGAGGAATTTATAAAGATCGAATGAAAATTGGAGCAAACCTTGCTGATGTTGATCCAATGCAACTAGATTCTTCAGTGAGTATTTTAAAATTTGTGCTTGACTTGGGTGTATTTTCTTCACTTTTGTTTTAAGTAAAAGAAAAAACTGATTTTTTTTCTTATCAGGAACTTAAATTTTTATACATTTTAAAAACAAATCTTTGGGGAGTTGGAGAAATGGCTCAGCCTTTACAACATTTGTTGCTCTTGCAGAGGACCTGAGTTTGATTCCCAACTTATACATGGTGACACATACAAAATAAACATTTAAAAAAAATATTGGGAATACTACGGTTAATCAGTTGATTGTGGGATTGTGTGAAGATATAGGGCAGTGTTTTAATTTAAACTCAGATATGTGTCCTATTTCATTCCAGGTACGATTTGATAGTGTTGGTGGCCTGTCCAATCATATTGCAGCACTAAAAGAGATGGTGGTGTTTCCCTTACTTTATCCAGAAGTCTTTGAGAAGTTTAAAATTCAACCCCCAAGGTAGTCTAAATGTGCTTTTACTTGTGGCCATAATTTGTGTTGTGCTACTGTTGCTTCTCTGACTTCTTACAGCTTTACGGTTTTTACTTAAATTTTGCATGTGTGAGAGATGTATGTGAGTAAGTGGGTGTGTAGGTGCAGGTGCACATGCCGGCCTTCGGAGGCCAGAGGCAGATGTCAGGTGTCTGTTCTGATACTTCCCACCTTATTCCTTTGAGACAGGCTCTCACTGACTCTGGAGCTAGACTGCCAACCAACATGCTCCAGCAATGCTTTTATCTCATCCGTCACAACACTGTAATTACAGGTGTACACATAATCTCAACCAGCTCTTTGCATGTGTTCTGGGAATTTGAACTAAGGTGCTCAAACTTATGTGTAGCCAGCGCTTTTACTGGTTACATCATTTCCCCTGTCCTCTTAAACTTTTTGCTGATTTACTTCTCTTAATGTGCTAGTTCTTAGTTTCCCTTTTAAAATTAATTTTATTTATGTGCCGGTATGAGTGTGTGCCACCTGTGTGGGAGGTGCCTGTGGAGGCCAGAACTCATTGCATTGCTAGAGCTAGAGTTACAGACTGGTTGTGAGCCAGCAGACTTGAATGCTGGGAGCTGGTCTTCTGGAAGAGCATCAGGTGCCCTTAATCACAAACCTGGAAGCCTGAGTTTGATCCCTAAAACCATTGTAAAGGTGAAAAGAGAGAACCAGCTCTACAGAATTGTCCTCTAGTCACACATAAAATTACTAATAATTTTTTAAACCAATACACACCAATTTTCTGTATGCTTCTCTTTGAAATACTATCCCTTCCACTAAGATATCAAGAGAGAATTATATGATTGTGTTTCTTGATTGTATATGCAAGATAATATATGTATGATGTGCATAGCCCAGTAGTAAAGGACAATGTTTTTAAAAGGGATTTTTTTAATTTCTGATTAATCATATTGTATTGGTATTAACTCCCAAAGTTTTAACCTGTACTTTATATAGTGAAACTACATCAGTTGTTTTATATTTTTAATTAACTAATTAAAGTGGTTATGAGAGTGGTTCTTAATTTTTGTTTTAGTAGTCTATCTTTTAATTTAATACTAAAAGTGGGGCTGGAGAGATGGCTCAGTGGTTAAGAGTACTGGCTGCTCTTCCAGAGATCCTGAGTTCAATTCCCAGCAACTACATGGTGGCTCACAGCCATCTGTAATGAGATTTGGTGTCCTTTTCTGGCCTGCAGGCACTCATGGAAGGAATGTTATACATAATAAATAAATCTTTTAAAAAATACTAAAAGTGTTTAATGTGTTTTACAGAGGTTGTTTGTTTTATGGTCCACCTGGAACTGGAAAAACATTGGTTGCTAGAGCACTTGCCAATGAGTGCAGTCAAGGGGATAAAAGAGTGGCATTTTTCATGAGGAAAGGTGCTGATTGTCTGAGTAAATGGGTTGGAGAATCTGAAAGACAGCTACGATTGCTATTTGATCAGGTATGATATTAAAATTTACCTATATAGATTTTAATCTGCAGATTCAAGTGTATGAGGTTTTTTTTTCTTTTTAATGGAAGGTTTACTCTGGACTTACCATTCCAGAGAGATAAGAGTCCATCATGGTGGGGAGGTACAGCAGCAAGTAGCAGGCATGGTGCAGGAATAGGAAGCTGGGAGTTCATATCTTAAAAGTTCTCTCCAGGACTGGTCCCACTCCTTGTATGTAGTTCCTCTTATCAGATGTCACAGCTCTGGCATCTCTAACGTCTTGGGGTATCCATTACAACCTTGGGTTCATTTTCACAAACTAGTCTTTCAGCCTCTTGCCCTCTGAGGGCCTTCATGCAGGAACTCCCCTGCCACATGTTTCCTGGCCTCAGCAGCTCTGACATTGTAGAGTAAGGATCTATGACCTCTCCCTCTTGTCTTGCACCCTTCTTGCCTCTGAAGCTAGCACTACATAGATAGTACTGCCAAGTTTGAAATGGACCTAGCCACCTTGAATCACATTAGCAGCAATGTCTTTACTTCCTTTTTTTTAGTGTCAATTTTAAAGCTGACCTACAGCAAACAACTTTATATAGTTAGAGATAGGAATAATTGAATTTTAGTTCTTAGAAGTAGTAGAGCTCATACCTAATAAAGGAGGAGAAATAATCTCCTCCTGAGGAATTTAATGGTAGTAAATTACTTCACAATATGGAAACTGAATGTAATTCTTCCCTAGAATAGCTTTCAGTTTCATAGGCCAGATTGTATTGAAGGTACATTGTGAAATAATGCATTCTGCTCTACTGGAACGTACTGCTGAAGGGGCTTTTTTGTTTGTTTTGAGGGGTTTTTGCTTTTAAGACATGATCTATGTAGCCCTTGGCTGTCCTGAAACCCATTATGTAGACCAGGCTAGACTTGAAATTGAAATCAGAGCTCTGCGTCCCAAATGCTGGGATTAAAGATATTCACCACCATGCCTGACACTTTTTTAGAACTAAGTTTTCATTTCGTTTTACTAAGATTCTTTTTTTAAGTTTGGCATTTTATTGAATAATATTTTTCTATCTAACATGGAGGGAGAGTGTTACTATCCTCCGTTATTTGTTTTCATAGTCAGTGATGTTTTTATGTGTGTCCAATAACTATAACTATGAAATCTAAGATACTTAACTACTAGAATTATTTTGGATGTTTCCAGATGAAAATGCAAGTAAGATTATGTTAATGTATATATGTAAAGTTCTGAAAACCGTTTTGGGGATTTTTAGCAGTCTTATAAAATAGTTATATATGACATTCTGGTAAGCAATATTGAATGAAAATAGATTGAAAAGGGTATATATTCTGATTTGTTAATTATATGTTCATTATAAATTTGAATGAAAATATATTAAAATGCTGACCCTCTTTTAGGCCTATCAGATGCGCCCAGCAATTATTTTCTTTGATGAAATTGATGGGTTGGCTCCAGTACGATCTAGCAGGCAAGATCAGATTCACAGGTAAAACATGATTGATTTGTGTTGCTGTTATATGAAAGCTAAGTATTAACTGGTGAAAGAAGCCCAAATACATGGGGTCTGGAGAGATGGCTCAGAGGTAAAGAGCACTGGCTGCTCTTCCAGAGGTCCTGAGTTCAAATTTCAGCAACCACATGGTGGCTCACAACCATGTATGAGATCTAGTGCCTTCTTCTGGCGGGCAGGCATACATTCAGACAGAACATTGTATTCATAATAAATAACAAGCAGCAGGTGTAATATGAGGGCTGGCTCGTTGGGGTTACTGTCCCGCCCAGTACCCCACAGCCGGCAAGCCCCAAAGAATCACACAGAGAGTCTACATTAGGTTATTAACTGATTGGCCCATTATCTCAGGCTTCTTACTAGCTCTGATAACTTATATTAACCCATCTATGT
>JAQHUG010000034.1:3837853-3853563 GCA_028555095.1 Dicrostonyx torquatus | reverse complement strand
GCCACCACTGCCCGGCCCAGCTTTTTTATTTAACCAATCAAAGCACAGAAATATAGATGAACCCTCCTTCAAGCAGGTAGAGAGAGTGACTGATTCTTGAATGGACTTTTGAAACTCCAAAGCCTGCCCCCTCCAACAACTCACTTCCTCCAACAAGGCCACACCTCCTAATCCTTCTAAACCTTTCAAACAGTTCTACTTTCTGGTGACTTCATTCAAATAAATGAATCTATGGAGGCCATTCTTATTCAAATCACCACAGGTGGCATCTGGAAGGGTCCAGACTAAACCAGGCATTGAGAGGAGAGCCAGCAGGGAGAGGAGGGAGGGAGAGAAAAAAGAGGAGAGAGGGCCAAGAGAACTATGCCCCAAATGGCTTTTAAAGGGATACCTGGGCCAAATAAAAATATCTGCTAGAATAATTTTACTGGTTTAAGGTAAGAACACCAAACCTCATTTTAAAGAAAAAAATTGATCTACATGTGGTGATGCACAACTTTAATCCCATCACTCAAGAGTAGGAGGCAGGTAGGTAGATCTCCGAGTTCAAGGCTGGCCTGGTCTACAAACTGAGTTCCTGTAGAGCCAGGAATGTGTAGAGAAACCTTGTCTTGAAAACAAAGCAAACAATAGAAAAGTTGTACTTTTTGAATGAAAGTAAGTACATAACTGCTCCTATGTATGATTGAGAAGGGTTGTATTGTAGATATGAGGGAGAATTCAGCCAGAGGCATCTGGAAGGGTCCAAACTGAACCAGGCTATAAGAGGAGAGAGAGATGAGAAGAGTGAGCAAGAGACAGAGGGGGCCAAGAGGCCAAAAGAACCATGCCCCAAATGGCTGGATTTTACAGAAATCAGAAGCTGGGGGAAGGGAAGTCCTGCCCCTAGGCTGGAGAGGTTTAGGGTAGGAGCAAGGGTGAGAAGGACTAGGAGGGGCCACAGGTAGTGAGACTAGACTTATCCAGGGTTTCTTTGGGACCTGACACTTTTTCTCCAGGATTAGAAGAGAACCTACAAATATACCAACTCTGTTAGTTTGTTAGGTTTTTGTTTGCTTGAAGTGTTAGGAGTGAACCCAGGACCTCAAACATTATGTAGAGGCTCTTATTATTGAACCACATTTCCCAGCCATAAGTTATTTTCAGTCCCAATTCAGAGCTGCTTTTCAAATGGTATCACAAATTGCATGTGATTGCCCAATTTTTTGAGATACCCTAAACCATATTGCATGCTTTCAAATATGTCAGTTTTATATAATGTAGATGAGTAAGATATAATCATGTAGTTAATAGGTTTTGCTTTTCTAATACCATATAGATAGATATAGATATATAGTTATGTATAGTTACTACTGGCCTTAATGACAGTTTTTGTTGCTATGTTAAGTGATTATGTTAAATGCCATGGTAGAGTAGATTATCTGTGAATTCTTTTAAGTAATCATATGAACTTTATATAAAACAATATCCACTGTTTTTATTATGTTGGGGAGAAACATTTAATAGTGCTGTAGTTTACAATTAAGTGAATTGATTATTTACTATATTTTGAGGTAGTTTTATAAAGAGATCAGATAAGTTTTTAACTAAGAAATAGAATAATTTTAGCAAGCAGGAATATTCCATTTCAAATATGTACATACATATTTTAACAGAAATTTAGTATTTGGGTTTTCTTTTCTCAAAATTGTGCAGTAATCATTTCTAGTTTTTTTTTTTTTTTAAAGAATTTAGTACATTAAAGACAAAACTATCTAGGCATAGTAGTGTGCACCTTCAAATGTGCAAGCCGTAGTTACAAGTTCAAGACCAGCCCCGATTTAAAGTAAAAAAAAAAATCAAACTTTTGTGCCCTAACACAATGTAGAGCATTACAAATGATTTTAGGAAGTAAGATTTTCATGAGTATAAAATTCCAAACATTAGATCTGCGAAGATGATAGAGTTGCACTCAAGGCATAAGAGTGATTTGAGGTTGATTCCTGAATTCACAGGAGAAGGATATAACAGACTTTGACTTCCATGTATTCTGTGGCATGCACACACACACAGCACCTTTTTGGTTTTTTGTTTGGTTTTGGGGGGGGGGGTCGAGACAGGGTTTCTCTGTGGCTTTAGAGCCTGCATTGGAACTAGCTCTTGTAGACCAGGCTGGTCTCGAACTCACAAAGATCCGCCTGCTTCTGCCTCCTGAGTGCTGGGATTAAAGGCGTGTGCCACCACTGCCCGGCCACTTTTTTGTTTTTTAAAAGATTTTTGAAATAATATGTGTGAGTAGTATATGTCGTACATGTGTATCAGCAGAAGCCACAGGTATTGGGTCCTCTGAGCTGGAGTTACAGGCTTGTTATAAGCCACCTGGTATGAGTATTAGGAATTGAACATGGGTCTTCTGAAAGAGCAGTATGTTTTTAACCACTGTGCCATCTCTCCAGCCCTCAGTCTTTTATTTATATTTAAAATATTAATAATTGGAACACCAAATTTTAGCAGGGCCATATGTGGTACCAAATGCAGTCCCAGTACTCTGAAGATTGCCATAAATTCAAGGTCATCTTAGACTACTACATTGTGAGTTTGAGGCTAGCCTCAGTTGCAAAGCAAGATGTCGTCTCAAAAGATTCCCCCCTCCTTTTTAAATTTGAAATAACAGGAACTCTATGAATTTTCTTTTACTAAGGAAAAAAGTAACTATTCAGTTACTAAGATGGGTTGAGAACAACTGTCATAATAGCAAGTTAGAACAGATTGCAACATTGAAAAAAGAGAAGCTGAGGCATCAATCTTGGAAGGGTTCCAGTTAGCTGATGTAGGACAATTTGCATATCAGAAATGTTGATCACCTCCAATGTTGTCTCTCCAACAACTGTTACTCTGTAAATTGAAGCAAACATTTCTTATCTTACACACATTATAATTTAGGGTAATTCAGTAGTTGAAATAATATTAGTTAATAAATTTAAAGGGAGCCAGGCATAGTGACACAAACCTGTAATTTCAGTGCTTGGGAGATAGAGGTGGGAGGAAGGTCAGGAGTTCAAAGCCAGACTTGGCTAGATCAAGCACTTACTCTGTCAGTGCTACTTGCCACACCCCTATCCAAAATATAAAATCAGGGAAATAGATGTGGGGAACAACCTCATGAAACTGGTCTTAAGTGAGAAACTGATAGCATGTACCTGCCACAGCGACTGAGTAGAAATCACAGCCTATGAGACATTTAACCTGCACCAACTAAACTTCTGGAGTCTCTGTATTGTTTTATGAAAGAAGAGTAAGTTGAAATGACCCCATCAGCAAGCAGTCAGCTCAGTCCAGAACATAGAAAGCAAATTTTGGGTCACAAATGACTTTCGTTTTTCAATAAAAAAATGGTTTGGAGGAGGGGAATATACAATGGGAACTGCTATGGTTTTGAGGTAAAAATGGCCACACACGGTATGTGGATCTTCCGGATCTTGAATTGAACAAATCAAGCATGAAAGATACTTTTAGGGGTTTGGGGTATAGCTAAGTGATGTAGAGCTTGCCTAACATTCATAGGGTAAGAGGATGGATCCTCACTACTGCAAAAGATAGGGGGTAACTGAAAAAACTGGGTATTAGATGATGCAAGAGTACTGTTACTCACTTTGGGATAAAGGGTTGCTTTCATGAAGTACTTAAATAAAATTATATGTCAGGTTGTTCTTGTGTTGCCTCTGCTTTTAGTAAGATTACCACTGAGCTGCATCAACAGCTGCCTATGCTTTTCAATTATCAATTTTTTAATTGATTAATTTTTTTTAAATTATCTGTATTTTACATACCAATCTCAGTTCCCACTCACTCCTCTCTTCCCTCTCCTTTCAGAAGGTAAGGCTTCCAATGGGGAAGTCAACAAAGTCTAGCACATTGCTTTGAGGCAGGACTAAGACCCTCCCCGACTATATCTAGGTTGAACAAGGTATCCCATCAAATTCCCCTACAATGGGCTCCAAAAAGCCAGTACAGGCAGTAGGGATAAATTCTGGTCTCATTGCCAGTGGCCCCACAGTCTGCCCCAGCCATTTAACTGTCACCCACATTCAGAGGGCCTAGTTTGGTCCTATGCTGGCTCCCCCACTGTCAGGCCAGAGTCTGTGAGCTCCCATTAGTTAGATAAGCTGTTTCAGTGGGTATCATGATCTTTACCCCTTTGCTCATATTATCACACTTCCCCCTCTTTGACTGGACTTTGGGAACTCAGCCAAGTGTTCTGCTATAGATCTCTGCACCTGCTTCTATCAGTTCCTGGTTCTATGATGACATTTAAGATACTCATCAGTCAGGCTACAGGGCAAGGCCAGTTCAGGGGCCCCCTCTCCACAGTTGCTTAGGGTCTTAGCTGGAGTCATCCTTGTGGATTCCTTGGAATTTCTAGTGCCAGCTTTCTTGCTAGCCCCATAATGACTCCCTCAATAAAGGTTGCTCTCTGTCAAAAATTATAGGCAAGTTTGCCACACTCATCCTGGCTATTGTGTTCTGGGGATCTAAACTCCAATTCTTTTTTTTTTTTTTTTTTGGATTTTCGAGACAGGGTTTCTCTGTGGCTTTGGAGCCTGTCCTGGAACTAGCTCTTGTAGACCAGGCTGGTCTTGAACTCACAGAGATCCGCCTGCCTCTGCCTCCCGAGTGCTGGGATTAAAGGCGTGCGCCACCACCGCACGGCTAAACTCCAATTCTTAAATCTTGCAAAGCAAGTACTTTAACTACTGAGCCATCTCCTTAGCCCTCATTAGTTCTGAGACAGGTTCTCTCACTGCTTGGCTAGACTAACTGGTGAGCCAGTGAGCTTTGGTGATTCACTTATCTTTTGTTTCACAATTTGGAGGCCATAAACATACTGACTTCTGTATGGGTTCTAGGGGAATTTGAACTTTGGTCCACTTTCTCAGCAAGGGTTCTTAAACTCTTGAGCCATCTCTCCAGTTTCCCTGTGTTCTGTTTTCCATTGAAAAGTAACTAGGTTCCATAAGAAAATTTATTTGCACGTTTATACATTAAGCCTTACCAAAAAAAAAATATTTCTGAGTAATAGACTCTTTGTTCATAACACTAATTTATTTTCTTGTTTTTACGTTTAGTTCTATTGTTTCAACACTGTTAGCTCTTATGGATGGTTTGGACAGCAGAGGAGAAATTGTAGTCATTGGAGCTACCAACAGACTAGATTCCATAGACCCTGCGTTACGAAGACCTGGTAGATTTGACAGAGAATTCCTTTTTAGTCTACCTGATAAAGATGTAAGAAATTTTTAAATACTTTTTATTTTTAACAATTTTGTGCAATTACATCCCTTTTTTTGACAGGTGGGGGAATAGACAGGGAGTGTTTGTGCCACAGTGCAGGTGTGGAAGTCAGAAAATAACTTGTGGAGTCAATTTTCTTCCTGTGCTATGTGGGTTCAGTGTGTAGAACTCAGCTCATCAAGTTTGGTTACAAGTGCCATAATCCACTGAGCTGTTTTCCACTCCCACTAACAAGTTTTTTGTTTATTTGTTTAAAGATTTTATCTATCTGTTTGTTTGTTAATTACGTATACAGTGTTCTGTTTGCATGTTTGCCTGCATGCCAGAAAAGGGCATCAGATCTCATTAAAGATGGTTGTGAGCCACCATGTGGTTGCTGGGAATTGAACTCAGGACCTCTGGAAGAGCAGCCAGTGCTCTTAACTGTTGAGCCATCTCTCCAGCCCAACAAGTTTTGATACATGATTTTGGTGTCATGATTGTTCAAAAGAAGTCAATAGAGGTCATTTATTTTCTTGCTCTTAAAATTGTTTTCAGTTAGGCATATCCTTCCATATTAGTAGCTTAATGAGTCCTTAGCCAGCTCTTTAGCTGTGACTTTTTCCTGAACACCCTTGTACTGCAACAATTAGGCTAAATAATGCTTTTGAGATGCTTATAATAAAATAAGAGTAGAGCTGTAGTAATGGCTGAGGGTTAGAAGTGCTTTCTTTGTCAGAGGACCCACGTTAGGTCCCCAACACCTACATCAGGTGGCTCGCGACCCCCTGTAACTCCAGCTGGTGAATACAACACCCTCTTCTTGAATCTAAAAGCAATTGCACTCAGGTGCACATACCCACTTACAGGCAAATTAAAATTGAAAAAATATATATTAACAAAGAAACAGAGTTGTCGGTATTCTTAGTTCTTAATGTAATCTAGAATGAGCAATATTTTGTTTAATTTTTAAATTTATATAAGTGATAAATATATCTTGGGCATGTTACATGGAAGTCTTTTAATTTTGTTAAATGATTACAGGCGCTTTTTTTTTTTTTTTTTTTTTTTGATTTTTGAGACAGGATTTCTCTGTAGTTATTTGTGTCTGTCCTGGAACTAGCTCTTGTAGACTCTCAGAGATCTCCGTGCCTCTGTCTCCCAAGTGCTGGGAGTAAAGGCGTGTGCCACCACTGCCCGGCTCAAAAGTAGTTTAAATTGAAGCTTTTCTAATTAGAGTAACTTGATTATCGGTATAAATTAAAATTTGAGCTTTTTTTCTCCACAGGCTCGAAAAGAGATTCTGAAGATTCATACAAGAGATTGGAATCCAAAGCCACTGGACATATTTCTAGAAGAATTAGCAGAAAACTGCGTTGGTAAATATTGTTTTGAGCACATGTGAAAAATGTGTTCATTTCAAAGATGGAACAAATTGGGTCTTGCCTTGAAGTTTAGATTTAAAAGACTGATGAGATGGCCTAGTGGATAAAGTTGCTTGCAGTTCAAGCCTGGTAACCTGAGTTAAATCTCTGAAACACACATGAAGATGGGAAGAAATAACTTGACTCTACAAAGTTATCCTCTGACCTCTACATACCCATAGTCACGCACAACAAAGCAACAGATGTAACTAGATTCAGCAGCACACATATGCAGTAGTGACAGATGAAGGCAGACTGCGTGTTTATGGCCGTCCTCAACTGCACAGGAAGGAAAAGCTCATCTGAAAAGGAAGGGATCGTTCATTTCCATCTCCTTTGTGGCATGGATTACCCTCCAAGATCCTAATTAGAGTATAGATACTGTCCAAGGTGTAGCAACATATTCCTGTATCCCCAGCACTTGGGAAACTGAGGTAGGATTGGCATGTATAGTGAGTATCAGTCAGCCATGGGTGTATAATGATTCCTTTTCTCAAAAAGTTAGAATTTAAAGGTCAGAAAATTGAGGGCTAGAGAGATAGCTTAGTTGTTACAAGTACATACTGCTCTTTCAGAGGTCTCTAGTTCTGTTTGCAGAACCTAAGTCAGAGTGGCTCACAAATCTGTAGCTCCAGCACCCTGGGATTTCTGGCCTCTATGGGCATGTGCACTCATGTGCACATCCTTCACATAGATATACACATAATTAAAATAAGTCTTTTAAAAAATGGACAGATTAATCATTGAAGGAATTTGAGAACAGATTAGATATGAAAATAGTGATAGCCCTGTGAATTAGACAGTATTATCACTGAACAGATGAAGAATTCTCTGCAGAGTATAAGTGAGTCTTGAAAGATCACAGTAAAAAACACAACAGAATTCTTGCTCTTAACCATTATCCTGTACTTAGTGCTTGCATATTTCATTCACAAGTTACTGATGTGTTGAAGTCATCTAAGTTCACATTATAAAAATTTTAGTTAAGACTTAATTTTGAAATGTTACTTGAGGGTTTTGCTGTTTTCTTTTTTCTCCTCCTTGGTTTATTGGAATAGGATACTGTGGTGCAGATATCAAGTCAATATGTGCTGAAGCTGCTTTATGTGCCCTACGTCGCCGGTACCCACAGATCTACACCACCAGTGAGAAGCTACAATTGGATCTCTCTTCAATTAATATCTCAGCTAAGGATTTTGAGATGGCTATGCAGAAGATAATACCAGCTTCCCAGAGAGCTGTGGCCTCACCTGGACAGGCACTGTCTGCCATTGTGAAACCACTCCTGCAAAATACTGTTCATATGATCTTAGAAGCCCTACAGAAAGTGTTTCCACATGTGGAAGTTAGAACAAACAACAATTTAAATTCAGGTATAAAACTTGATTGACCATTGAAAGAAAAGAAAGTATGATGAAGAAAAATTACTAATGAACAGGCTTTTTATTACTATTTTGTAGATGTTTCTTGCCCTTTGCTAGAAAGTGATTTGGCATACAGTGATGATGATACACCATCGGTGTATGAAAATGGACTTTCTCAAAAAACCTTTAATCAGGCAAAAGAAAATTTAAATTTTCTTCATTTAAATAGGTATGTTTTCCCTGCAAATGAATGTTTAGTGTATAAATTCCATAAAACTAAGTGAATTTTTCTGACAAGGTGATAGATGTTAGCCAATCAGCTTTTCATTTAAGTTAAAATATCAGGGCTGGTAAGAGGGCTCAATTGGTTAAGTGCTTGCATTACAAATGAAAACCTAATGCTGAGAATGGTAATGTGTCTTTGTAATTCCGGTACTGGGAAGCCAGGATCCCTGGGCTCAATAAGTCTCAGGCTAACCTTATTGGTGAGCTCCAGATCAGTAAGAGACCCAGTCCCAGTAGAGATAGTTGGTGTTCCTGAGAATGACACCTAAGGGCGTCTCTAGCCTGTGCCACATACATTAAAGGATATCAAAGTTTGAGTATGAAGAGATGGCTAAGCAGTTAAGAGCAGTGGCTGCTCTTCCACAGGACCTGGGTTCATTTCCCAGTAACCACATGGCAGCTCATAACCATCTGTGACTCCAGTTTTAGGGGTCACATCATTTTCTGGCCTCCATAAACATTGTGTTTGGGTGGTGCAAACATGTATTCAGCACTCAAGCACATAAATTTTTAAATAGCAAATTTTGGCCAGGTGTGATGACATAAACCTTTAATCCCACGCTTGGGTGACAGGGACAGGTGGATCTTTTAGGAGTTTGAGGCCAGCCTCGTCTGCTTTATTGAGTTCTAGGACAGCCAAAGCTACATAGTGAAACTCTGTCTTAAAAAAGAAAAACAAAATTCAAAATGTGTTACAGTTGTCATTATGATGTAAAGGTATTCTTAAGTCTGGGACAATCGTTGCTAACTCAGCCATGTTATAATTGACTGTTCACATGGGCAAGGCTTCTGAAGATTTGTAATTGTCAATTTAAGGGAAACATTTAAATTTTCCTCCAAAATACAACTTACTAATTTTTTTTCAGAAACGCCTGTTACCAACCTATGTCTTTTCGGCCAAGATTATTAATAGTGGGAGAACCAGGATTTGGACAGAGTTCTCACTTGGCACCAGCTGTCATCCATGCTTTGGAAAAATTTACTGTATATACATTAGACATTCCAGTTCTTTTTGGCATCAGTACTACATCTCCTGAAGAGACATGTTCTCAGGTAAGTTGTTTTCCAGCCAACAAGTTATAAGATGAAGCAGTTATTCTGCAACAAAGTTTAGGGTTACTGTTTTTGAACTTGAATTTTGAAAAAAAAAAATCTGAATTAAAGTTTACAAAGTAGAACTGTATAATTGCTTAGTTATTGAATAGTATATATTTTATTTCTCACATCTACCACTTAACATCTGTATGACTTTGGGTGAATTATTAGATGTCTATTTCATTTTTTCCTGTTTGCAAGGTATGAGATAATAATTTGACTATTGTGAGAACTGAAGTTCTTAAGACAGTGACTCTCAGTACACAAATATTCTGTTTTCTATTGTTTAGATTTAATTGGTGAATATAAAACTTATATACTACCTTAACCTTGCTTATACAGCAGAATAGTTTTGTAGTTTTCTTGGCCTGTTTCCTAATTGCTTGAATAAATTGGTTTTCCCCACATGAAGCTTTTATTAAAACTTTAAAAGAGTTGTAAGGGTTTATTGAAAGCAGCATTCAAGAACTTTGAAAGTTTTATGTGAAAATTCTGGGAAGTTGTTGCGCTAATATTACTAGTGTGTTGACTTTGAAACCAAATGTGATTTAATTTCCTTATTAGATGATTCGTGAAGCTAAGAAAACAGCACCAAGCATCGTCTATGTCCCACATATCCACTTGTGGTGGGAAATAGTTGGGCCAACACTCAAAGCCACATTTATGACATTATTACAGAATATACCTTCATTTGCTCCAGTTTTACTACTTGCAACTTCCGACAAACCATATTCATCTTTGCCTGAAGAGGTAACCTATTCAGAGGCGGGTGAGGGGGTGCTATTTAAGTTTTATTGTGCCAAAATAAAAACACTGTAAAATTTCAAGTGCTACTGAAGTAAATGAATCAATAAGAAATAGTCTTTATCAAATACACCATTGTTAGCTGTTTGTGTTGTGTGCTTACTGTTTAGAATGTACATGTGTGGTAAAGAGATAGTTGTTTAATTTGTTACAGAAATAGTGTTGCATGACAAACTATTATGCTAGATTTACTTTCCAGTGTGTTGTTGATTTTGTTTTGTTCTGTTCTGTTTTTGTTTTTCAAGATGGTTACTCTGCATAGCCCTGACTGGCCTGAAACTGAGAGATCCACCTGCCTCTGCCTTCCAAGTGTACAACCACTGCCCTTCATTGTGTCTTCTGAATTACTCAGTCTTTAACATCTTCCTTTATGAGTTGCATGTTCTCTTCATTATCTTGTAATGAGTTATAACCTGTAAGTCTGAATCGCTATGATCGGTAATTTGGATGTTTCTTTTTTTTTTTTTTTTTTTTTTTTTTTTTGCGGGGAGGCCCAGGTGCCAGACATCAAATAGAATGCCTAGTACTTAATAACCAGGTACTCTACCACTGAGCTATAGTTCATCAGCAAAAAGATTTTTTCTTTTTTTTGTTGTTTTTTATTTTTTGAAAGTTTCATATATTTATACAATGTATATTGATCATATCCATCTATTATTACCCTCTCCTATTTGTGCTACCTACCTCATCTGCCTCTCAATTTCATGACTTAAAATTTTTGTTAATAGCCCTATGAGTCTAATTATTGCTATTCGTGTATGTGTGGATATGTGGCCATCCACTAGGGCATGAGCAGTCTACCAGTGGCCTTTCTTTCAAAAGAAGATGACCCTCAACAGCTTATCCAGTAGGAAAGACCTCAGAGGTACCTCCCCATCCATGCTGGAATTTTGATGGGCAAGTAAAACCACATCTATTGTGAGTTGACGGGTGCAACTGCCATATCATGTCCAAAGATAAGCATTCACAGTTCTCCCGTGTGTGAGCTTAGTGGTATGAGATTGATACAGATGACCCCATCTGTAGCTTAATATTCACAGTTGCTTATACTCAGTACTTCGACGAATAAGAATCTGTGTATTAAGCTCTACCCACTGTATAAAGCTTCTCTGACCAAAGTTGAGCGCTCTATAAATCTGTGGGTATAGATATAATTATTTAGAATGCAGTTTGACAACATAGCAACTTAGCAAAAAAATAGTAGGTTCCCCGCTAAGTCCTATGATCTTTTTAATTCTAGGCTTTTGATCAGGTTTACAATACCAGACAGTAAAACTCTTCTTTGAAGCAGATCTTTTATATCCAATTAGATAGTATCTGGTTACTCCCATAACCATCATATCACTATTGCTATCAGGTCAGTGTTGTAGTGGGCCTACTGCTGGTAAGAAGACCATTTGTGGTTTTCTGCCTTAGTTGCCTTCATAGCGCCTTCTGGCACTATGTAAGCTAGCCAGCAAGTAGAGTTTCCTCAGAGTTTTCAGGTTGATATCTTTTGACAGTGATGTGTATGTTTATTTAATTAAGTGATCTCTTCAGTGGTAGAGTCTTACCATCCAGTTATGGTACACAAACCAAGAGCAATGGCCCTGGTTTGTGGGGTTTTGTTTTGTTCTTGTTCCTTTGAGGCCTCACTGACTGGTTGTTTGTAGGGAGATAGCATGTTCCTGGCACTGAGATTTTCATTTTATTTGTTACCTTATATTCTGGGAACAGTATCATTCACTCATAGAGGATAGTTCTGCTCAAACTCTCTTTTTTGTGTTGTAAACTCTCAAGTATATTCCGGTACATTTTGTAGGTGTGTGGCATAGGAATTGCTTTTTGGTATTTTTCGAGACGTTTCTCTGTAGCTTTGTCTGTCTTGGCACTTTCTCAATAGACAGTGCTGGCCTTGAACTCAGATCCACCTGTCTTCTGAGTGCTGAAAGTAAAGGTGTGTAACACCACCACCTAGGAATTGCTTATTTCTGAATGAATAATTTGTGTGACTATAAATAAATCATTCAGCTTTTAACTTTCTGGTTTTCAGTAAATCAGTGATTAGACCATAATGTGTATAAGAATAGTATTTCATTTTTACACTTAATGGTGTAAGTGCTGGGCTTATCTGTGGTAGAGCACTTGAATACAGCATACCCAAGACCCTGGTGTTTCAATCCCTATGACCTCTGAAAAAGAGAAAAGTGCTCACAAGTGGAGTAGCTATGTTATGCAGGAACGCTATTGGAGTCTAATAACTTATGGTAGATGCAAAGATGAAAAATAATGTAATATCTCCCCCAACCTCTATCTACTTTAAAAGACTTTTAATTAAAAATACATGTTTAACATACTGTTGGATTAAGTGCAGTAATGTACATTGTGTTTGCATATATGAATATTCTGTATATGTTTTTTTTTAAGGTACAAGAATTATTTACCCATGATTATGGAGAGATTTTTAATGTCCAGTTACCAGATAAGGAAGAACGGACCAAATTTTTTGAAGACTTGATTTTAAAACAAGCTGCAAAGCCTCCTGTGTCAAAAAAGAAAGCAGGTTAGTGTTTTCAGTTAATAAAGAATATTTTTAAGAAAACGGAACTAAGTAACAGCTAATACAATTGACATCTACCTAATAGCACAAACTCAAAACCTCAGTTATGAAGGTGAAATGTTTACTGTTTAAAATACCTCTGCTTTCTGCTAAAAGGGACTAAAACGTTCTTAAGGCACATAAGGTGTTTCACAGAATAGCCCCAGCCTGTCCTTCCAGGCTCATTTTTAGTACTGTGTTTTTCTTTTCAAGAATTATTTCTTTTCAAATTATTTTTAATTGTGTAGAGGTATACACACATGAGAGCTGGTGCTGGTGAAGGTCAGAATAGGGTGGTTGAATCCTTTGGAACTAGTTTTAAGCAGTTGTGAGCCACTTGATTTGAGTTCTGGGAACTGAGTGCAGGATGTAGTCTCAACCACTGAGCAGTCTCTCCAGCTCTAGTACTGTATTCTTACCTATAGTACGACCACCTTTTTCTGTTTTTTTTTTTTTTGTTTGGTTTTTAAACTTTTTTTTTTTGTTTGTTTGGTTTTTCGAGACAGGGTTTCTCTGTAGCTTTGGTGCCTGTCCTGGAACTAGCTCTTGTAGACCAGGCTGGTCTTGAACTCACAGAGATCTGTCTGTCTCTGCCTCCCAAGTGCTGGGATTAAAGGCGTGTGCCACCACCGCCCGGCGGTTTTTAAACTTTTTAACATACACACAGTGTCACAGTTTCACTTTTGGTTCTTGTAAAGTTTCTGTCTTTATTCTTTCTTGCTGCCTAAAGAGTTACTTACTTATCTTGGGGCAAGAATTATGGATATCAGTGCTGGGAATGAACCCAGGTCCACCGCAGGATCAACAGAAGCTCTTAACAGTTGAGCTCTTCCCTCATTTCTTCTTTGTTTTTCGAGGCATGGTTTCTCTGTATAGCCTTGGCTGTCCTAGAACTCACTCCATAGACCAGGCTGACTTTGAGCTCAAAGAAATCTGTCTGCCTCTGCCTCCCAAGTGTTGGGACTAAAAGTGTGTGCCACCACTGCCTGGCTTAGATTATTTATCTTTCTATGTGTGTGCATGCACAGGTTAGAAGATAGCTTGTAGAAGTCACTCCTGGAACTCAGATCATGGATCTTGATGGCAGGCACCTCTACCCACCAAGCCACCTCCAGTCCCCTTTCTCATTTCTTTTAATCCTGAATGTTCATTGTCTTACTTCCTTAAAGGAAATTAAAATTTAATATACTTAGAGCATCACATTTTTCTCCCATTATTTCACAAACTAAAGACTTCATAGTTAAATATTCTTGTTGTAAGAATAATGTATTTTCGCCAGGCAGAGGCAGGCGGATCTCTGTAAATTCGAGGCCAGCCTGGTCTACAAGAGCTAGTTCCAGGACACGCTCCAAAGCTACAGAGAAACCCTGTCTCAGAAAACAAAACAAAAAATAATAATAATAATGTATTTTCAATTATTTCTGGAATGTATGTAGGGATAGAGACTAAATTCTTGGTTTCCTATAGCCCCTCAAAGCCTTATTCTGTATGAATTGAGTCATATGTTGCCCTCCATTTTGTGGAGGGTATTAACTAAAATCTTCCATCCACATGAAGTTTTGCAGGCCTTGGAGGTACTCCCAGTAGCACCACCACCTGAACCAAGACCACTGACAGCAAGTAAACAGCTGGAAGAACAAGAAGATACATTTAGAAAACTCAGGATTTTTCTTAAGAAATGTCACACATAGGCTTGCTATTGATAAGCGATTCCGAGTCTTTACCAAGCCTGTTGATCCTGATGAGGTATTACTAATTTCCTCTCTGGGTGAAATATGTTTAGGCCATAATGATTAAAAAAAAAAAAAGCAGAAAGTTTGAATAGTTCATGTAGATGTTCTGCTCTACTCTGAACTTGTTTTCTCTATATGCACACGTGAACTTAGTGTCTTAAGCATGTATGGACATAGCATGTATGGCTATCTAATCTATTTCCTTTGTTGCCGAGAATAGTTAGCTTTTCTAAACAAAAGGAACTTGACAATGTTTTAATCCCACATGGTATTACCACTATATATAGAATCGAAATTGAGGTTAGAGTCAGGATCTTTTGGTTTTTGAAACAGGAACTGGCTTTGTAGTCCATGCTGTCCTGGAATTACCATGTAATCTAGGCTACATTGGAGCTCAAATTCCCTCCTGTGTGAGCATCCTGAATGTTGGATTACAGGTTTGTCTCGCAGTATTTTGCAGAGTCCTTTCTTAAGTCAACATTGAAGAATGGATGGCAATTGGCATGAGGAACAAAATAGTGTATGTTACTGGAGAATATGGCTGACCAGTAGGACTAATATAAAATAGGACTAAATATAAAGCAGAAATAGATTGAAATAGAACAAAAGTATTCATAGTTATCCTTATTTATACTATTTCCACTGTATTGCCTTTGCAGAAAAAATTATTTTTATGTGTAGAATTTAGTAAGTGATTTGGTTATTTGCTTGAATTTTAGGTCCCTGATTATGTCACTGTGATAAAGCAACCAATGGACCTTTCATCTGTAATCAGTAAAATTGATTTACATAAGTATTTGACTGTGAAAGACTATTTGCGGGATATTGATCTAATCTGTAGTAATGCTTTGGAATACAATCCAGATCGAGATCCTGGAGGTAAGCATTAGTGAATTCCTTTCTAGGGGTGATGTGGGCTACTAACTTTTAATAAGGGTTGATGTGGGTTTTTTGTTTCTTTTGTTATTTTTGTTTTTTTTTTTTTTTTTTGAGGCAGGGTTTCTCTGTGGCTTTGGAACCTGTCCTGGAACTAGCTCTTGTAGACCAGGCTGGTCTGGAACTCACAGAGATCTGCCTGCCTCTGCCTCTGGGATTAAAGGCTTGCACCACACCTCCACCCCCCACCCCCCCAGCTGATGGTTTATTTTTTAATGTCGGGTATTACATTATAAATATT
>JAQHUG010000034.1:3807279-3836339 GCA_028555095.1 Dicrostonyx torquatus | reverse complement strand
CTTCCCACTTTCTCTTCTATAAAGTTCAGTGTCGCTGGCTTTATGTTGAGGTCTTTGATCCATTTGGACTTGAGCTTTGTGCATGGTGATAGCTATGGGTCTATTTTCATTCTTCTACATGTTGATATCCTGTTATGTCAGTACCACTTGTTAAATATGCTTTCTTTTTTCCATTTGATATTTTTGCTTCTTTATCAAATATCAAGTGTTCGAAGATGTGTAGATTGGTATCCGGGTCTTCTATTTGGTTCCATTGGTCCTCCTGTCTGTTCTTATGCCATTATTTCCCTTTTTTTAAATAAATGATTTATTTATTATTTTATGTGCATTGGTGTTTTTGCCTGCATGTGTATCTGTATGAGAGTGTCCAGTTCCCTGGAACTGAATTTACCGAAAGTTGTGAGCTGCCTTATAGGTTTTGGGAGTTGAACCTGGGTCCTCTGGAAGAGCAGCAAGTGCTCTTAACAGAGCCATCTCTCAAAGTGTTCTTTTAGTTGAACCATACTTTTTTGCTGTTTTGAGACAGTATTCCTGTCTTTGCCTCTAAAGACTGGGGTTATAGGCGTGTGCTTTTAGGCCTGGACACATTTTTATTGCATAAGTAATGTAGTGTAATACTTGCCTAATATTAATAGTAATATTAAAGGTGTCTATATATATGTGCATGTGTACACGCACAAGTGTGCATAGGTACCTGTGTGTATAGAGTTAATTGGTCTATCATTAGACCTCTAAAATGTAGTACTTGGAATGATTTATGTAGGGAAGTATTAAAAATTCCTTTTGCCAGGCGGTCAAATCCTACCAATTGGGAGGCAGAGTCAGGCGGATCTTTGAGTTTGAGGCCAGAATTGTCTATCTACAGAGCAAGTTCCAAAATAGCAAGGATTGAACGTGTTTGTTTGTGTGTGTGGCGGTGGCGGGGGGGAGGGGTATGGTTTTTTTTCTTTTTCAAGTTGTTTGTTTGTAGCTGGGTCTCACAGTATAGCCCTTACTTGCCTAAAACTCAGAGTTCCGTCTACCTCTGCTTCCCCAGTGTTGGGATTAAAGAATGCTAGGCCCCTGTTAATATTAATATGAAGTAGCTCAGGTTGACCTTGACCTGGCTGTAGTTAAGAGTGACCATGAGCTCCTGCTTCTCCCTTCCAGTCTCCTATGCTGTCATTAAAGATATATTTGAAAAGTTCCTTAAGATAATTGAAAGCACACTGAGCTATATCCCTCGCCCTTTTTCTGATATTTTGAATCCTAATAGAGCACAGCAAAAAAATGGTTTGGATGTAGTCTGCAATATTGAATCAGGTATCCAAATCATTGGGTTCTCACCTAAACCAGAATATAAAAGTTCTAGTCAATTTACTCTTTTTATGAAGTTGAGGAATTGTAGTGATTACTATCTTTATCCAAAATATTAAGTTTATTTTTGGAAAAATATTAAGAATTATATTTCCTTATTTCTCAGATCGTCTTATTAGGCATAGAGCCTGTGCTTTAAGAGACACTGCCTATGCAATAATTAAAGAAGAGCTTGATGAAGACTTTGAGCAGCTTTGTGAAGAAATTCAGGAATCTAGGAAGAAAAGAGGTAGAGAAATGCTTGGGCATTGAAGAAGACGCTTTAAATAAATCCTTTCAGTCTTTGCATGGTTTTGAGTTCTGGAATAATTTTGAAAACTTGTCTGTCTGTTTATAAGGTTGTAGCTCCTCCAAATATGCACCATCTTATTACCATGTCATGCCAAAGCAAAGTTCTACTTCTGCTAGTGATAAGAGGCCAGATCAAGAGCAGAATGAAAAGCTAAAGGCACCTTGTACTCCTGTGGCTTGCAGCACCCCTGGTAAGTGCTCTTGAGTAATTTTCATTCGTGAAGTTATTTCATCCTCTCTCCATGTCCTCTGTCTTGCACTTTGCTTTATTAATACACTAAATTGCATCTGTTTCACTGATATTCAAGCAACTAAACTGTAAAATAACTAAATCGTTCTCTTTCATATACATTTTGGCAAATACAGTTAGTTGTTCAGAGACAAAGCCTTGGCGTTGTGCTGAAGTTTGCCTCTCTTTTTACAACCCAATCAGCTATCTCCCAAGTTCTAGTAATTCTATTTCCATAATGGTTTTTCAGGTTTACCCTATGTTCTCCTGTTGTAATTTCTGCTAAGTTTCACCTCTTCCCAAGACAATGAAGTACAGTCTTACTGTATCTACCTTAGACAGATTATTTAAATTCTTTAAACTTTTGTTTCTTCCACTGTAAAGTTAATGATAGCTAACCTCATCAGCTTAAAGATGAAATTCTAATATGGCCAGGATATTTTAGCTATGTGAGTGTAGACTGTTAATTCTTACCTTTCAGTTATTTAGTTTATTTCACATATTGCTGCTCAGGTGTTTGTTTGGTTTTGTTGAGACAGGATTTCTCTGTGTATCCCTGGCTGTCCTGGAACTTACTCTGTAGACCGGACTGGCCTCTGCTGGGATTAAAGGCGTGTGCTGCTGACACCTTTCCATTTCTTCATCTTGTCATGTGAAAGTACTATGGTTTCTTGACTTCTTTACTTTTTCACCTTTTTTCTGTTTTTAAACTCTTCCTTAAAACTTAGAAAATTGTTAGATATTCTTTATCTTTTTCTTTTGTTAAATTTCTTAAAGCTCAGTTGAAGAGGAAAATTCGTAGTAAGTCAAAGTGGCACTTAGATAACAAGATAAAGCGAAGGAAATTTTCACAAGCAAGAGACAACCAAACTGCTGTGAACAATCAAGTCAGGAGTGACACAGAGGAAAGTCAACATACAAGTGCAGAACACACTGAGCTTGGAAACACAGGAGAGTCTTCATTAGAAGAAAATGAGAAGCAAAGTGCTTCTGAAAGCAACATAGACTTGAAAAATAACTCAAGTATCTCTAATACTGAGAATGAAGTTGAAGAATCTAATCAAACTGCAGAGTGTACAGAACTGAGAAAAGATAAAATTGATTGTAATGGAGAAACTTCTAGCTCCCAGATAATAGAGATTCCTGATGAAAATGAATCAAAAGGTAAGTCTCTCCTTAAAAGATAAATATACCTTTACTCAATTCCTAAACAAATCACACCAATTCATTGTTTTTTGCTGTCTTTCAGAGCACTAAGTAGAAAAATAGCATTATTTTTTACTTACCCTTTTATCTAATAAACCAAACATGCATGTATAAATATAATAGAAGTAAAATCTTAAAAATTTTTAATTAATTAGATGCAACCACAGTATTAGAGCAAACTACTGAACAAAAGAGAATGTAAGCCAGCCACTAACCCATGTTCAAAGGGAGGGGATACAGAAAGAGGGCAGCAAAGATGCAGACTTTTTCCTCCCAATCATATACTACAAGGAATACTAAATGAGTCAAGTAAAAGTCAAAGCCTTGAAAAGACTTTGATCAAGTAAGAGATTATACCACCAGCACCCAGCTTAATATTAACTTCTCTAAGTAATCAGATCCTATTAATTGTTAAGAGAAAGTGATACCTTCCTACCAATTTCAAGGTACTTGTTGCAGAATTTCCTAAATATTTAATTTGAGGAATTATTTCTGATATTGTTATGTTTCTGGTGGGGTTTGTTTGTTTGCTTTGAGACAAAGTTTAACTAAGTAGCTCCGACTGATCTTGAATTTATGTAGATCAGGATGGTTTTGAAGATCCGTCTGCCTCTTGAGTACTGGAATTAAAGATAGGGATTCCATATTCCATTTTTTAATGCAGATGACGTGTCATAACCCTACAGCTAAAAGATTAACCCAAAATCTGTGCTTGTGTCCTAAGTACATATTCTGCTATTAATCTAATTTTTATTTGCCTTAGGTTTTATTTGCCTTATGTTTGTGAACCAAATAATAATTGTTTGATCTTTTACTCTAGAAATGTGTGTTCTGCGAATGACTCGAGCTAGACGGTCTCAGGTAGAGCAGCAGCACCTCATCAGCGTAGAGAAGGCTCTGGCGATTCTCTCTCAGCCTACACCCTCACTTGTTGTGGACCATAAGCGGTTAAAAGTATGTTAAGCTGAAATGCTTTTACTAGGCATTTTCTCTTCCTCTCACATTGGATTACAGACGAATAGTAAATTAATAGATTCCTTTTAGCTTCCTTGTCCTTCAGAAAAAGCTCTTCTGACCTGGAGAATTGGCTCAGAGGTTAAAAGCTCTTAAGGACCTAGGTTTAATCCCCAGCACCCACATGGTGGCTTTACCTCAGTCCACTGGGATCCAGCCCCTTTTTCTTGCTTTTGGGCAGCAGGCATGCACATAGCACACCTTAAATATTTAAATAGATTATTTTTAAAAATTTGTCTCTAGATGTTTATGTATACAATTGAAATTAGCCACTTTTGCTGTAGTTTGGGATAATAAGAGTTACCCAAGGCTAAGACTGGTGCTACAGAATGAAATAAATATAAGAATCATTGCCAGAAACTGCCATGTCTTAGCAGTGGCTTAGTCTGCCTACATTCTACCTTTATAATAGTTCACTAAGCGTTCAGAATTGAAAAACTTATTGCACGGAATTAATCTGACAAATGCTTGTTTTCTTTTAGAATCTTTTGAGGACTGTTGTTAAGAAAAGTCAGGAATATAATATATTCCAGCTGGAAAACTTGTATGCAGTAATCAGCCAGTGTATTTATGAGCATCGCAGGGACTATGACAAAACATTTCTTGTTCAGGTAAAGTTTTGACTTAAAACTGTTTTTTGTTTATTTTTAGACAGAGTCTCCCTATGTAGCACTAATTGTCTGGAACTCATGTAGACTAGGCTGGCTTCAAACTCAGATCTGCCTTCTGCTTAGTCCTCCCCGGTGCTGAGATTCAAGGTGTGTACCACCATGCCTGGCTAACTCGAAACATTTTATGCTCCTTTTGCCATATAATATCGCCATTAAAGACGACTGAAACCTTTAACTTATAAAAATCTAAAGGCCGACCAAGGTATAGTAACAACATCTGGGGTATAGGCAGAAGGATCAGAGTTCAAGGTCGTCTACTATATAGCATGTTCAAGGCCAGCTTGGCTACAAAAAAAACTGTATCAAAACCAAAAAATACTAATTCAAAGACCATTTTTATATGAAGGATATGGATTCACAAACTCAGTGTATGGCAAGTCTAGAAATTCATTAGGTTGTCTCTATAATAAGTAGTGGCTCCATAGTATTGATAAAACTAAAAATTATTTTGTATGTCTTAGTAGCTATATAGCTTCTTTTAAAATAGCATTTTCTCCCTAAGTGTTTAAGGCAGTTGGTATATATCTCTAATCCCAGATTTGGGCAGCTGAAGCACAGGAATCAAGTTTAGTCCAATCCGCTGACATAGTATGAATAACTTACCAGGAATTTACCTGAGTGAAGTATTGAAACTTAACTGTTTTTTTTCTTGCCTTTTACATAGAAAATGGAGCAAGCAGTAGAAAACTTCAATTGTTCCAGATTGTGATGTCATTGCATCAAGTATTTTTATATTCAATTCCTGTTTGTCTTTGGACATAACTGATGCAAGATAAAATTAAATCTTGTATCTTCAAGAAAAGATTAAAATAGTAAAAGTATTTGAAATTTCTTGATATTTATGTACATGTGGTAAGATAACTGATAAGTCTTGGAATTTTTGTTTGAGCAAAACACTGTAACAATAGTAATATTTCTAGTTTGTCCAGATCTTAAAGCTATTTTGTTAATATTTTGTGGCATTTTATAATAATTTAGCAGCATTGGAATTTTTGTTGTTGTTAGAAAAGCACTTTTAATTTGACCCTTCCTAGTAGGTTATTGTATTAGACTAGAATTGTATTTGTTGTATTTTTGCCATCTCTTTATCTTTGTTTTCCTCTAATACCTTTCTCCATCTGCCAAAATTAAAGTTGTGATTTGTAAGGGGCCTCAAATACAATTCTGTACTTAATATAAAAATTAATGTTTTTAGATAAAAATTTTTATAGTTCTATTTTGAGCTAATAAAGGTTTAAAAATGTATCCTTTACTTTGTAATTATATATACAACAAATGACAAGTGACTAGTTTTATATTTGACAACTGTTTATCTTTCTACCATTATATTTAGGTTATATTCTATAAATTCTTTTTATATGCATATTTAACTATAAATGTGAATTTTACCAAAAATACATTTCTTAAAGTTCAAGCCATTTGCTTCTATACCGTATTGGGTGGAACATTAGGCCTTTGCTTACAGAATAGCATCTGTTTGAAAGTTTATTTGAGAGGAATAGAAAATGGTAACAAAAGTGAGAGGCTGTGGTTTGCTGATGATATGGTAAGGATGGAGCCCCAGACCCAGTTTACACTGAGCACGCACCTAGCTCAAGAGTTTAGATTTCAGTATAGTTTTATTATGTGGATGTTTAAAAGATTTCTAAGATTCAGTAATTTGGATACCTTAATTGATAGATGCTGCCTTATATACCTATTAAAAATGCCAAACACCAATAACATTTGAACATGTGGATATTACCAAATATTGTACAAATTGAGTGTGATTGTGAATACATCTGTGATCTCAGCCCTGGAGGCAGAGACAGGAAGATCAGGAGTTCAAAGTCATTCATTAGCTACATAGTAAGTTTGAGGCCAGCCTGGCTACTTGAGACTATCTCTAAAAAAAAAGCAAAAATAAATAAAGGAATTATACATAATAGTTTTTGCTGATGTTTATTATAATTTATTTCAGATGTATCCTTTCATTGTGCATCTTTTATAATAAATTTTAAAGTTGAAAGCTAAATTTGTTTTTAGTTCTTACTTAAGAAAAACATTGAGTGTATATTCTATATTCATAATACATGTGGAGGTCAGAGGACAGTTCTGTGGAGTCTTTCTTCCACCTTTACACTAATTTTAGGGATCAAGTGAGAATCAAATCTGGATTATTAGGCTTTATGGTGAGTGCCTTTATATACTGGTCCATCTTGATGCCCCTTCTTCAGTTTAAAAACTGAGTAAGGATAGGACAGCAAAGCATCATGGCTCTTATATAATCCCAGCCCTTAAGGAGTAAAGGTAGGTTTGCCTCATGTTTAAGGCGATCTGGTCTTCAGTATTTTGGGACAACAAAGGCTACATAGACATCGGGTAGGTAGGTAGGTAGATCAGTGTAAAACAAATACAGGTGTTCTTTCATGTACTAGTGCATATATTAAAATGCTGTTGGCGGGCTGGCGAGATGGCTCAGAGGTTAAGAGCATTGCCTGCTCTTCCAAAGGTCCTGAGTTCAATTCCCACCAACCACATGGTGGCTCACAACCATCTGTAATGGGGTCTGGTGTCCTCTTCTGGCCTGTGGGCATACACACAGACAGAATATTGTATACATAATAAATAAATATTTAAAAAAAATAAAATGCTGTGGCAAATGGCAGTGGGCTTTGGGTACTCAGGAGGTTGAGGCAAGAGAATCACTTAAATTGTAGTTTAGAACCAGCCTAATTAACATTGGAATGTTTATGTTTACATTCATTCTTTTTTTTTTTTTTTTTTCCCGAGACAGGGTTTCTCTGTGGCTTTGGAGCCTGTGCTGGAACTAGCTCTTGTAGACCAGGCTGGTCTCGAACTCACAATGATCCGCCTGCCTCTGCCTCCCGAGTGCTGGGATTAAAGGCGTGCGCCACCACCGCCCGGCTACATTCATTCTTTAAAGACACTTTAAAGTACACTTTCTGTGACATTACATTTTGAAAGAGAGAAGTCTATATTCCTAAGTACACTTTGAAAATCCCAGGTAGATTGTTAACTTTTTTCTTGCTATAAAAAGGTACCAGCTATATTTAGAGCAATTAAGGAAAAGAAAGAAAATTTATTCAAATTTAAAAGGAAGAAAGATAACCCAGAGTTACAACTTGTACAATCTCATTTAGGAAGTCAAATTTAAAAGAAGCTGGTAGAACCAATGAGTGAGTGAATTAATCACCACAAGAAAAGGTTAAAAACTAGCTGTTTCTATACATTGCTAATATGTAATCCAAAAAGGAAGTTAGAAAGTAATTCAGTTTGAAGCCGGGCGGTGGTGAGTTCGAGACCAGCCTGGTCTACAAGAGCTAGTTCCAGGACAGGCTCCAAAGCTACAGAGAAACCATGTCTCGAAAAACCAAAAAAAAAGAAAGAAAGTAATTCAGTTTGATCATTTTCCATGGTAAAATACCTGAGAATGAAAAAGGGAAAGATTTATTCTGGCTCGCCGTTTTGAAGGTTATAAGTAATACTTAGTTGGCTTTACTGCTGTAAGGCCTAGAGGAAAGCTGCTCACCCTAGTTAGTCATGAAGTAAAGCAAAGAACCTCAGATATAGAGGTGTCCTGGTTTTGAAACCAACAACAGGGCTGGCTACACCCAAAAGCATCTGCTGAGGAAGGACAGATAAATCTATGGGAGAAGACTGATGTGGTATTCTCCACTGTATGCGATGAATATGTTTTATTACCATTGGTTAATAAAGAAGCTGCTTCAGCCTATAACAGGACAGAATATAGCCAGGCTGGAAGATATATATCAGAGAGAGAGAGAGAGTAGGTGGAGTCAGGGAGATGCCATTTAGCTGCCGAAGGAAATAGGCACCAGAACCCCTACCCATAGGCCACAGCCTTGTGGTACACAGATTAATACAAATGGATTAATTTAGATGTTAGAGGTAGCTAGGTATGCCTAAGCTATCGACCAAGCAGTTTTGTAATTAATATAAGTTTCTATGTGATTATTCAGGTTGGACTGCTGGGACAAAAGAGCAGTCTACACCTACAGAGGACTAAAAGTCCAGAATTAGTAAAATGACTAACAAAAAATGACCAGGTTTATGAGATGGGAAAAGGATGTCCAAATACAAAAGAATGAAATGGAATCCTTGCATCATTACATATAGAAACCAACAGAAAAGAAACAGGCCTGAGCTAAAGAGCTAACTACAATTCCATGATGACGTCATTAAGTAAATCATGATCTTTGACTCTACAATCCACTCATTGGCACCTGCAGTGTTAGCAGAGTTGAGAAGCTTTAGCTTTCAGAATTCTAAGACTTTGCTTTAAAATTCAGACCATGTGCTTTATGTAAAGGAATCGTATGTCAACCCAATGGGTTGGATGTTGTTCCTAACCCCTGGCAACCTAGGAGCACTGAGGAGTATTCTAGAAGGTACTCCTGAATTAGTCTGCTTTTTTTTCCTCAAGAGCAGACTACTAGGATTATGAATTTTTGGAAGTGACCAGGTCACAGTTGTTTGATCTTAATCACTAGCTGATAGGGTGTTCTCAAAACTTACTGAGAAATTATTCTTTTCTCTTGCTACTCTGTGAAAGAGTTATGCTTGCTTCTAGTTAATTCTGTCAAGATTCCCAGTAAGCACGCTGTAGGGTTAATTGATCTTATTTCATATTCCTGTTCAATACAACACTAATGGACAGAACATTTTGTTGCTCAGGTGACACAACTGGAAGATTGCAACATGATGGGTGTGTTATAGAAGTAAAAGCTCCCTTAGATTAGACTAGTCATTAAGATTGCCAGTGACCTGAAATCCTCCCTCCCTTTATCTTGATCTTAATAGCTGTAAGCACAATTGTTTCTTCCATTGTAGCAAAATGTGGGTAAATGACAAAATTGCAGCCAGTGACCTACAGAGGAAAGTTCCCGAGTTCTAGGAAAGCTCTTACTTGGCTGTGGGCTGAATGCATATGGAATAATAGTCAGGGCTCCCAAAAGCTGTCCAGGATTATGAGAAAATTTTAAGGATGGAACCTAGGTTCCCGTTTATAAAAGTCCAACTGGACCTCTCACTCATGGTGACTTTAGAAGATCACTATTCAAACTTTTAACTACATCTAAACTTCAGTGAGTGGCCTTCCTTTGTAATTCTCCAGTGGGTCTGTTATCCATAGGGAATGTAATTCTTAGCCAGTAAAGGCATATAAGGATCTATGTTGAAACTTTCTGTTCTGTGAATCAAGGCCTCACATTCTAAGTGAGCACTCCTACCACCGAGCGGAGTGCACAGCCTGGAGACTGGATGCTCAGTCTCTGAAAGCATCACTCATCAGCTGTTCTTAGGAAGAAAAAGTGGAAAAGGTCCAGAGTCACCAAGTCCTTGAGCACATAGGACTAGACAAAAGCTGTCCTGGCAGAGTAACAGGCTGCACCGCAAGAACCACGTGGAAGCAATCAAGCTTCTTTTTGAAGGAAAGTTTGGTAAGACCCACCATGGAAACGGTGCACGGTGAAGATTGTTCCAAAGTTGTAAAGGTCGGTCGGTGGGTAGGTCTATTGCTAGGGCTGTTGGCAATGGCAGAAAGGCTGCCAGATTCTGGTCTCACTTGAATACTGGGGACATCTGGACTTTCCCTTAGGGGGAGGCTTCAGTGAGTAGTCTCATGGTACCTAGGTTACACCTTACTTCAGTCATCTGAAAATGCTCCCTTCCCCACCATCTTTGCCCTAATCTCTAGGACCTGCCTGGAGTGTTACATTCTTTGTCCAGAAGAAAACCCTTATGGCTGGGCGGTGGTGGCGCACGCCTTTAATCCCAGCACTCGGGAGGCAGAGGCAGGCGGATCTCTGTGAGTTCGAGACCAGCCTGATCTACAGAGCTAGTTCCAGGACAGGCTCCAAAGCTACAGAGAAACCCTGTCTCGAAAAACCCAAAAAAAGAAAAAGAAAAGAAAACCCTTATGACCTGAATACCAGGGGAAGTCCAGCAAGCTCTGGGTCACTGGGAGTGTGCTTTGAAGAATACCCATGTGCTGAGAAGTTCTTTCCTCTGCTGAGTTGCCATTGGACCTTTGCAGAAACTAGTTTTGATTGTTTCTGATCTCTTTTGTGTTCTGTTGATCTTGACTGCTATATCACTGTATTTATTGATTGCTGTAGCTTTATAACTGAAAGCTACAGCGTTTATTAGTTCTACTTGGTAGTGTGTGTGTGTGTGTGTGTGTATGTATGTATGTGATATTTTGGTCATTCTATAACCTTTAGATTTCTATAAGAATTTTAATATCAAGGCTGGGCAGTGGTGGCACATGCCTTGAATCCCAGCACTTGGGAGGCAGAGGCAGGTGGATCTCAGTGAGTTTGAGGCCAGCCTGGTCTACAAAGTGAGTTCCAGGATAGCCAGGACTGTTACACAGAGAAACTGTCTCAGGGGGAAAAAAAGAAACATGTCAAATTTTGTTCCACAACGGAGGCCTGTTAAGAATATGGTAACTCAGTGCTTGACAGGAAAGCATGGATGAGGATCTGGATTTCACCTAATATCAGTTGATTTTTTTCAGAGTTTTGTGATAAACACAGAAATGAAACTAGAACACCTGCTAACTTACTTTCTGCCTATGAATTTTTACTACTCTACCCACTATAATTGAAAGCATACAATACTTATTTTTGTGGTGGCATATTTTACTTCAGAATAATGTTCTAAGGGCTGATTCTTATAGCCTAAATCAGAATTTTCTCCCTTTAAAGGAAGAATATTCCATGTAGCGGATTTGCTAGTTTTTTGGTTATGATTTAGATATACTGTGTTCCCCAAGGTTCGTGTGCTAGAAGCTTGTCCCCCAATGATAGGGATGGTGTCGAGGCATTAGACCTTTCAGGAGTGTCTACTTGGAAATAATTAGGTTTTGGAGACCTCTTTCAAGAGTGGATTAGATCTTGCTGGACTAAGGAGTTATCAGAAGGGCAGCTTGTCATTGAAGCCACATCATGTGTTTAGCCTGTGTGGCATAAGCTACTCTTTCACATGCCCCCACCAAGTGCTGCCATCTGCCATGCAGACATATAGCTTCCTGAACTTGAGACCTTTTAGCCTCCAAAACTGGGCTAAAATAAACATTTTCTATGAAATACCAGCTTCAGATATTTTGTGTTTCTTTTATATTGTATTGCTTATTTATTATGTATAGACACTGCCACCACGTGTGGAGGGTAGAGGTCGGGACAACTTCAAAAAATGATGGTGGTGCACACCTTTAATCCCAGCACTTGAGAGGCAGAGGCAGATGGATCTTTATGAGTTCATGGCTAGTCTGATCTGCAGAGCGAGTTCCAGGACAGTCAAGGCTACCCAGAGAAACCCTGCTTTGGAAAAAAAGGTGGTGCTATTCTGCCATGTCAGCCCTGTGGACTGAATTCAGACTTCAGGTTTGGCAGCAAGTGACTTTACGCTCTAAGCCATCTATCTCACTGGCCCAAGTGTCAGGTGTTTATTAAAGCAACACAAATCCAAAATTCACTTGTCGATAAATACCTGGGTTACCTCTACCTTTTTGTGTAAATCATGTGATCTAAGCTCCTGCTTTCCACCTGCAAATATGCCTAGAGAACTGCGTTATTTAGTGCTCCTGGTGTCTAAGGAACCACCATGCTCTCTCATAGTGGTCGTCATTTTACATCCTCAAGACACACATGATTCTAAAATACAAATAACCTAAGGGGTTTGTTTTGTTTTGTTCTGTGTGATGTTAATTACTATATTACTCTATTGACATGGATCAGTACCAGTGGTGAGCACTTAAGAACGTATGTGTGCATTGCTAGCTACTACCCCCAAGCCCAAAAGAGCAAGAACAAAGAGTCATTACTGAAAGGGCAAAAACAAGACACTGATTTGGCTACCCTCACAGAATCTGTAGCCATCAGACGGGATTGACCTATGCACAGAAAGCTCAGAGAGAATGAGAATAAACACCTTAACCTCTTTCTGCCCTCTTGATGCTTCTGTTCCACCTGTAATAATAGACTGGTGCACAGCTCCTCCTCCATGAGGTCTTGTCAGACTTAACAGCCTATGGAATGGTGAGAAGTGTCTTACTGTGGGCTGCTTTTCCATGGGTCCAGTCATCAGTATCTTATGAGGTGTAGTTTCTGTTTATTTTCTGGCTGTACCTTGTCCCATTACAGAGCATTGTAACAGTTTCCTCCCAAATTATACACTCCCAGAAGACTATAAACAAAAAAGTATACAATAAGTATTTGTTGGTTAATTGAATTAATACTGACATCATAGTAGCAGTGTACTCGAGGAGTTTTGATTGGAAGTAATGATGGTAAAAGGACAAGCATTTTAAGTCTCCTCCCCCCTTTTTTTCCTTTTTTGTTTTTTTTTCGGGGGGGGGGATTCAAGACAGGGTTTCTCTGTGTTGCTTTGGAGCCAGTCCCGGAACTAGCTCTTGTTAGACCAGGCTATCCTCAAACTCAAAGCGATCCACCCCGCTTCATTGTACCATTTTAAAGTTTTAAGACATACTTCCAAGCCGGTGGTGGTGGTACACGCCTTTATTCCCAGCACTCGGGAGGCAGAGACAGGAAGATAGCTGTGAGTTTGAGGCCAGCCTGGTCTCAAACAAGGACAGCCAGGACTGTTACACAGAGAAACCCTGTCTCAAAAACAACAAAAAGACTGAAAGATGAGAAAGTAGTTGAAATGGGTTTTTCGTTAGTTTCTCTGAAGGAGTATTGCCCACTTTGGGATAGGAGTGCTCAAATTTCAAAGAAAAATGAAAAGGAACGTAAAAAGTTTGTTTTAGTGTGTTGTTTGTGTGAGTATATCTGAGTGTCCCTAGAGACCAAACCTTTACAGCTGGAGGGGTTTGTGGGTGCTGGGATTCAGACCTCGTTGAGTGAGCAGCAGGTGCTTTGAGCTGCGGAGCCATCTCCCCTGCCACAAGAGGATGGTTTTGATTTTGATGTTCTTGTTGACTTTTAGGAAGAAACGTGTCAGGATTGGAATGGGGCAGGGCAGGTTTCAAAGCCCCTTCTTCAAGCTGGTTTTACCAAGAGGTTGATGATGACCAGTGTGTCTCAAGATGACTGCTTTGAGTTTTGAGAGTTTCTCTGTGAGACAGTCCTGGCTATCCTGGAACTCACTTAGGTGTTTTGCCGACAGAGTTGTCTGTACAGCAAGTGCACACCGTGTCCTTGGAGGTCAGAAGAGGCGGTTGGATCCCCTGTAATTGGATATACAGACAGTTGTGAGCCTCCAAATGAGTACTGGAAACTGAGCCTGGGTTCTCTACATGAGCAGCCGGGGCTCCTAACCACTGAGTCATTTCTCCGCTCTCCTCCACCCTCCATGCCTTTTATCTTCTTCTACTCTGTCATTTAGCTTCCCTGCATGCCACCTGGATTTCTTGAAAAACATTTTCTCTCCCACCTGTTGACACTACATTCATTGCAATGTCCTGCAGTCATTCCACCTGGGTGCTGAGGCTGAAGGCATATGGAGCCACTAGCTGGCTTGGGTCATAGGTCCTGTAAGGTCACCAGCCTAGTTTGTTTTGTTTTAGTTTTTGATTATAAATCCAACATCTACCACAATAGGTCCTTAGTTGACACTAAGAAGTATCTGATAAGGAGAGAGGATTACACGTGAGGAACAGGAAGGTAGGGTGTTAATAGGACATGAAAGCACATGGGCTCTGCTGAGAGAGCTCAGACCCCGGAGGAGCAGAGCTGGGTGGTCGTGATCACAAACAGTCGCAACACGCAGGAGTAAGGGACAAGAGAATTATGAGCCTGAGGCCAGCCTAGGTGACACAAGGTTTTCATTCAAAGCAGATCAGAGTAGGGGGCCAATAAGATGCTTCAGTAGGTAAGAGGACTTGCCATTAGGCCAAGTGAGCTGAGCCTAAGGACCTGAGTTCAAATCACTGAACCCACATGGTGGAAGGAGAGAACGGATCGTGACTCCTGAAAGCTATCTTCTGACTTCCCCATGCACACCTTAGCATGCACATGTGTACATACAACACACATATACACATAAACATATACCCACCCATCCCCACATACACACATATATTCAGGAGAGGCTGAAGGAATGGCTCAGTGGTTGAGGGCAGTTTGTGGCTTTTCCAGAGGACCTGGGTTCAGTTCCCAGTACCCACAGGGTGGCTCACAACCAAAATTCCAGTTCCAGGCAATCTATCTGTCTCCCTCTCTGACCTCCAAGAGTACCAGGCATGCATGTGATATATATTCATTCATTCATGCAGAAAAAACACTCATACACATAAAAAATTTTAAATAGTACTTTTAAACAGTGGGTTCTAGCTAACGACCTTTCGAAAAGATACCAGATCATTTTTACTACACTTCCAGAAACTGCTTCTACTAAATGTGCTATTCTAAGGCTATGAAAAGGCCAGTTGCTGGCTGGCTTTGCTTATATTTGTTTGCATTGTAAGCATTCTCATGAATTTGAAACCCAGCCAATTAATCCAATTAATTCTTTACATCGCCATTCCACAAAATGACTGCAGGAAGGCCTGGAAGATTTGAGTTGGTCCTTCCCCCTATCTCTGAGAATGACAAACTACAGAGGAATTCTATATTTAACCATAAGTAGTGATGAAGGCAGACAGCAGCCATCAGCTTACTTCCTGGGTCAGAAACAGATGGGTTTTATTTGGTTCATGATTCTGAAAGACCTCTGGATCGGGAAGACTCTCACTCAAGTCTCAGGATAACACGGCCCCCAGGAACTCACGAGAGACTGTCCTTGCTGCAATCACACGAGGTTTATTGACAAGTATCAGTGCTGGGGCTGAGACTCATATCCCACGCAGGGGAGGAGTTCGACTTTAAGTAGCTGGAAGAAGGACTATTTAAGGGAAGAAACCACAACCCAGTATTCCAAAGGGGGTAGGGAAGGTGTCATTGGAAAATTACCTGTGATCATTGAAAATTCTGAAAATACCAGTGATAACCACAAGGGGGTAACTCCCTGTTTCTCAAGATTATAATCTAACTTTATCTTCAGCTAGTTCCTGAAACAGAGTCACTGAACTGGTTAATCTAGATTTCTGATTCTTCTCTCCCTGCTTAGATTTTTGGTTCTATTTTTTTCTGCTAGGGGGGTTCTGGATTTATCCAGGTCTTTCAATTCTTAGGTTTCAAGTTAACAAATTCTTTTATGCTAACTTTAGTCGAAAGTCCCCTTTGTTGCTGTTGTTGTTTGTTTTGTTTTTTGAGACAGGGTTTTTCTGTGTTGCTTTGGAACCTGTCCTGGAACTAGTTCTTGTAGACCAGGCTGGTCTCGAATTTAGAGATCCACCTGCCTCTGCCTCCTGAGTGCTGGGATTAAAGGTGTGTACCACCACCGCCCAGTGAAAGGCCCATTTTTGAGAACATGGTTGGAAAACCCAAAATGTAGTGTAAGAGAACCAGGACTCTTCCAAGTCATTGGCAGTTCTTAAAGTAGTTGTCATTAGTATGACGCCAGGCTTGGTGAGTCTCTGCTGTCAGTTGAGAGCCTTGTGGGCTCAGGGCCCAGTTGGTAGAGTATGTGCTTAGCATAAATGGAGCCCTGAGTTCAATCCCTAGCATTGTATGCACCTGGCACAGTGGCACACCTGTAATTCCAGCACTTGGGAAGTAGTAAGCCTTAGGATTTCAAGGTCATTCTCTGAGTACTGGGGTCAGCCGGGGCACTTGAGATACTGTCTCAATCAATCAATCAATAGCTCCCCCCACCCAAAAATGCCCATGTTCACTTAACCTCAGTAGAGAGGCCAGTGTTGCATAATTTAGTCTGTTCTGTGTGAAACTCAGATTATAAGAAAGTGTGAGCCCAGAAGTCCAACACCATCTCTAACGTGCATCTGTGTCACTTCTGTAATACACACAGCGGAATCGCACCTCATCTATGGTCTACAGCCCGTCTATTGAGCCTCACAAGGATTAGAGGGTGGGTTCTAATACCATTTTCACTTTACAAATTAGGAAACAGGCTTAGCTTAAGTCATTTGGGCACTGTCACAGAAAAGAGGGAGAAGCAGGACTCAGACCTAGGCCTGTGTGACTTGAAACCCCCATTCTTCCTCTTCCTCCTCTTCTTTTCCTCCTTTTCTCTTTTCCTTCTTAAAACTGTTTTGTGTGTATTGATGTTTTGCCTGCACTTTTATCTGTATACCACATGTGTTCAGTGACCCCCAGAGGCCAGAAGAGGGTGTCAGCTACCTTAGAACTGGAGCTACAGAGGGCTGAGAGCCACACTGAGGATGCTGGGACTGGAACAGGTCCTCTGAAAGAGTAGCCAATGCTGCTAGCTGCTGAGTCGTACCTCCAGCCTTGTTTGACTCTGCAGCCATGCTGGGATTCGAACATTGTAAGGAAGTCCTCTACCACGGAGGAACAGCATCCTCAGCAAAGCCCACTTTCTTAATCACATCTCTTAAATAGATACTGTACGTTACCCACACTCCCCACGACCCACCATCACCCTTTGGCGGTCAGCATTCCAGGATGGGTCAACAACAACCTCCTCAAGCCCTGGGAACCTGCCACCTAGAGTAGACTGGGTGCCAGGAGGCCGCACCACTGTGAATATATGCTCTATTTACAGAGAAGCCTTGTCTCCTGCTTTGGATAGGTCTGAGATGCCGTCTTCACTGGAGCTTCTCCAAGTTCAAACCCTACTGGAAGCTTCCTTTTCCTGTGTCACCTCTCCCTTAGAGGTGTCACCTACCAAAGAAACTGCTTACGTTTTACAATCCTTTGTTTAGGGCGGTTTTAGGAAGAGCCTGACCTAGGCCCCTCCATTTTTGGAAGTTGAAAGATACTAAGTACCTAATAAGAGCTACAATGTTTTTGTTTATATACTTTAGGTTTTGGTGTTTTCGTTACTTTTGTGTCTCTATGACCAAAATACCTCACAGAAACAACTGAAGGAAGATTTATCCTGAGCCACTGTTTCAAAGGATTCTGTACATGGTTGCTGAGTCCTCTGTCTTTGAGTCAAGCATCAGAGCAGAGAAATGAATAGGGTGGCTACACATATCACAGCACAGCAAAGAGCAAACAGACCGAGGGATCCAGGAAGTGGCAGGGTGGGGGGTGGGGGGAGAGGACGGGGACATAGCATGCCTCAAGAACTGATTCCAGCTCTCAAAGCCCCCTGACCTTCTAGATTCAGACCATAACACTCAGCTGCTGAACTTCACAAACCAGCATTGTTTTCCTCCATTTTCAAACGTCTTCCCATTGTAAAAATTGTTTTGTTTTATAATCATGCAGTGTTCAGAGCCTGCCTTTAAAAAAAAAAAAAAAGAAAAAGAAACGTGTTGAAGATATATAATTTTAACGCACAAAGGTTGGAAATGAAACTGCTTACATTTGAGTAACCGACTTTGCCAGCGTCATTGCTCTGGCTGGGAATCAGAGAACAACACTTAGCATGCAGCGAGGGGGTCCTTGGAAGACTTCTGTCTTCAGAGCTCCTGCCCAATCAGAACGATTTCAAAGAGGTGGGACGAAAATGCTTCACGGATCAAAGTGAGCCGGATATGGATGCCCTGGACATGTGGACTTTGTGAGCTACAAGCATGAGCTTAAAAAGCCCATTGTGGGACTAGGGGAAGAAAAAAAGGACCGTAGCAATAGATAATGTATTCATGAAATAATTTGCAAACTGATTACGTGTGATGAATCCTAATTATAGTTATTTACTGGGGTGAATATTTAGGAAAATCAAAGTCTTGAAAAAAAAGACAAGCTTTTGCTTTAATTATTTAGGAAGAAAATAAGTTACCCTCAATCTTATGTTCTGTAATTAATTTTTTCACTCAGTTTAATAAGCTTTATATTTAGGACCACAGCATATGTGTCTTTTCTGTTTCTTAAAATCTTTCCAGTCTCCCCACCTCACTAGGAAAAATGTAAATTACTGCTCTCACACAAATTCTGTGGCTTCATCTGAACCTTCACCTCACAGCTGTGGTACGAAATATAGTTACTAGCATGTCATTCCATCCCGAAAGGCACTGTCTTTATCTCCTTAGCCCAGGTAGTCTTGCAGAAGAAACAGATAACCTAACACTTTCTTTCATCTAAAAATAGCCAACCTGGAAATATAATGAAATGCTCATAGTTTGGGAGAAAGGGAAAATATAAATGAACCCTGTGCTGTGTTTTGTTGTTGTTGTTTTTTAAATTTATTTTTATTTCGGGTGCACTCCTTTGTTAGCATGTGTATCTGTGTGAAGGTGTCAGATCACCTGAAACAGCACAGCCTCCGTGTTCCTCTTTACACCAAAGAAATCAGAATAATTGGTTGGAAGTGGGGATAGAATACAGATGTTTGTTTTTAAGCATCAAGTGTTTTTATTGTCTTAAGTAGGGTTGAAAAACACTGTCATGAGCCATAAAATGCAATTTGATTTTATATAATTTAAAACAAAGGCATGATGGTGGTGCATGCCTACAATTCCAGCATTTGGTAGGCAGAAGCAGGCGGATCTTTGTGAGTTTGAGACCAGCCTGGTCTACAAGAGCTAGTTCCAGCGCAGGCTCCAAAGCCACAGAGAAACCCTGTCTCGAAAAACCCAAAAAAAAAAAAGTCTTGAAAAGTATCTGGTGTCACTACCTATCCATGGACTTGAGTTGCTAAAAAAAAAAAAAAAAAAAAAGGCTCATTTACAGAGAACAGACACAGTCAATAAATAGCTAAGGAACACTTTTCACGGACCTGTGTCCTACCTGACATAGAGCCGGAGACAGATACCTTGATGTTGTAAGTGTAAAAAACAGACACACGGCCTCCTTCTACCTTGTGTGATGGTAACTGTTTTCCTGTTGTTTCCAGCTGAATTCTGCCAGAACCCACAAGTTAACTCCTACCCTGCTGTGCCCCAGTATGCGCTCATGTTTAGGGTCAGGCTCTTTTGCAGAGATGAGTTAAAATGAGGTTATTAAGGCAGATTCTAGCCAGGGCGCTGGGGGTGGGGGTGGGAGGGGCAGAGAGAACCTGTGCATTCCAGTACATTTTTCTTTAAAAGGTCATTAGAACCCCCCACAAAGAAAAACCACCAATAGTATCTAGGCTCCCCTCTATTTTAATTCCTAGGAATGATATGGTTTTACATTTTACATTTGTGCCTACAGTCTATTTTGAATTGATCTTTTTGAAGACGGTAGTCTGTGTTTACTGTCCTTTATAGCCTAGGAATGTAGCTCAATGGCAGGGGCTGCTTGTTAGTATGAATGAGACCCTGAGTTCAGCCCCTGGCACTGAAAAGAAAAAGCTAGTCCAATCAGCTACAGCAAGAGGAACAGGCAATCTCGGGGAGAAGAGGAAGGTTTGTGTGGGCATCAGAGGATGAAAAGTCAGTTATACAACAGCTCAGCTCACATCTCCTGGACGTACACCACAGCCTCCTCTCATATTGGAAATTGCCTTACTGTCAAATAGTAAAAAGAAAAAATAAAAAACAAAACCAAACAAACAGCTTTTTTTTTTTTTTTTTGGCCAGGCAGTGGTGGCAAATGCCTGTAATCCCCGTACTCAGGAGGCAGAGGTCGGTGGATCTCTGAGTTCGAGGTCAGCATGGTCTACAGAGCAAGATCCACCTACCTCTGCCTCTCTGCCTTAATGCTTACACCAAGAGCATATTATAGCCTAAGGAATGAAGAGCTTGTACCAGAGGAGATTGTCTACTTCCTGACAGCTGGGAAGCCAGGGAGAGACAGCAGTAAGACATATCCTTTGAAGACAGGTCCTAGTGACCGACTCCTCCTCCTGCTAGCCCATGCAGCTATGAATTCAACGATGGATTGATCCATCAATGAATTTAATGTTTTCCTGGTCCAGTTGCCTTTCAATAGCGCCACCAAATGGGGAAAAAGGAAACTTCATAACCAAGTCATGACACATTTGGTGGAGCTATTGAGAGGCAACTGGACCACTGCACTCCACCTTGTAGTGTGAGACAGTCTCTCACTGAGTCCAGAGCTGTCTAATTTGGCTGGACGTGCTAGCCAGGGAGTCAGTCTCTATCTCCTGTGTCCTCCCCACCAAGTGCTAAAGGTACAGATTATGTTATAATCTGAACTCAGGTCTTCATGCTTGTACTGTACTGACAGTACTTTAAAGCCAGTACTTTACTGACCACTGAGCTATGTCCCATTTAGAGGAATCTTTGTCTATTTGTAGTGTTTGTTCGTTTGTTTTTTGAGACAGGGTTTCTCTGTGTGGCCCTGACTGTTTTGAAATTTGCTTTTTTTTTTTTTTACATTTAAACATTTATTTATTTATCATGTATACAGTACTCTGCCTAAATCTCACTGTAGATGGTTGTGAGCCACCATGTGGTTGCTGGTAATTGAACTCAGGACCTCTGGAAGAGCAGGCTGTGCTTTTAACCACTGAACCATCTCTCCAGTCCTGAAATTTGCTTTGTTGACCAGGCTGGTCTCCATCTCAATGATCCACTGCTCTCTGCCTCCCGAATACTGGCCTGAAAAATGTGTGCCACCGTGCCAGGTTTGTAGAGGAGTCTTGAAAGGGATTAAGAGAGGTGAGTTTAAAAAGGACGTGCAGAGAGCTTTGACCCCTGACTTGAGCTAGCTCATATGGACGTTCATCTCTCATACCTACAGGACCGTCAGCTGGAAGGAAACCAAAGCCAGGGAAGCAGGGTCACTATCCTTCCCCAAGGGAAGACATGCTGGCCTCCTTTCCTCTTGTCTTGGCAGATCCTCAAGACCGTCCAGCTTGAGAGGGAGGCCTTAGAGGACCTCCCTCTCAACGTCAGCATGGCTAACGTTTTCTGAGATGTTAGGATAAACCTGGCCCTTTGCACATTCTGTCAACCCTTCAAGACAGAATAGATCCGTCAGTTGTAGCACTATTTTAACTTTGCACGCGAGTGAAAACAAACAAGAAGTCTGACTTGATCCCAGAGTGTGGTACACTTGATGACAAAAATAGATCTATTATACCTTGCATTACCTCAGTGCAGCTGTACTTACTAAGAGGTGGAATCCGGGCTGGCCTATGGCTGGGGTTGACGGCCAGTAGGAGGAGGCATAACCGACCTTCAAGAGATTCTGAACCCTGCTTCTTGCTTATTTGGGCTCCTATGACTGCATGGGAATGAATCTAAGCTATGCTACTGCATGAATAGTCATACCTGTGACCACTGCTAGTGTGACTGAGGCCATTCTAGATGCACCTCCAAGTCACACAAATGCAGTCTTCTCAGACTGAACAGTCCCTCAGATAACCTACCTGCTCACCGCAGAGACAGGAGCAAGTTCAACCAAGATCACTCAGACCTGTTCCAGGTAAGCAAACTCTTCAGCTGTCCCCCAGTCTAGTGAGTTAAAGACCTTTCTGGTATTCTCTGTGCAGTGCTGGAATCGCACTCAGGGGCTTGTGACTTCTGGACAAGCACTCTACCCCTAAGCTGTCTCCCACACCCCGCGCTTGGTCTTTTCAGCAGCTTGCTTTGGTGAGTTAGTTATGCAACAACAGTTGGATATAGTTAGCAAGTGCCGGAGGATTTAGCCATTTGGACAGTAACCATTTTGATTTTAATGCCCATGCGTTTCTTTCTATCTTGTGTGTACTGGACTTGAACAGTGCAGCTGCTGCCTTCTTCAGAGCTGTATGTACAATGTTAGGTTGTAGGACCGATCCGGATGGATTCAGATTCCAGTTTGTTTAATCGTGGGCATTTTAACTTCTCCAAACATCAGTTTCCTCATTCGCTGACTGCAAAAGGCACCATCTACCTCCCAGACATCCATGCAGAACTTAAGGTGAGACAACACATCAAAAACACCCAGAATTTATCAAGCTGTGAGATTTCATGGGAAATGCAAGTCTGGAACTGTTTGAAAGTTCTTGGCAACAAGTAAGAGTTTCCTTTCCAGTGGTGACCCCCTCATCACTGACAATTTTAGGGATGGGTTTTTCTACTCAGAGATGGTGACTTTTTGTATCTTGTATTCTTCAGGTGTTTCTACAAGAACACAGTAACTGTTCTGTTAATCATGAGCATTTAGACCAATATTTCTTTTATTATTATTATTATTATTAATTATTTTATGTGTATGAGTGTTTTGCATTCATGCATATCTGTATACCACGTGCATACCTGATGCATGTGGAAGCTAGAAGAAGGTATTAGAGCCCCTGGATCTGGAGACACAGATGATTTTGAGTCAGCAGATGGGTACTAAGAATTGAGTTTAGGTCCTCTGGAAGAGCAGTAACTACTGAGTTCTCTCTCTAGCCCCTAGACCAATATTTATTAACATGAAGCCTTAGTTCAATTATATAAAAGTTACCACAGCTGCATGTCAAAAGCAAATTCACAACCTCATCTGAGACCCTCTAAATTTTCATTTTGTACCAGGAGTGGGGTGGGTATGACCACCTATTTTTTTTTTTTAAGTAAAGCGCCCTAATCATATTCCTGTACCCTAAAATTTAAGAACTGCTACTTGGCATCCTCTGCTAAGACTTTGAAACAGAGAATCATTGTATTTCCTAGCTAATTGTATCATTTCCCTAAGGCTATCTGTGCCTTAAGCTTTTAAAATTGTGTTTCTTTTTAAGACAAGGTCTGGTCTGGCCTGGGAGCTATAGCCTTACATTGTAGACCAGGCTGGAATCACAGGCATGAACTCCTATGCCTAGCTCTAAGATTTAGACACACGCACACACGTGTGCGCACACGCGTGCAATATACACTGCAGGAAGGCAAGAAGAAAGCTTATTTCCTGACCTTTAATCGTCAGTGGTCCCAGGAAGAAGCTCTAACCCCATTTAAATGAGGTGCAGTGTAGTTTCTTTTTCAGTAGTCATGCATATTTCCACAGATTAAAAAAAAAGTTGCTGTTTTTTTTTTAAGCCAGGTGGTGGTGGCATGCATCTTTAATCCCAGAACTCAGGAGGCAGAGACAGACAGATCTCTGTGAGTTCAAGGCCAGCCTAGTCTACATAATGAGACAGCTGACCCTGTCTCAAAAAAAAAAGAAAATACACTATTGTTTTGTTTTTCAGGTCTGCTCATTTCTAGTGCTATTACCATGGGATTATTGTTTACCTGGAACATGCAGTTGAAGGAACAGGGAAGGACTTGGCCTAAAACTGACTTTGAAAGTGTGTTCGGGGGAGCAACATGCAGCATGACCAATTTTGTTCACCTTCTGAACTAGCCAGCAGAGAATTTAGGACCTCTTCGCGAGGGCAGATTTCTCAGGCTGCCCTAACTGTAGTCAAATGTTTAAAATATCTTAGTTTGATGTCTTTTTGGCCTGTTTCATGGTGTCATGTTTGAAAAACAGCTTTTTTCACAAAGGGAGGAAAGAAGGGAACGAACACCAGAAGGAAGCGTCTACCAACAGAGCTGCTGGAAGCCTGCTCTTCGAGATCAGCCGGGTACGTGCCACTTTTTATTCAAAGTGCTTTTCTTCCTACTAACACTGTTGCCACTGTTCCAAAGGTGGCAGAGGCTCTGAAGAGCGAAGGTGCTGTGCTCTTAAAATCCCCTGAATGACTTCTCATCTCTAACAGCCCTGAAGTTTTGTCATGCCACTCTGTGTATGCCAGGCTTGTGCATAAAAACTCCAGACTTCTCACTGTGCCAACCCATGGGTAAGACTTACTTCTGGAGCTGCGCAGCTGTTAAAATCCGTCATATTTACAATTTTTATAAATGAGTTTATTTTAATAAAAACAAGTTACCCTGTACGCATGGTCTCTAGACAGATTCATGTGGGCTGGCACAATCTGCTGTGAAAACATATATGCATATTGCTCAAGTCTGCAACCTTTTTTTTTTTCTTTCAAGTGCTGGTAACAGTCTTGCTTTGTGCATGGATGCCAGATAATTGGCAGCAGTTCAGCCAGGGATACTGTTCCCAGCACTGTGCCATTGAAATTGTTTCCCTGGACAGAAGTGCCCGGTGGGAGTGACCTGAAATTGGGAGGTTTCTAGGCTGTTGGCTTTAGGGAATGAAGCAGGCTGACTGCTTTAGAGAGGACGGAGACTATAAATTGGTGCTAAAAAGAAGGAATAAGAAAACCGGGTGGGGGGTAGGGAAGAGAGGTGAAGACCATATGTCTGCACCGCCTCTGTTTCTCCCTCTTCTCGCTTTTTCACTTTGATGTGTTTTATGAGCATGTTTGGGCTTAGCGTCTAGTCTGTGAGAGCGCCTGGAAACCAGAACACAGCCTTCCGGATCCATGCTTTCCATATCTACGATTCAACCAACTGTGGATCCAAAATGTTCTGGAAAAACGCTGCATCTCTGCTGACTGCGCCGACTTTTCTCGTTGTCACGGTATGCTAACCTGTTACAGCAAGGCAGCTCTTGGCCTGGCACCGACATCGTGTAGTAGAGATGATGTAAACGACACGGAGGCACGCACACGGATTTTATGCAAATGCCACAATTATTTATCTAAGGGGCTTGAACAAACCCTCGATTTTGGTATCCTGGAAGGTTCCAGAACAGCTCCTTTTAGTACCAGAGGACAACTGGATGGCCTAGCTCAGCTTCACATCTCCTACAGTGCCCAGCACATGTGGTGCTCAAAAAGGCAGTGGTTGAATGTGTGAACAAAAGAATGAATTTCTGTATTTGAAATATTTCTTTACTCAAAGTTAAATACTAAGCTGGGATTCTCAGTGGACCTGGAACTGTCTCTGAGTGAGCACAAATTGTGTGTGTGTGTGTGACTTTTTATCTTGTATTTTTCTTTTATGGATAAGAGCATTTAAACACATTGTGGAGTGTATATAAACCACTCCCTATTTTTGCTCTTATTAAAAAATTACATTGATTACTTAAGTCATTTCTATAAGTAGTTTACATTCTGAATTTTGTTCCAAGAAGCGAAAGTGCTGTTAAATTGTTTTAGAGTGGGACAGGCTTGAGTACTTCTGCTGGTGAGATCATTAAGCCTCAGTGTAGGCAAGTTTTAGAACGTTAGGATGCAACTAAATACTGTGCACGTCGATTTGAGCAGCCAAGCCTTCCCTTCAAGCAACTGCAGATTACAGATTTTAGGATTGGTGTGACTTGGTGGAGTCCTGCTAACAAAGCACAAAGGGGCCCATGGTTGGGATGCGGGTGGGGATCCAGGCGCCAAAGAGTTCTCTTATGTCCGGGCCGTGAATACACTCTGAGTGCATGGTTTCTTTTTGCCTTCGTTTGTATATTCATTTTAACAATGAAGAGAAGAGGAGGTGGGGAAGATGATGAGATCCTCAGCTGGCCACGCTGTAGGGCTTGTGCCCACCGAGAGCTCGGCATCAGTGAGCGGCTCGCAGCAGGAGAACGTGGGACTGCGGCAGGAGGCAGAGGCGGGAGGCTCCAAGTGGGGCCACACTCAACTTTTCCTGTCCGGAGCTGGAGCTGAGGCGAGAAGAGGCGGAGCCGCAGCTGACAGGAGCGCGGGACTGTTGACAGCGGGAGGGGGCGCGGCTGGAATGCAGGGGCACGCCCAAGGCGGAGCGGAGAGCGATAGTGGGCGTGGTGTCTAGGGGGCGGGGCCTTGGGAATCGGGTTCCCGGGGTTTCGGAAGGCCAAGGCAGTTTCAATGGAAGAAAGTGACAAGAGGTCGCGGGAGGCGGGAGGCTGACGACAGCGGGCGGAGCAATTGCCTGCGAGGGGCGGGGCCGCGCGGGACTGGAAGGCGGGGCTTCTACAGGTGGGCGTGGCTTATACGGACAGAGGCGTGGTCCCTCCTGACAGGGGGCGTGGCTCTTCCTGACAGAGGGCGGGGCGGCGCACACCTCCCGCAGCGCCGGGCTAGGGGGAGCGGCCTGGGTCGCATCCCAGAGGAGCGGCGGAGTCCTCGAGTGGGGCGCCGGCTCGCCCCGCCTTGGCTGGCTCCTCCTTGCGGCTCCGGGCTCAGGGACGAGAGTATCCCTCGCACCCTGGCTCGAGAGCGTCTTGCTCCTGCCGGGCCGCAGAGCTCCGTGGGCCCCCCGCGCGAGGGCCCTCCGAGTGGTTCCGGGGTTAGGGTTCACGGGTCAGAGTTGACTCCCTGAAAAGTGCAGTCGCTCTGAAATGCAAGATGGCGGCGGCGAGGCGCTGAGGCGCGGCGGCCCCTGCAGGTAGCTGCGCGAGCCGGCTGGGTACTGGGGCCGCGGGCGCGGGGCCGCGGGTGGAAGCCGAGCTGGAGCTCGTGGCGGCTGGGGAAGCTGAGAGGCGCTGGCGCTGGCACGGGACGGGCAGCCCCGGGGCAGAGACCACCCCCACCCCCGCCCCAAGACCCAGCCCACAGCGTTGGGGCGCGCGGCTCGGACCCGGAGGACCGGGCCTGCCCCGCAGCGGGGAGGCGCCCGCGGCCGACAGCTTCGCAGCTCCCGGGAACTCTCGGGGGTGAAAGAGCGAGAACAGAGCTCGGGGCGGGGGGTTTGGGAGAGCAGTGAGTAACTTGGGGGTGCTGAGGGGCTGTGGAGCCGGTCGGTCTCCCTCGGGGAGGACGCCTCTGGGACGGGGACCCTAACTCCAGTTTGGCCTCCGGAGGCGCAGGGCCACCTCGTCGGGGACGCGGCGCAGCCCCTCGGAAGAGTCAGCGGAGGGTCTACTGCTGGACGGGAGTGCGCTGGCGTTGGGGTGGGAGCCACGGGAAACCTCAGCCGGGGAGACTCAGAGTTGCATCCCTGAGAAGTATAACGCGATTTTGAGGAAGACCAGGATTTTAGGGGAGAAGTTAATGAAAGAGGGCGGAAACACGCTGTCTCTTTCTGTAGAGGTACGGAGAGTGCATGAACGGGGCCCGGGGTGAGGGGTGATGGCCCAGGGATCTCCAAGCCGTGGGGCTTAAAGGGAGTTCGATCTACTGATTCCTTGAGGGAGATGAATGGCTAGGAAGAGGAAATAAAAAGAATTGGGGTCTGATGGTGGGAAGCCAAGCCCTGACAGAAGCTCTTCCCGGTGTATTCACATTCACACCGAAGTTCCAAGTGAAGGGACTTGCAATTCTTTGTTTCGGTACTCCAGGAGTACCAGCAAAACCCGAGGAAAAGATTCTGCTTGCTATCCTTAGTTTAGGGATCAAACCTCTGGGAAAAGCAATTGGGAAACTCGACGTAAGGAAGAAGCGGGGCTGGAGTAGAATACCACAGCACTTTTCTGTCCCCAGACTTTCTTTAAAAGACAAAACCAAACAAAACCGGGAAGGGATACTATTTAGGAGGAAATTATAAGAAAAGCTGATTGAGAATTTGTGACGTGATTAGGGTGGGATTCTATGAAACTCGAAGAAGCAGTTCTCTCAGAGGTCAATGTGGTAGCCAATGAAAATCTATAAGAGCCCTTCCTCCCCCAGGAAAAATGGGTGCGTGTTGCGGGGTGATACACGTGCACATTTTTGTTTGTGGTGCTTGTCAGTGTATCTCAGTTTTTGCCCTAAAGCTTTAATTTGTGTGCAGTAGTCATTATTTGTTTCTTTATAAAATTGCCCTGAAATAGTCATTATTTTAAACTGGTAATGGGGACTGCTAAAAGTTTGTTCTAACAGGGCTTTTGGCACGTAGATTTCAAGTTCTAAAGAAGCGATTCTGATTCCAGATTTAGTGAAGGGTTAGGGTGAATGCTGCCAACTACAGTAGTTTGGTAACAGGGCATATAAGGAAAAGGACATCCGTGAACATTCTTTCTCTTGGTTTCTCTCCCCTCCCTCCAAGCATTTTAAGGGTATGCAGAGCAATTTTGGGCAAGGTAAAATGTATAATCTTTGATTTTGCACTACGTTTCAAAACATAGCCTAGTCTGGCCTTGAAATTATGGCAGTCCTCTTCCTCTGCCTCCTCAGTGCTGGGATTGCAAGTGTGTACCACCATTTCAGCTAAGCTTAGATACTAATATTTACATTTATTATTGTCTGCGTCTATATGCTGCAGTTGTTGCCCATCCTACTGTATACATGTGGAGGTCAGAGGATAGCTTTCAGGAATTGCTTCTTCACCCACTGTGTAGGTTCTGAGGACCAGACTCAGGTTGTTGGCTTGATGGCAAATGCTTTTATCTACGGAGCCACCTCACCGGCCCATACACACACACACACACACACACACACACACACACACACATATATATAATTTACAGTGTTTCATTCATTAATTTTTTTTTGTAGGATTACTTTTTGACATGTTTCGTTTGGCTGTTTAGATTAAAATGAAAAAAACCAACCCTACTGACTTGGATAACTGATGACAGTTATGATTCATACAGATGTCCTGAGCTGTTCTTGTAGTCTCAAAAGAGCTTAATGTTTTCAGT